>CM053622.1:569854378-569887189 GCA_028646595.1 Phalanger gymnotis
AAATTGAATAAAGGGGGATAGGATAGGAAGGAGCAAAATATAGTTAGTCTTTCACAACATGAGTATTGTGGAAAGGTTTTACATAATGATACACACATGGCCTATGTTGAATTGCTTGCCTTCTTCAGGAGGGTGGGGAGGGAAGAGGGGAGAGAATTTGGAACTCAAAGTGTTAAAAACAGATGTTCAAAAAAAGTTTTTGCATGCTACTAGGAAATAAGATATACAGGCAATGGGGCATAGAAATTTATCTTGCCCTACGAAAAAGTAAGGGAAAAGGGGATGGGGCAGGGAGTGGGGTGATGGAAGGGAGGGATAACTGGGGAATGGGACAACCAGAATATATGACATCTTGGAGTGGGGGAGAGAGCAGAAATGGAGTGTAAATTTATAATTCAAACTCTTGTGAAAATCAATGCTGAAAACTAAAAATGTTTTTAAAATTAAATAAATAATTTTAAAAAACAAAAAAGAAAATTTATTGTTATATAATTTGAATCCTCTCTTATGTTCTGCTATGCACATGACACACTTTTTATTTTCTTTCTTACTTTGCATTTAAGTTTATGATATGTTTTTGTTTCTTTTCTCTATTCTCTATTCTCAATTTGTGTTCTGGCCCTTGAGTCTAAAATAAAATTAAAAAAAAAATACAACACAAGGACTTACCACTCTATATGTTCATCAAGGTGAACAGGGGATTACACTGAATAATGATCTAGGCTCTTCTCCTAGTTAAATATCTACAATCTTTGCAAATTGAAACAGAATTCCTCAGGGTATATTTTTCTATGTTTCAGATTCTGGATATGAGTTCTTTAAGGTTTATCACTGGTGATCTCTAACTTCTTTCTGTGTATTTCTCTCTACTGTAAGGCCTTCTCCAATTAATACAATCCAAGTGTACAGACTGTAACCAGCTAAAGTTTTGACTGCAAATGGCCCAAAGTATCTTTCTTCATTATCATGGTAGTCTTTTGAAGACCTAAAATTGTTCTATATCCATAAGAGTATCTAATGGTTAAATTTCAGACAACGTGACAAGTAGAATAGGAAATAAAACAAGGGAGGCCCCTTAACGCACAAAGCCTGATTCTGTCTGCCTGCAGGTTTGCCTTGCTGACTTCTGAATATATCTACTTTGATTGTTTTTGAAATGAAATGAAGAAAATTAATTTTATCTCTTGGGTCTTCAGGAACAGAAGAAGAAGCTGACCAATAGGCTAGTCTTCATGTACACCATGGTGAATTGTTGGCAAAGCCATTTCTAGCAAACAGACTGTTCTCGCAATGAGGAGGAATTGCTTCCCTTCTAGTATGGACAAAGAGTTTAGTGAGTTGTAAAGACAGAGAGAGATCAGGCTGCAAGTGTTATTGTTTGGAATGTGTATAGATATAATTGTATGTCAACAAAGAGGGAAGAGGAATGGAGAAACAGCAGTTACATAGTTAATTCTGGAAGAAAAAAATTATTGAACCATAAGAAAACCCGGGAACCTGGATGATCAAATTTAGTTCTCTACTTTGGTTAAATTCATTGAAATAATCCTCAATTTTCCATTTTTCTCATGAGATCTATGAAAACATGACTCTTCCCTCCCATTTAAAGGGAAAAAAATAAAGAAAAACCAAACAAATAAATAAAAAACATTTATTAAGCACTTTACTTTGTGCCAAGCACTGTGAGAAGCATTAGTGACAGAAGTAGAAAAATCAAGATAGTTCCTTCAATGAGCTCACATTCTTTTTCAGGGATATAAAATGTAGAGGAGGGTCAGCTGCAGGGTAGATGTCAAGGCCCAGTGTACTTAGGGTATACTGACAAATAAGATGGTAATGATTAACAACCTGGAGGATAGTGGCAGGATAGATAATAAGGCTTGGTAGTCTTCCATCTTAACAGTAAGAAGGGTAGGTGGTAATTCCATGCTTATCCAAATAGTATGAGCAGCCATACCGATCCTACAAATTGTAGGGGAGTGGAGGGTCCATTACCATTGGGAAGGAAGAAGCTTTCCAAAAGGAATGTAGAAACTCTTGTTTCTCCCACAGGAGGGGAAATGGGGCATCAGGATCCAGCCGGGAGCAACAAAGGAGAAGTGGTATTGGCAGAAGGGTTGGAGAGGAGGGAGGAGGGCTTCCAATGGCGCCTGTTCCTGCTGGGCCCCCGGATGGTATCTGGCCTGGGCAGACAGGCTAGGGTAAGAGAGGGGGAATTTACAAGAAGAGAAGCACAAAGTAATTTTGACCAGTTTCTGGAGGACTACATGGCATAAAAACTATTGAAAAAAAATTGTATATGTGTTTAAACTAATTCTTCTTTTCTCTGGCAGAGCCCCATGAATCAGAAACTAGGTCAGCAATTTGGAAAAACCATGAAAAGTAATACATTACAAGTTTCCATTTTCCTAATAATGCCATTTTTCCTACAGATGGTTTAATGTGGTCAGACCAGAGGTCCCAATATGTGGGTTTGTGGGTAGAAAAGTCACATTGGCCCAGGTTATGGAAGGACCTGGTTGAGGTTTGGGTTCCCCCTATGCCCAGCCAGAAGTATTCACTCCTTCCCCTGAACTCCCATAACATCTTGTTAGGGCCTCCCTATGCAATAAGCATATTCTTATGTTTTAGTTATTTGTGTACATGCCTCATCCACCCTCCTAGACTGTAAGCTACTTGAGGGCAGGGCCTATGTCAAAGTACCTAGCATATTGCTTTGCATAAAGCAGGTATTTAATACATGTTGAATGAATGGGCTGGCAATGGTGTTTCCCCTCATCAGTCATGGCCACTGAAATATCCAAAATAGACTTTACCAAGAACCATCCAAATGTAAATCATATCTCTATGCTCTGTATATATTTATATTTAACTGAATAATTAGAACTTGTAACATTTATAGTATATTTTAAGGTCTGCAAAGAGTTTTACATTCATTATCTCATTTGATCCTTATAGTAACTGCATGAGGTATACACTACAGGTATTATCATGATCCTCATAAATGAAGAGACAGAGGCCCAAAGAGGTTAAGCAGGGTTCCAAATGTCTGTACAGCTGGTGTCAGAGGCAGGATTCACATACGTGAACTCTGCATGTTTCCTCTTAGTGTTCTTTACACTAAATTATTCTGCCTCCTTCTTATACTAATATGGCTGCTGATAAGAATAGGTTTCTTGGCAGACTTTAATGAAAACCTTCTGGGTTATGAATACAGAGACTAGTTAGCTTAGTAGGATAGAGTATCATGCCAGTGAGATCGTGCCAGATTTAATCCAAGGGTTTTCTTGTAAATGTTCAACAACCAGTTCTCAGGAGGAAAGTGTACATACTTTTAAGTTTCATCTGTACTGTTAACATTTTCTCCATCATGTTTCTAATTTTAAACAGCGAACAAAACAATAAGTCAAGCGCTGTTTTGTAGCATTAGCCACCCATACAAAAATGCTCACGCTGAAAATTTAACAATCAGCTCTCAGAGCCAGTACAAGCCAGCTCTAGCACAGCACTGGTTCAATCCCTGTACAGTCAGCTTCATACAAAGAAAAGTGCTATTTTTCAACCACTGGGTGCTCTCCTCCTTCTCATTAATTGTCTGACAGATGTATACCACCCATCACGAGAGGGACAAAGAGTACCTCCAAAGGGTGTGGATGGTTTAGAGTAATTCATCCTCACTAATGAAAAACAATTCAAAAACTTGAATTAGTGATGTTATCTTTGTGTGTCATTTTTAGAAACCACTGAAAGTAAGAAGGTCCACAACTCAGAAAGAACAGGAGGGAAATCCCTTTTTGAATCGGGAAAGCTGTAGTCTTCATTTTCTCTAGGAAACTACCCAGGGGCCACCCAATCACAGATCCTGTCTAAGTTTTAGTTTAGCATGAGTCCGACTTAGGCTAAGAGAAAAAAAAAACAGACGAGGGAAGAGGAGAACTGAACTTTTCAAACTATAATTTTTGCTGTCATGAAAATTGGCATAGTTTCAGTCTCTAGATTTTTTTGTACTCTATTATCGATACTGAAGCCAGGGGCTCACTCAGGTACTTATTCCTTATACCTTATAAAGAAAATAAAGGGAAAACAATTTGACCTCTGAGTTAGCCTCTCTTATAATTATAGAGATCTGGGCAAACAACAGTAAAGTAAGGGTGTTTGCAGTAGCTTTATATGATTATCTCTGGGTATTAGAATTATAGATCCTCTCCATTCCTACCCTTATCATATTCATTGGTTCCATGCAGACATAGGGCACGTAGTTTCAGTGGACTGATGAAATGCAAAGTGGGGTCAGCTGTAGGGAGAAAATTGGGGACCAATTTTGGAAGGACACCCTTTGTGATTTGCTGATATCTACCTGGCCAGTAGGTGTTTTTTGACTGACTTGAGTTTTAAAGTATTAATGAGCCTAGTTCTGAATACGTTTTCTTGCCAATGAGAGGTAAGAGGATATTTACGTGTTCTCAGATTGCTCACCATTACAACACAGTTTGACTATGTTGTGTTAGAACAGTGGTTTTTATATAGTGTTTTACAATAATGGTCCAAAGGCCTCAAGCTAAAAATTCTTTAATGGTACCTTAAGTGATAAATAAGTGCAAAACTTTATGAGTAATATTATTCTAGTGGTTGACAGCACCTTTTGTTGTTGTTGAAAGTGGTTCATGTAACAAAACAAGTTGGGAATAACTGTTAGAACTTACAGTGCATTAGCAATGTCATTGTAGAATAATGTTGATTAAGGCAACCTTATCTGGGGTATGCCTGAAATCAACCATGAAGGCTTAAGAAAATTTAATAGTCAAAGGAGTCTGCTAAAAAAATTTTCATTTAAATTTAAAAACCTACATGACCTTAGCCTACATTACTAGAGAGAAAATTATCAAATCATGCAGGCATAGTTTCCAGAATTACACACTAGTCAGACTTCTCTTGAAGTACTGTGTCTAGTTCTAGGCACCACATTTCCAGAAGAAAATCAATAAAATAGAGAATATATAAGGAGGGAGACAAAGATGGTGAAGGGTTTGAAAACAATAGAAACTGAGCCTGGAGGGAATGAAAAAATTAACAGAAGATAATGGTAGTCAGAAGGGAAAGACTTACTTGCCTTGATCTTGACAACTAGGACATTCCAGAGAATCGGATATCTTCTTAAAATAGGAAAGAACTTTGGGTAAACTTGAGTTAATAAACAATGGAATGGGTTGCCTTGAAAGACACCAAGCTCTCTCTCACTGCAGAGAGGCTAGAAAAAGGGAGCCTAAAGCCTTACTAAAGGGAGGTTAGATAACCATGTTTCAAGGTTTCACTAAAAGGGAATTCTGGCCTGGAAGAAAGTTTGTAAGGTCCCGTAACTCAAAAGTCCTCCGACCTGCTTTTGCCCAAATGATCCTTGTATTCCAGAAAATTACTGGCATCATAATGGGTAGAAGTAAAATCAAACAAAATGGCTGGTCTGGTTATTAAGATGAAACACATCCAACTGATACAATTCCAATCCTGTGTTCACCCTTCCCCCCAACATGCTTTTGTTGGTAAGGAGCATAAGATGTGAAGACACAATCCCAGTGTAGCCTGGATAACCTTAAGGAGCCGCATCCCTAAGATCTGCCTCATAGTTCCTTCCTATGGTGATGGTAAGGTGTTACTCCGTTGTTTCCAGATTTCCTAGACTGAGCTTAGTACGAGGGCTGGGGCCAGACTGGACTTAACCTTATGTCCCTGGAAACTGGAAGAAGAAAAATTACGTTGTTGGGGGCACAGATTTTGGAAGGACTCAGTGTATTTCCTCGATACCAAAATGCTTGCTATTTTAAGTAAATGGTTCTTGGGTTATTTATTTATTTTTACTGTGATAAGAGGTCAAAGTGATTTTTCTATCTGGATCTAAATAGGTGTTTTTATTGAGGGCTAAGCCAAAAGTAATTGAATCCAGGCAACAAATCAATTCTGAAGAAATAACAAGAAATCACTGCTGAGGAAATTGACCTTTGCCCTCTGCTTTCTCACCCCCAGCTCAACACACACACACACATACACCTATTACTTTTTTTTAACCTTTACTGTTTCGTAAGTTTATATGTTTAACATCAGATTAACTTAGCCATGGCCAGAAAACTCATTGACCCTCAATATTGTGGGCTAAGTAGAGCCTACCAGCTGGAAAAGGAAATGGCAAACCACTCCAGTATCTTTGCCAAGAAAATCCCAAATGGGGTCACAAAGAGTCAGTTACAATTGAAATGACTGAACAACAAGAGCCTACCAAGTCCTAAATGCTGCCTATAATAAAAATGCCTGGGGAGCATAGGGAGTCGAGGTCCATATCCCAGTCCTACATGGGGCTGCTTTTGTTTTAGTGTTTGGCCCCAAAACATTCCCTACAGCCTGGTCATGTATTTCAGATCTACCTCCCTTCCTTCTACTTTTTTTTAATTATTAAATTTTAATCAAAAGAGTCCTCTTTTGGTGGTCCTAGGTGGCATAATGGATATAGCACTAAGACATGAGTTCAGATTTTGCCTCTGACACTTACTAGCTACCCTGGACAAATCACTTAACCCCTCTCAGACTCAGTCCCCTATCTGTAGAATGGAGATAATAACACTACCTGCTCCACAGGGTTGTTGCGAGAATCAAATGAGAGAGTATATATAAAGCGCTTTGCAAGCCTTAAAGCACTATATAAATGCTACCTAGCTAGCAGTAGTGGATCGATTCATCTGAACAAGCATTTATCCATACAGCTTCCCAACTCTATACTAGGTGCTGCAGATGAACCAGAGACATCTTTTGTGACTTCCAGAAATCTATAATCTGGTTAGAGAATGAAGGGTCACCCATATGAAATTTACATAAAATGTAGACGTCAATAAAAACCAAATGTAACTAAAGGTTGGATCACATGATCGCAATAGAAAAAAATACCACTCCACGTAACGGTTAAAGATCACAAAATCTTTTCTTTAAAACATTCCTTAGAGCATAGGGTACCAATGAGGCTCAGCATTTGGTAAGTAAAGTTGGTGGATGTATTTGTTTAGGCAAAAGAAAAGAAATACCCATTTTAGCTAGGAGGTCTGTGAGAATAAAAGCACGGAGAGGAGGGTATGAGATGAAGTATTCACAACCACATGAAAGCATGTTCCAAATCACTAATAATAAGAGAAATGTAAATCAAAACAACTCTGAAGTTTCACTTTATACTCTGCAAATTGGCAAAAAATGGCAGCTTCTACTGCCTTGTAGAGCTTGCCCTACAGATTACTTTTTTCAATGTCTCATTCCCAGAAAAATGTCATTTTTTGCAGGTGTCAGAGAGGACACTTCCCCACGATAGCCCCTTATCCCTATAATATCCCTGATTATGCAGCCCACCACTGATCTGTACTCTCTTCCATTACCTTTACCGCCCATTTGTCTCAAAAATTCCACTTTGGATCCATGCACTCCCACTCTCCCAGGTGCCAGTTGCCCTCAGGAGTTATAACTCCCCTCCTCTCAATGTAGGACAAATGGACTTTGCAAGCACCAATTTCCCCAGACCATACCCAACACAAGGTCCTCACCTCCATTCACAAAACATCTCTCTTCACCTAAAGGAGCTTTCATCTGTGGAACCTCCTCTCACCACCAAAACAAGGCCTCCTTCCTTCTCTCTTTTCAATGCTTCTCCCCTCCTCTTCACTCACTCTCCTATAGGATCCTCTCTTTTTGATACCACAGAAGTCACCTTCCCCTCATTGCTAGCCCATGATTTCACCCTGGTGCATCACATACTCCTCTTTATCCACCTGCTACCCCGCTCTTTCATGCACCCTCCCATGCTGTATCATGGTGTCAAAAAACAAAAACAAACAAAAAACTCTGAGTCACCTATAGGCAAAGTATCATCAAATTCCGTCTATAATGCCCCGTGCCCACATCTTCACTATGACCTCACCAGACCTTTACCCCTATCTTCTTGTGCACATTTAGAAAGAAATTTCTTACTGTTCTCTCTGGTGTTAGGGTAGGTCACCCTAGAACCCAGACCCCAAGGAAACCACTATCAGAGGGGAGATAGTCACAAAACGAACAATAGTAGAAAATAAGAGAGGAAAAACACACTGGATCTTACGGGAAAAAATTCAAAGACTTTGCACATAAGATAAATCAACAGGGAAAACTATATAGAACGAACTATGGTCTTGATTTATCTGCTTATGTGCAAAATCTGAATCTTTTTTCCCCAAGACCTTCGATAATTTTGTGTTTTTTCCTCCCTTATTTTCTGTTACTGTTCACTTTCCGACTATCTTTCCTCTGATGATGCTTTCCTTGGGTGCTAGGTCTCAGTGTCTCAATCTCTTTCCACACTGGATAATTCCTGATTTATCAGCTTTAGTCTCTGCCTCCAAGTGACTTGTATGTGGACAAAATTGACCCCAGTTAGATGTTGACTACTTTCCTTTCAGTTCAGTGGAATGCTTTACAATACCCCACCACCATCAACACACGCACACCATCAACACATGCACACCATCAACACATGCGCGCATGCGCAAGCACACACACACACACACACACACACACACACACACACACACGCACACAGTGTCCCTATCCCACTCCCTCTGTTCTTCAGTTTTCTGGGTTGACATAAGCAGTTCAAGCAGCTGCTGTGCTTTTTTCAGTCTATTCTGGCACTGAAACTTCAGAGCTTTGCAGCAGTGATGCTATGGGGTTATCTGCTTTGGCACTGACTTCAGAGCTTTGTTGCTATGGGTTTATCTGCTGAAGCATTAGCTGTCTGTCTTGGTCCCTGGAATGCTTTTGTTCCCAAAAGCCTCCTTGTGTGTTATCTCAGCCCTAGTTATCCTGGAGAAAACTTCCACAACTTGGAGTCATGCTCTTCATAGCCCTGAAAAGAGGGAGGGAGAGGACCAGAGCATGGGTTTAGGTTTTGGGTCTTTGGTTCTATAGTCTTGCTGCAGGTTGGGTGGGAGGTGGGAAAGAAGTGCTGAATGAGCTCAGAATCATTGAGCATCAGTTCATTTTTAATATTATTATTTTTAACCTTCTTCTAGATTCTATGCATCCTAGTCCCAGAGAACTAAAGCTGCTTTATTTTTGGTGCACAATTTCCATTTTGGAGAGATCTGAGAGGTCATAGAGATCAGAGAAAATATCTAATCTTCCATCTTGTTGCTCATGTGACTTTATCGATATCAATTTTTAAGGAAATATGAATTATTTTTTCCCAGTTCTCACTGTTGACAATAGGGGCATCCTGGAGAGCAGGAGTCCCCAAACCCTTTGTGAGAAATAGTACTTAGGGTTAGGGGGACAGAAGGAAGGAGGAGATCAAGCATTTCATTGAGCACTTACTGGATGTCAAGCACGGTGCCAAGTGCATTTCAAACATTATTTTACCTGATCTTCACAACTCTGGGAGGTAAGTTATCATCCTCATTTTACATTTGAGGAAACTAAAGCACATTGAAGTTAGGTGCCTTAGCCAGGGTCACACAGCTAGTAAGTACTGAAGGCCAAATTAGAACTCATGTCTTCCAGACTCCAGGTCTAGAGCTCTAGACCTTGGGTGAACCAAGCAAGAAATTTCTGCATTCTCATGACGTAGTGGAAAGAACCTAGGATTTAGCATCAGAATTTCCTTATCTTAACATGAAGAGATGGGACTATGTATACTCTGTGATCCCTTTCAGCTCAAAATCTGAAGAAGGAAGGTTTGTATGAACTAGTGCAGGGTTAAATGAGCAGAACATGGAAGCAATCTTCGTAAGAACTCAAAGATCCTGGAAAATGAAGCTCCAATTACTTCTTGCCTCCAGAGAAGAGCTGTAAAGCTTATTCTCTGAGGTGTTTCTTTCTTTGCAAAAGAGAAGTAGAGAGCTATGGGTATGGAATGCTGCATACACCCTCAGACTGTATAGGTCGGTTTTACTGAACTGTTTTTCTTTATCACAATGGATGTTGTATATACAGAAATGATTGTGATAAAAAAAGAAAACTTATGAAAAATATACATATATAAGGGAGAAGGGAGATAATAGATTTGGAGGTAAAAGGAATGTTAGATGTGATTTAATTTAATTCTCTCGTTTTGCCAATGCAGAACTGACATTCAAAGAAGTTAAATTACTCGTCGAAGGTCATACAACTTGTAAGAGGCAGAGTTGGAATAAAAATCCAGATTCTCTGACTCCTTCACACTTTGCTTGCTGTGTCCTGTAGCGACCTTCTAAGAATTTCAGAAAATCATGGAGAAGGGAATGTGGAAGTGACAACCAGCTTGGAAATCAGCTCTGCCTGGATCTCATGACCTACCAGTAAATCTTAATCAGTAAATAGATTGAGGACAGGAGTCTCTGTGAAGCATGGATAGATTTTGACAAATCCATAAAGACCATTGATAAGAATCACATTTGTTGTTTTTCACAGGAGTGTCAGCCTACTGAAGAAAGGAGTTTGCTAGCCTTCAACCAATCATTGAGTTTAAGTAGGTTAACATCCCCTTTGTTTACATTGCTTTTTCTTCAGAATCTGCTCCCTTTTTTCTTTAAATGGTACAAGAAGTTCCCATCATGTAGATTCAAAAGGTCACATCTTCCAAAGCACCAGGGGTTCAAATTATAGAAGTCTTACCATCAAGGCAGATCCATTTGTAAGCAATTCAGTCTCACTCTGCTATACCAAACTCAAGGGGCATTTATTCCCTAAAAGGGCACCGTGCCTTCTAATCTATTTACATCTATAGCATCTGAAATGCTGAGGGTTTTAACGCATATGTGTGCAGTCAGGGCTAAAGAGCACATAAAGCAGGGCATGTAGCCCCAGAAACGTGAATCCGTATGGCCTCCTTCCTGCTTAGATGTACTGTATATGTGGTGTCTGGTGGATAAAGTTTTCCATAAAGCACAATGCCAAACTCTCATGTTAGTCCGCTGAGTGAAGCCATTTGAATTTCATAAGAGGCAGCCTTGCTCCAGACCAGGGCCGCCGGACTATAAAATTTATGATCAGAGCACTCCGAATTAATCAGCAAATATATACTAATTCACACTGACCTTTTTTCAAGCTGGGGCCTTTTTATCACTCACAGTGGGTTTACCATTGGCCTGCAGAGTGTTATTACAAAGGACTCACTGGTCGGCCGTAATTACATAATGCAAATGACATTTGCTGTTTTG
Organism: Phalanger gymnotis; assembly: GCA_028646595.1. NCBI lineage: Eukaryota > Metazoa > Chordata > Mammalia > Diprotodontia > Phalangeridae > Phalanger > Phalanger gymnotis. The sequence continues at coordinate 569,865,574 of CM053622.1, forward strand.
TTTGAGCTTATTCTCTCAGATGTTTCCTTCTTTTATCACACTCCTCGCACATCTGTGTCCCTGAAATGGCATGGCAGACTCCTCCTCTTCTGGTCCCTAAGTTCCTTTTTTCTGTCTGTTCTCACTGTCACACAGACACGGCTCACGGTTCGGGCCTGCACAGCTCTGACACATGCTTCTGACACAGGTTATGTTGACAGCTGGTCGGAACAGGTGTACACTGATTTTACCATCAAATGGCAACACACATTTGGCTCCCTACCAACTCACAGGCATGAAAAACCTGTTCTCTTCACGTTTCTGTTGAAATTGATTGACTGTTCTTTGACACCGCACCCAGTGACTGTTTGGAAGGTCCCAGGTTCCTTGGCGTGGGTGGCTCAACCACATCCAGCAGAAGTCTCCAAGAGGCCTTTCCATGAGGTGCCAATGAATTATTCATCCACTCTCCTGGATCGGGGAAAAGTAACACCTCCCTTCTCCCACCTGTAAAACACACCTTTTAATATTTACCTCTTGGAAGTGAGTGTCAGGAAGATAGAAACCCTGCCAGAAAATGCCACCATGAGATACCAAACAGATTCAAAACACATGTGTCAGCCTTGGAGACCCAGGTACATCTCGAGTGTAGAAAATCGGAGTTGGTGAAGAAAGATTTTAAAAAACAAGAATTTTTAAAACATCAATGATTTAATTCGATACAATGTTCACCTGCTGATGTTTTGTCTTTGTGTTTTTCTTAATGACATGCATTAAAACATCTTAGGGCACTGGCAGAATGACTTGTTGGGAAGCCACACTGATTACTTTAGTGAGGTAACCATGCTGGGCGACAGCCTTGGATTTGGATTCAGAAGATCCAGTTTTGAATCCTGGTACCGACACTTATCTCTGTGACCAAGGGAAAATCACTTCCCCTTTCTGACCCTCAGTTTCTTCATCTGTAAAATGACAGAAGAGACATTTAGATAACTTCTAAGGTCACTTCTAGTTTTAAATTGTTATAACAGCTCTGTGAGAGCTTTTACCTCATTATTTATGATAGAGATGTGATAGTTTTGCTTTGGACAAAGGCAAGGAATTCCTGCTCCCAGGCATTAGTTTATACTATACTAACTTGTTTGTATATAACGATTTACACAGTGTCTCCTCCATTAGATTGTGAGCTCCTCAAAAGCAGGGAGTTTCTTTTACCTTTGTCTATATCCCCAGTTCTTAGAAAGTACATTGTAGGCGCATAATAAATGTTTATTGACCTATTGGCTGATTAAAATAGTTCATGAACATGACAAACACACTCTGAGGCTTGGAGATAAATAAAAAGACAAATACTAGAATGTAAGGATCTTTCAGCTAATGGAGAGTTCATATCAATAAGAAAAAGTAAATGTATCATATCACCCCCTTAGCTCCCTCCCTTCCCACTGGCCAGGGATGCCTGAACAGCTCCTCTGTGGACATCCTAGACACACTTTATAACTTCTCTCTAATGTTTACCAGCATTTTCCCTCCTGTTTTTTCAAACATTTATTTCATTGGTAGATGGATATAGAAAAGCTTTGAAACTAAGATGGTTGTAGATTGAGAATGCCCATAATTAGAAACATCCTTTTCAAAAACGAATTTCCTGCAAAACTTTTTGGAGTCCTGGCATTCAGAGCAGAAATCCCTGGATGGGATTTAGTTCTATGTCAATCTCCAATGGCATTCTCTGGTTGTAAATAGAGGAACAGGTGACTTCGGAGTCCCATCTCCTTCACTAACTCCTTTTCATGTAGAACTCATTCTCTTAAGTCTGTCCTAGGCAATGGGATATTAGTTTATTTTTGGACCAGCTGACACCATAGTTCCCAAATATCTTTGTAGAGCACCACCATAAATCCTGTGGGTGCATTTTCAAAGCCTTTCAAAGCAAAACCAGGTATATATGGTACCTGGAATTCTTGGAAAATCTTATTGGCATGTTCATTTCTGTTGACATTTCATTAGGAAAGTGCTCATTTCTCATTTGGAATGGGGAAATCAAAGAGGAGGAGAGCCCTACCACTGGCAAGTCAATTCTATTTCTAAATAGCTTACAAGATGGACAAAACCGGACAAGAATGGGATTGCTCCAAAGAAGAATTTTTGAAAAATACTTAATTAGAATGCAATGCTGGTGATTTTAAGACATACAAAAGAGCTCTGTACATAATAGAGTAGCTTTCTCATGCAGCTCATATGATAAAATTCTCACCAGTCTTAAAATGACAGATGTAATATTACCTTTAATAAGTGTCTACCGATGCATGCAAATTGAATTAAATAGTGGGAGTACAAATTTGTCCGATAATTAAGATAAAATTTCATGTCAGCTTAAACCCTGGTGTATATTAGTAACTCTGTATATTTCTTTTCTCTCTTCTCCACCAATTATTTTTTAAGTGTTTGCTCTTGATTACTGGACTATCCAGGTCAAGGGTATAAAAAGTGATCCACCAAAAATTATTTCTTTTAAAATGGAAACAAAACTTCATATTCAATACAACTCACATTTTTAAAGTTTATAATGTTAAACATTTCAAACAAAGGTATACCATACAATGATGCTTAGAATTCACAAGGCATGAGTTTACTCTTAAAACTAAGGATGTTAATTCTGCTTTATATATATATATATATATATATATATATATATATATATATACACACACACACACATAAATATATATATTTTAAAATGAAGTAAAAACTTGGATTTAGAAGAAAACAGTCACTCCATTTCCAAACAAAATTGGCCATCACTTCAACTAAATGGTCAGCACAGAATGGTGCTTTTGATATATTTAGTAAAACATAGTCTCTGCCAACAACATATTTAAACTCTGAGTGCCATGAGAAAACATATATACACATTCACATATGCTTACATACATGAGCAGAACTAAATCGGAATATACACATGCCCATGTGTTTAAAGGGCACACGCTCAGCATGGCATTCCACTCCAGTTTTAATACCGTCCACCTCTGTGATCATGATTCCCCGGGGAAGCAAATATCCCGAGCATTATTAAAAGTGGGATTATAGAGTTTAATACTGTAGATTTGGGAGCAGGCCAAGATGAACCATAAAGGGAGGAGGTTAAGACAAAGAGAGCTTATCAGGGGAGCCGACTACCAGGCTCGCCATCCCTAAGCCCATACCAGGGCTGTCATTGTGTGATTGCTGCCTAGCCAAAGGGGGCTCTGTCATCTGGCAGCACAAATATGTGAATTTAAACTTAAAGCACTCAATTATGCTTTGAGAGACTCAGTTTATAATAATGAAAAGTATATGAAAAACTACACACTGCTAAAGGTTAGGAGACCTGAACTAGCGGGTTCTGCCAGGGGATAACTAGGAAGCCTCTACCAATCCACTGTACTATCAATATGCCCCATATGTCAAACTGGAATAATAAAACCCATGTGGTGAGGGTCAAATGAAAAAATAATAGCAGCTAATAAATATTATAATCAATTTATCAGCAAATATTTATGAAGCATTTGCTATATACCATTCACCATGCTAAGAAATGGGGATACAACGACAAAAGTGAAACCATCCCTGTCCTCAAAGAGATTATAATCTAGTCGAGGGCCTTCACAAAGTCCTTTATGTACATTTTCTCATTTGACCTCTTCAATAACACTTGGAGGTACCTAGCACAGGTGGTATTATTGACACTTTATGGATGAAGAAACTGAGGCCTGTCAGAAATCACATGACTTACCCAAGTTTACCTGATTAATACTAGACGAATTTTCGGGGAAAAAATTCAGACGTGATGTCACTTTCTCACGCAGTCAGGATTTGTACCCAAGTCCTCAGATTCTAAATTCAGTGTACTTTCCACCAGACTATGCTGATTTCTTAATAGTTGCTAGAAAGGAAATGGCTTTTAAACAAGTTCTACCCAGATGAAAAAGCTTCAAGTACAGTCTGATGATAGACCACTATCTAAGGACCAGCTAAGCTGTTTGATGAGGCTAATCACCAGACATTTGGCTCTCGAGGGATGAATTATTTTAGCCACTGTGGCTTATGCAGACACTTGAGTTACGGAGGGATTGAAATCTGTGTTGCTGAGTGGAGTGTCCACAACTAAGAAACAGTGTATCCGAGTGAGTTATTTTAGTAAATATTTAATGATTGCTCCAACTGAAACTCCCCATGTGATATGCTAGAATATTTCCCCTTTCCTGCTATATTATTTCTACCCCTAGTAATGAAGTTTCTGAAAATGAAGTGTTCCACCGGGATGCATCTTCTTCCTTAATAGAGGCATTACTGAATTATCACTGTAAGTCCAAATGTCTAACTCCTCTCTTGTTGCCAGTTTTTGCTGCACATATTTCTGTCCCACCTTCTTGTGTCTTTTCTCCCCCTGCACAGGATCAGATCAACTCCACATGGTACCCTGGGCACACTCATAATGTCAAGACATTAGGTCCAGTGGCCACTCCCTGTTCCCCTGCTTATTAGCATAGCTCTCTCTACTAAGACAATCAATTCAGCACCTATTATGCTTGAGGCACTGGGCATAGGGCAAATGTGATAGAGAGAGGGAAAATGATCAGTTGCCCCCAGGAAAGGGGAAATGAAGTTTTATTTTGCCTTCTGGCCCATGTAGGACATTTTTCTATGGCTATAGGATAGTCTTACTGCATGTGGAGCAAGAAAATAAGCAGAGATTATCTTCAGTCTATAGAAAACTCCTATTGATACAGAAGCCATATAACCAAAAGGCCTGAAGGACCAGAATCATTTTCTATCCTTAGTTCTTATGAGAAAGTGTCATGACACATCAATAAATTGGCTAGAGATATTTGTCTCCCCAAAGCAATTTCTATGGCTATTCTAAGATTGTGAAGCCTTAACCTTTATTTTTCTGTCATCAACTCCTTGGATACAGTCTGGTAAAGCCTATGGAACCTTCTTAGCATAATGTATTTAAATGCATAAAATAAAATACTTGGGATTAAAAAGGAAACCAAAGTTAGTGGAAATAAAAATGTAATTTTTTTTCCCATCTAATTCCATAGACTTCCTGAAATCTATCCACAGACCTCAGGTTAAGAACCCTTGTTCTAAAGGATATCCCATGTCATCCTCCTTCCAATTCAACTTGTTGTAAGTTTTCTTCATTACCAGTCTTATACAATGAAGACTGAAGTTCGTAATTATCACCCAGGGACACTAGGAAGAGCCTTCTGAATCATAAAACTCCAGAGAGTCCCTAATTCAGCCTGAGTCTTCAAGCCCACCAGATGTCATCGCCCCACCCTACCCCATCCCATCCCACCTCTATTTTATAGATGAGGGTACTTGATTCCAAAAAGCTTACATGATTGTGGAAAGTCAAAATCAGTGAAAGAGGGGATTCAATCCCCAAACTGCTGTATTCTGCTTCAGATTTCTCTCCAGCACATCATTTTGCCTCTTCAAGTCAAAGTGTTTTCTCTCTAAGCAAAGATTTCTTTATGGAGTATCAGTGAAGGATTTTGCAATTTAAACAAATTCAACACAACAAGTATTTATTAAACAAGTGTATTATTAAATAAAATTTATTAAATTAAATTTATTAAATTTATATTCTATGTGCCTATTTGGGTGGCAGTGCTTCCTTTATTACAGAAGTTCTACTTCTGACATATATCGGTTGTGTGTCTCTGGGAAAGTCACTCAACTTATCAAGGATGTAGACAACTCTCTGAGATTATTAATTGCAGAGAAAATGCCAACCTGCAATGGTTGAGGGCACTTCTTCAATTGGCAGTTCACTATATTAATGGTATCACCAGCTCAGTCAATATCCCTCTCTCGTTTATGTGCCAGGGACTATGCTAGGTGCTAAGGATACAAAAGCAAGATGAAAACCAATAGCTGTTAGCATATCCTAATTTTAGGATATGCCCATGAATAGATAAATATTTGATATCTAAGTTAATGGATGATTTGTCACCTCCCCAAATTCTCTGAACTCACTGTATTATGTCTGATCCTGAAGCCCTATCACCTTAAAAGACCAGTTTCTATGTTTTGGTCTTTCACCTCAAGCTAGGGTTAATACATAAAAATCTCCCAAGTCAAGTTTGGGTATATAGCTCATGCCTATGTTTTCCTAAATGTGGGTAATAGCATTGCCAACTCGCTTATGGCTACTGAGTTTGCAATTTGTGTATTAGGTATGAGATGTGTTTTATCTCATCTCACAGAAAATTCATAAGATGCTAAAGACACACAGGAGTTCATGAGCAAATACAGAAGCATAAAATACTCAACTTGTCCCTAAGTTCCCAGAAAAGAACTGAATTTAGAGTTGATGTTAGACAGTCTGCTGTCATTCTAGTGAGTCCCCCTCTCCTGGAGTCCTACTCAGACTCTGCAAGATGTGTAATACCATCCCGTGGTTTAGATTCTCCTCCAAAGGTAAACATATTTGAGAGCTGCTAAATAAGCACTGACCTTTCCCTCAGACTTTTACTAAGTAATTCACTGACTTCATTCTCCAAATAGGATGTCTCACAGGAACCATGTAAACTATTCTCAGCTTTCTCCAAGAGCCTAATGCATCCAAAAACATTTTCCTAAATCTAGCACCTCTACTTTTAAACTTAGGAATTCTCAAACTTGGGATTATCCATGAGGCAAGTGCCAAAGCTTGTACTGCCCAGGAATTTTTCTTTCTCTGACTAGAAAGTTAGATTATTCTGCCTAGGAAATTCAAAATCGTTCCTCTACACAGAATGTTGGGTTTCAAGAACAGGGTACGTGAACCATCCTCTCAGACTACGTGCCCTCACAGTATGAATCAAATGAAATATTATATGAAAAGCACTTTGCAAACTCTAAAGCACTATATAAATGTCAGCTACTACTACCATTACCATTATCACTACTACTACCATTACCACTGTACTGAGGGATACAAGAAAAGGCAAAAGACAGTCCCTATCCTCAAGGAAGTTACAATCTACTCTGACTATGACTACTACTGCTGCTGCTGCTGCTTACTACTACTAGTACTTCTCTCCCTTTGCTATGTGCTTCTGTTGTAAGCCTTCATTACTGTTACTAGGGGCATGGAATCTCCTTTATATACTCTGGAAGAGGGGGTAAGGGAAAAGATGAAGCGGGAGCAAGAGAGAAATTAAACAGCTTGCTTCCATAAACCACAATGAAAAGCACCTGATCCTCAGTCATCTAATCATTAGGAGCTCCCTGAGTCCTATCTGTTGTCTCCAAACAATAGCCCTTTGGGATAGTCTTCAAAAAATGATCAGAGTCTCCTCTGAAACATGCCTTCCCACTACACATATATGGGATAATATTAGAAAATAGGAAAATCAGGCAATGTGGGTAATCAGGAAAGGTTTCCCATGTGAGGTGGCCCATGACCTGAGTCTTGAAAAAAAAAAAGCTAGAGGTTTTACCTTGCTACCTCACTCCTGAGGTGATGCATTTCAGATGCTTTTGCTCCAATGCCTTTAGAAGTCTATTGAGGCTGTTAATATTAGAATCACAGTTCTATGACATTTACTCTGTCCCATCAGGAAAGAAGAGCCCAATGTTTGTTGCTTTTTATCCAGGATGTCCGCAAAGTCTTAGTATAGAAACTCTACTAAGACTTTAGGACGCCCTGTTGGTAAAAGGAATGCCTCATACCTCTCAACCCTAATTAATATAACTGAGAAGACATTTGACACACTGATATTTCTATAAAATGAAAAGACTTCTTTGAATGAGTTACAGAATCAATCAATGATATAACTAACAAGTTCTAGTCATCTCAGTTGAATCAAACAATAAATCAAAGGTGTAAACTAGGTGCCATTTGAATAAAAGCTGGTGATACCATACAGGAAAGTTTTATGGTATGCTGAAGAGACTTAGCCATACCTGGTGGGCCTTAGAGAAAACAGCAGCCCAGTTCAGAATTTAGCATTCCAATAGCAGGCCAGACTAGTGGTGGAGCAAGTCCAGCTAAGTGCTCGAGAGGCAATTTGAAGGCCTAAAAGGAAGGAGAGACTCTTTACCTTAACCTCAACTAGAAGATAACATTATATGAAACATCAGAAAAGTCAGAAGTCATTGGACTCCCCATGATAGCTGGTAGTAGGGTCCCAGGAATAACTGGCCCAAGAACAAGCCAAATATCTTAAGAAAAGGCGTTAGGAATCTAGATGAGCATTGACCCTTGGAGTTCAGTATACTGCTGTGCATCTAAGTGGACCTTCATGATGAGACTATGAAAGGAGAAAAGAACTTCCAGCACCCAGGAGCTGTGAGTTGCTCCCATTGCCACATAAATTCTTTAAGTTTGAGACCTCTTTCCCATGGACTTTGTATACACTTATGGGAGAATACTTCCTAGATTTAGGGGGTAGAGTAAGGAATGCATACCACTAGGGCTTGTAAGTGACAGACTAGAAAATCATCCAAACTCATCACAGTTACCTGTTAGAACCTGATGGGAGAAGTAGTCAGTTTCCCTCTGTATCTCTGGACCAACCATGTGAATGGAAGTCAGGGATATAGTCTGGATACACACACATATATATTGAGAGAGCGCACGTATGAGAGAGAAAGAGAAAGAGAGAGGGAGGGAGAGAGAGAAACTTCCAAATCTAGATGACACCCAATTATATTCTACGGATGGAAGCTAAGTCAAACGAAATGGTATTTTTAGTTTTCTAATCAAATTGTGATGGGTTTTTTAAAGTATCATAATAGCATATTTCTGTAGCACTTGTTTACCTATTAACATATTCCATTTTTGTATAAGGGCTGTGAGGTAGGTTAAGTATATTATCCTCATTTTACAGATGAGTAAATTGATGCTCAGAAAGGAAAAGTGATTTGCCCAAAGTCTCATTAAGGTAGAGCCAAGCAATGATTGAACCTGGGTCTTTCAATGCAAAGCTCAGTGGTTTTTTTCCTTTTTTTCCTTTTTTTTTTTGCAAGGCAATCAGGGCTAAGTGACTTGTCAGGGTCACCTAGCTAGTGTCAAGTGTCTGAAGTCAGATTTGAACTCAGGTCCTTCTGACTCCAGAGCCAGTTTTCTATCCAATGCACCACCTAGCTGCCCCAAATTCCAATATTTTTTCAACCCAACCACATATCTTCATATATATGAAACACTCTATAATGATAGCTAGGTATTAGATTATTTTTTTCATGGAATCATATATTTAATCTTGTAAGATATCATGGGATCCTAAATTTAGATCTAGAAAGAGGCTAAGAAGTTATCTAGTCTAAACCCTTTAGTTTTAATTCAATCAATATTTATTAAGCTCCTACCAAGTGCCAGGCACTGTATTAAGTGCTAGGCATACAAAAGGAGGCAAGAGGAAAAAAGACAGTCTACTCTCAGTGAGCTTACAATATGAATGGGGAAAAAACAAAACAATAAAAACAAATATAAAGAAACTATATATAGGATAAATAGGAAATAATTAACAGAGAAGGAAGGCACCAGAATTAAGAGAGGTTACCTCCTGTAAAAGATGAGATTTTAGTTGGGACTTAAAGGAAGTTAGAAAAATCAGTAGGTAGAGTTGACATAGGAGAACATTCCAGGCATTGGGGACACTTCAGAGAAAAAAATAATGCCTGGAGTCAAGAAATTGAATGTCTCAAGCATGGGATAAGAAGGAGATCAACATCAATGGAGTGAAGAATGTATTGCAGAATAAGGTATAAGACTGGGAAAGTAGGAGGGGACTAGATTATGAAGGGTTTTGAATGCCAAAAAGAACAACAGAACATTTTGTATTTGATCCTGGAGGAAATAGGGAGCCGTTGATGGAGAGTGATCTGGTCAGACTTGTGCTTTAGGAAATTCACTTTAATGGCTGAATAGAGGATGGGTTAGAGCAGGAAGAGACTGGAGGAAGGCAGAGTCACCAGCAGGATATTGCAATAGACCAAGCATGAGTTTTTGAGGGCTTGTACCACAGTGGTGATGATGTCAGAGGAGAGAAGAGAGTGTGTTCAGGAGATGTTGTAAAGGTGAAATCAACAGACTTTGGTACAGGATTAGATATAGGAGGTAAGAAATAGTGAGGAATTCAGGATGATACCTATGTTGAAAACCAGAGGGACTAGGAAGATAGTGTTACCCTCAACAGTAATAGGGAAGGTGGGCGGGGTGGGGTAGGAATTAGAGGGGGCAAAATGAGTTTCATTTTGGATACATATGGTTTAAGAGCCTACTAGATATCTCATTCAAGATGTATGAAAGGCAGTTGGAGATCTGAGGTTGGAGATCAGCAGATGTAATGATAATAGAATAGAGAGATGTTCCCCGTCCATTAATAGGCCTATGTGACCACATGTGTTCAATGACGGATGTCTTGCTGCTTTGAACTCCAGCCCAAGTGTGATACATCCTGAGTCACATAGAGCCCATTGGGAGAGAAACTTGCCTAGTGAAGAAGTTGCTTAGGGGAAGGCTTGCTTACAGGAAGGCTTTCACACCTTTTGGTATTAAGCTAATTAGGCACTGAGTCTCAGAGGGTTGTGATGCCTTCTGGCTCTGAGCATATTAGCCAAAAGCGTGTGTGTGTGTGTGTGTGTGTGTGTGTGTGTGTGTGTGTGTGTGTGTGTGTGTTCTGAGGTGAGATTTTGCCTTGGGGGTTTTCTCATGAGAAGAACCTTTTGATTCCCTAGATGAGACTCTGAGTAGCCATTTGTTAAGAGCTCCCCAACTACTCAGATATTGGTGCTTCCCTAATCTGGTGATATATGTAGGTGGCTACATTGCTTTGTTCAGACAGTTGGAGCCCTGTCTGTTAAATATCTGTGCTAATTTCTCTGCTTCTATTTTCTATTTATCTGCGATTAAAGTAAGATTGTTGACCACTTTAAAAGTTGCCTTTCCTTTAGAAAAACAGATCAAAGAATCTGTGCTAGCAGGACATCCTGGGTATGCCAGGGTGCTTGCTGTTACAGCAGAGAAGATGGATTGGGATAGGCAGATTTGAAAATTATATAACATAGAAATGGTAATTAAATCCAGGGGATATGATGAGATCGTGAAGTGAAGTAGTACAGAGGGAGAAGAGAAAGTTCTGGGTGAAGAAGAAGAAGGAAGGAGGAAGGAAAGAGGAAGGAAAGATGAAGGAAGGAGGAAGATGAAAGAAGGAAGAAGAAAGAAGGATGAAGGAGAAGGAAGAAGAAAAAGAAAAACAAGAAGAAAGAAGAAGAACCCTGTCCTCAAGAAGCTCACAGTCAAATGGGAGAAGAAAATAAACCAAAGGAAACTCAAAAGTGGGTGTGTGCAGAGGCAGGTGAGAAATGAGTTCTGAGCTGAATTCCCTCCTTTAATGAAGGTTTTGGAGTCCATAGCTACCTCCTTCAATCATAGGGGTAGAGGTTATTGATGCGGTTGATAAGATCTTGCAAAAGGATGAGGTTTTCCCAATAATGAGCTTCCTGGGGCATGGCAGAGAAGTCAGAGATTATCCTACAGTAGTGTAGTCAGGTGAGAAATGAGAGGAAGTTCTGAGCTGGACTCTTGCCCAGAGTGGAGGTTCCAACATTCTTTCCACTTCACCAACTTGTCTGGATATTACCTAATCCATACTCTCATCTTTAGTCCAGTAAGGTTTTACTATCCCACTTTGTATAAATAATGTATTTGAAACCCAGTAAGGTTAAGCGACTTACCAGAGCCACAGAGTAAGTGATAAAATTAGGGAACAGGAAGAAGACAAATTTTTCATTTAAATTCTGAATGTATATTATTTGATCACACAGTGCTTATGACAGTTTCTGTCAGTGCTTCCTAATTTAGATGAAGTGAGTTATACTTATAAATGCATAATTCATCTGATTATAAATGATGATAGCTTACATTTAACTTCATAGTTTACAAAGTACCTCACATTATCTCTTTTGTTCCTCAAAAAAAATGAAGTAGACAGAGAAGTACTACTATGCCCATTTTACAGATGAAGAAACTGAGGCTAAAAGAAATTGACGTGCCTTACGCAAAGCCACAGTCAGACATGAATTAATGTCTTCTGAAGAAATCTAGGGACTTTTGCATTATGCTATGCTGCCTGAACTTTACAAAATCAACAGAAACTAACACCACTAACAATGGTTGATGCTTATAGAAGACTCTGAGTTTCCAAAGTTGTTTTACATACGTTATTTGATTTGAACCTAGTGAATTAGTGTTATTATCTCTGTTTTTAGTGTGCAGGAAAGTGAGACTCAAAGAGATGGAATGGCCTGCCCATGGTCACATATGAGCAGCTAGTGATCCTCAGAAACTCTATTCCAACTCCAGACTCCAAGACTGGCATCCTTGCCAGTCAGCCAATATGTGGCCTTACCCCTAGGTTGTTTTCCTGTTGAATGTTTGACCATCAAACAACAGATATTTGTTGAATAAAGAAATTAATGAACCCAAGCTAAACAAATTTAATCAGAATCAAAAGATTAAAACATAGGATCATAGAATTAGAGCTTCAAAGGACTCTGGAGATCACCTAGTCTTTAGGGTTATATTATATATTCAGAGAAGGCTGGTAGTTCCCAGAAGGGTCAAGACAGGTAGACTAAGTCAATCCAAAAACATTGAAAATTTAATGCATATATATATATATATATACATATATATATATGTATATAATGAGGGCACAGAGAAATTCAGATTTAAGAGTTTAAACTTAAGCTCCACTATTGCCCAAAGAATATTCTCTTTCATTTTCTATTACTAACATTTCTTTTTTTACCTTAATTACCCATATAACTAGATCTGTAACTAGGAAGTCTTATGCACAGAGCAGATTCTGTTGTAGGTTAGGGGAAGGTTTGAGAACTGTACCACACCGCCAGTCTCTCAAAGAGTCTGGTCCATACTCTTTTACATAAGCAGTAGTCTCTTACCTTCTAACCCCCAGGATAAGACCAGAAGGGATGAAGTAGATAGGGACTGGTGATGCCAGGATGATGATCCTCAAGAGAGGGGAATCACAACATTGGGTTTTTGGGGTGTCAATGTAAGGTCTGTCCTGAGGATACAGGAATGATATATTTGCCTATGCGGCACAGTTCAGTGAAGGACTGCAAAGCACAGGCAAGCCAGAGGACATTCGTGGGAAGGAAACCCCTCCTAGTGCTGGTACTCTGGGCTAAAAACTCCAACTGCCCATCTTAGTTATGGTTTTACACATATCACCTTTCTTTCTATTGACAATAACTTTAGAGGAATAAACCCAAAATTTTGATTAGAAGCTTTGAATCACAACCCTACAAGAGGTAATTTTAAATAAACTGAGGATAATTAAACAAACAAATTTGTTTAAGATGGGACTGGTTCCGTATGCAAATGACATACAACTATAGATATTCCTCATATTTTCAGGATGATTGGGGAATAAATATATGGCTATATATTTAGTGTCTTCCCTGAAAACAAAAAACCCAATTGAGACCTTATCTTTTTTTGTAGGCATGATTATGTTTCATTTTGCAAAAAGAAATTAAGATATTCTGTATTCTAAACTGACTGTTAGACCAGAGGATCTTATTAATATCAACCTTTTATGTTTCCATTTCTATTTTTCCCAATTTTCTTTCCTTTCTCTCATTTGCTTCAGATCTGAGATCACTGAGTGCCATTATGCACTATATAATGTCACATAATGTGTCCCCCTCCCAGTCACTTGAATGAGGTCGATTTATGCCAGGGACACTGGCTTTCACTGAGGATTTCCCATGTATCTGCTGAACTAGCCTGTGCATTTCTCAGATCTGAGGTTGGGGAGGGGAGGAAGCTCTTTTGCAATCATCTGCACAGCTCTTTGGGACTCCATATGACTATTCAATCGCTCTCTTGATACAAGGATCTGGGCCATACCCCCAATTGAGGGCACGCCAGCAAAATGGCCAACTGTGATCCTTAATTTGTCAATAATGATTTTAGGCCATGACCCTTAATAGGACACTGTCACTCGTGAGGTGATTTATGTCCCCCGTGATGACATCAGTACCAATAGTGCTGATAAAAGAACACTTATATTGGAGCAAACAGGATGATGAATGGAATCCTCGTCTACTTAGTCATCTCATTACTGGCTCTGCTGTTCACCACGGAGCTAATGTAGCGAGTCATCTTGTGCCTAGGGAGTATTTGGGAGGCTGAATTTAATAGAGCAACTGCAGAATACGGACAATACAACCCTCGGGTCAAGAGCAGCCGGAAGCTGGATTGGAAGTCATCTTGTGTGGAGAGGCATCTCCCCAAATCTCTTGGTTCCTGCTTGTCTACCACTGTGCCCTGAAGCCAGCAATGGACTTGGGTCATTATAGAGGCAGCTTAACTTCTCCTACTTCAATTTCCTTGTTTGTAAATTGGGGATAATGAAGGATACCTGTAGTTCCGACCTCAGAAGGTTGCCATGGGATCGACACCTGAAAGGGACCTCAGAGGCCCTCTAGTCCAGCCCTCTCATTTTGTAGAAATAAAAACTGAGGTACCCTGGTGGAGGGTGAGTGACTTGTTTAAGGTCACATGACAAAGTAGTTAAGTGACCTGCTTGAGATCATACAGTTGTAAGATAGTATTTGAACCCAGATACTCCAGGACTACTGTTCCTGCTGCTTCCTACACCAGATAGTTAGGAGGCTCAAATGAGACAGTGTATATGATGGAATCCTAATAAAGCTGTCCCCAGTCCAATATTTTAACTTCCTTGTGGGCCCTACTGAATAGCAGTCATATCCTGATTTAACCACACCACAGGCCCCCAGACTAACTATCCTAACTTCCTCATATATGCCTCACTGCTCACCAGAACAACAGGTGTGTCCACGAACTCATAATTCCCAAAGAAACAGCAGGCATGTCCATGTGATGGGATCCCAGCCGCTGCCTCTAGCTAGCCCCTGCCCCCAGACCCATTCCTCATACTTCCCACAGAAACAGCAGGTGTGTCCATTCACTCAACCACAACCACATCCATCTAGTCTCAGACAGGACCACAATAGTCAGCCAATCAGAAAACAGTACCACCAGGAAGCCCAAGCAGGATGTGGACCCCAAAACAATAGAGGGGACTTTCCCTAAGTAGGCACCTGCACAGTAATAGCAAAAGCTGTCCTTCGGGCAAACTTGTGACGTAGAGAGGCTTATTATAATATTATCATACATACCTGCTCACCCCCATGGGTTTTTCTGTAGGCATTGTGGGTAATCACATGTATAGTTCCACTGAGTCTGGGACCCTCCCCATTAACCTAATTCCTTAACAAATCTCTCCTACCTTTTTAATACTCATGATGTCTGTTGTGTAATCAGAATCATTACACTATAAAATTGCTTGTCTTGTCTTACTAAGCTGCTTGTTCTTCTTGGAACTCAGACTTTTGGAGGCATCGTTCCCAATAAATGCCTACACTTGGATTAGAGGTGGTCTGACTGAATTCTTTGAGACAATGACCCCTTACAACACCATGAAAACATAACAGTATAAGTTATTCTTTTCAAACTTTAAATTGTATGTCACTTCTTCTTTTCCTCCTCCTCTTTCTTCTCCTTCTTCTCCTTCTGCTCCTGCTCCTTGAGGTGACTGGGGTTTTCATCACATTTTCAAAATTCAACTTCCTAAAACCTACACCCTTGCCAAAAGGGAAGGCTTCTGACTCCAGATAAAATCTCAGTATTCCTGTCCTGGAGATACCTAATGCTTTCTTCACACACACACACACACACACACACACACACACACACGCACACACACACGTGTGTGTGTGTGTGTGTGTATACATATACATACATATGTATACGTATATGAAATTTCTCCTACTTCCTGATGCAAATCTAGATAACCATTAAGTCTTGAGCTTGGGGTAGTTTGAAGAGTAGGAGACCTGGGTTCTTGTCCTTCCTGTCATTAGCTAGGTGGCCTTTGGTAAGTCTCTTAAACTCCCTGGGCCTCAGTTTATTTATCAATCCACAAGCATTTCATAGGAACATAGATTGTGAGCTGGAAAAACCCTTAGAAGCCATCTAAACCAACCTCATCATCATACACCTGAGGAAATTGAGTCTCTGAGAGGTCATGTGACTTGCCCAGGGTCCAACAGATAACAGGTGATGGATCTGGAATTCTAACAAACTCATTGCTCTTTTCATGGCACCACGAAGCTTCCATACTATGTGCCAGGCCTTCTGCTAAGCACTGAGAATACCAAGACAAAATTTGCCCTCAGGGAGCTTACATTCTGCTGGAGGGATACAGGATGTTTACACCTTAGTAAAGATAGAGTATATACTAAATAAGTGTGTGATGGTGGAGTTTGGGAAAGGAAAGGATAGAGTACTAACAGATAACAACTGGAAAAATTTGTACGATAACAGAGTTGAATTTCCAAGATTGTTTACAATCCTAAATTTCTATGAGTCTTTGATTTCCAGATTTCCTGGCAATTACATATTATCTGAGGGCCCGACTGATTGTCAACATTAGCCATTAAGCCAACCAGTCTTTTCCTGAAAGTCCCAATACTGGAGAATATTAATGAAAGAGGGACTTTCAGTATAATAAGGAGGGAAATGGGTCCCCAAGGACTCTTCAAAGCATGTGTGTGTCACCAATGATTCGGCCAGCCCTAAGTGCCTACGCCTTTGCCCGTAGAGAGGGGGAGGTAAAGGCTGTTTTATTAGTGCCGTTTTATTGCCATAGCCAGCTGCACTCTTTTCTCTATAAAAGGTAATTACTTCCAATAGTAACAAGCTAATTGATTGCTAATTAAATCAATTGGCACACTAACTGCTGTCAGAAAGTGACAGATTAGTAGGTCACATGATGGCGTGTTCAGTAATGAAAAGTGGACATGGTCTGAGTGTGATTGACACACGAGATGAAAAGTGATTTGGGATCTCCTAGGTGGTCAGGGAGAGGGCATGGAGAACATGATTGATTCAATGGTGACTGTCAGAGAGGAAATGAGAATTGAATGGAATTCAGTGTCTGCCCTGGACCTTCACCACATGATGCTCCAAGTTTTTTCACATGTAAATAAGGTAGATGGAGACTTCTTGCAAATGAAATGCCAAAAAAAAAAAAAAAAAAAAAACCAAGGGGGGAGGGGACAGTGTGAGCTGTGGTCTTGAAAGTGAAAGTCCATGCACATTAAAGGGACAGCATCCTTTATTTAGAAACAACACTGATGATGATGACAACAGAGTACATCTTTACACTTTCACTAATGTTTTGGGAAACCTGCTTCCAAATGCCCTTGGATACCTTTTTAAAAAGTTATGTTATCTGTAGTCATTTACCTATGGAGGACAATTACGATAGTATCCACATGGATCTGGTTCCTTTAATTGGGAAAACGATCTTTTAATTTTGTGGGAAATGAAAGAACTTGCCCCGACTCCATCAGAATTTTCAAAGTTCAAAATTAAAGACATTACTGGATTGATATTGAGAGTTTAGACTGTTTAGTTTGTGCTTATTGATCTGATACGGGTGCTTCTGACCTCCTAGTCATAAGTATGGGCAGAATGGGTGACCATACACATCTCTGGTTTTAGCTATGTAGTAAAATGACAGATGTATTGAACATTCATTAAGTACTTATCAGACACCATGATAAGCCCTGAGATGCAAATATCAGCAAGATAGTGTTGCCCAAAAGGACCTCTTGTTCTCATGGAGGGAGGCAATACTTAGACAATGAGGTGGGAATGCCAGGAAGTGTCACAATAGCCTAGGCCCTAACAAGATAAGATAAAATTTCACTTATTAGAGCTATGGGGAGGAGGTAGAGAAGGTGGTCCCATCTTCATCAGCAGATTGTTCCCTCTATCATCCCTATTTTCTCATTTGCTTTCCTACTACCTACAAATATGTACATGCCTCGCCATCCTCAAAAAATCTCGCTTGATCTTTCTATTCCAGCTATCATCCTATATCTCTCCTGCCTTTTTAGGCTGAACTTCTTGAGGATATCAACAATATCTTCTTCTCTTGTTTTCTTCTTAACTGTCTACGGTCTGGCTTCCAACCTCATCAATCAACTGAAAAATCTCTCTTTCCAAAGTTCCCAGTGATCTCTTAATTGCCAAATCTGATGACCTTTTCCTCATCCTTTTTGATGTCTCTGTAGCCTTTGACACTGTTTGTCACCCTCTTCTCCTTGATACTCTCTTCTCTCTAGGTTTTTGGGACACTACCCTCTCCTGGTTCTCTTCTTACCTATCTGACTGTTCCTCCTCAGTTTCTTTTGCTGGATCTTCATCTATGTCGCACCTGATAACATGGGTATCCATGTTTAGAGAGCCCTTGTCTTGGGACCTCTTTTTTCTCTTAATGAACTATTAACTCCCATGGATTCAATTCTGATCTCTACACTGACGATTCTCAAATCTACTTATCTAGCTCTATCCTGTACCTCCAGTTGCCTATTAGGCATCTCATATTGGATGTCCTATGTACATCTTAAACTCCACATGCCTAAAACTGAACTCATTGTCTTTTACCCCAGCCCTTCCTGCCTACCAATTTTCCTGTTACTGTTGAATACACCAGCATCTACACCAACTTCCTTCCAGTTCCCCAGGCTCACAACCCAGGTGTTACTCTTGACTTCTTACTATGTCTCATTCCCCATATCCAATCTGTTGCCAAGGCCTGTCAATTCCCCCTTTGTAGCATATCTCATATAGTCCCCTCTCTCTCCTCTGACTGCCAACACTGTGGTGAAAGCCCTCATCTCTGTAGGCCTTGACTACAGCTAATAGCCTGCTAGTTGGCTGGCTTACCATAGGTATCTCCCCTCCAGTCTATCCTCCACTCCATAAGTTCTAGTGGCTCTGGGATTAAATCTAGGCCCCATCTCCTCTAGGATCAAATACAAAGTCCTCTGTTTGGGATTCAAAGCCCCCAATCTACCTTTCCAGTCTTTTTATACTTTATACCTCCACCATGAATTCTTCAATCCAGTGACCCCAGCCTCCTTGCTGTTCCTTGCATAAAACATTTACTGTAGACATTTTCACTTGCTCTCCCCCATACCTGGAATTCTTTCTCTCTTCTCCTCTACCTTCTGGTTTATCTGAATTCCTTCAATTCCCAGCTAAAATTTCACATTTTGTAGGAAGACTTTTCTAATCTCTCTTAATTCTAGTGTCTTTTCTTTTCTGATCATTACCCATTTATCTTGTATATCATTTGCTTATGCATAGTTGCTCATATCCCCCATAAGATCGTAAGCTTCTTAAAGGCAGGGACTGCCTTTGCTTTTCTTTGTATGCTCAGCGCTTAGCACAGTGCCTGAAATTTATTAGGTACTTAATATACGTTTATTGACTGACTGTTCCCAATAGAGAAAACATGGTGAAATTTTCTTCCCTAATTTTTTCATTGGGCAATCATTCATTTGGGTATTGTGGGGGAAGGGGTTTCCCCCCTTATCTTATATTAAAATGTAAAGCCTCTCTGGGAGAGAGGACAATACTGTAAGCCATCATCAGCTACCACTGTAGCAGAAATTACCTGACAGACATCTAAGAATCAGAAGGGGTGGGGAGAACAGGGATGGGTGACAGAAAGGGCATGATGGAAGGGTACCTAAGAAAGCTTTGCCAATTTTGTTGATTTACAGAGGATTAATCCTGCCCCTCAATATGTTCTGTCTCTTCATCTATACTCTTTGAGGGTAAAAATTATATCTTTGGTCCCTACTTATCCTTGGACAGTGCCAAGCACAAGCTTCTACACACAATTAATTGGCCATGCTAATATGAATCTTTGGATCAGATCTTTATCATTTTTGGCTAAAGACCATCACGAAACTTTAAAAAAAAAGGATAGGTATTTCATGAACTTCAAAATAAATGTTAAGGCAGAATAGTTAATTTCCAAGCATGAAAATAGGTAATATTTTATTTTCATCATAGTAGGAATTGATTTATCTGAACTACATAAAGTATGGATAATTCCATAGGATTAGAAATTATTTATTCCAGTCATCTCATTTTTCCTTTGCAGAAACTGAGGCACACAGAAATTTGCCCAAGATCATACAGGTACCTCTACAGACCTAGGGGCACGCAATCCCATAAATAGGCTCACCATGACTGGGAAAAGTAGACACGTATAGGGAACATGTTGAGAGTGATACACATGGAATATGTGTGAAGGGGCAACTCATGCTTCTGATGCACGAAGGCCATTGATGTTTTCCGGTGATATCCTTATACTCTTCCCTCTGGTAGTCTTTGCTAGATGGTTCTCCTCTGGTTGTATGATCTCCAGTCATGGCCCCAATAGATAAGCAGTTGAGGAGCTTTTATCTCTGTTTCCATATTCTGACTTGACTTGAAGTCCTTGGATATAGTGCTACATCTTTCCCATGAGAAGAGTGGCCTTTGTCACGCTCTTTTAATTAAAAACTCCGAGGTTTTTCAATAGTTCTTTTAGAAAACCAGCAGGCTGGGGAAATGTCTAAGCATAGTATCGGCACTGAGTTATGACCACCCCTACCTTCCCAAGGGAGAGGAAAAAAACCCTCAGCATTTTTCCAGTAAGGAATGGCCCATTTTGTTTCCTTAAAAAGTCTTGTTTTCAAGGCAGACCTCTCTTCTCCTGCAAAATAATTTTTGCCCCCCCCCAACCCTTTAGAACAAAGAATAGAAACACTGACTAGTTCCCTCAGATTCAAGTTTAGCTGAATTTAACTTCCCAGTCTCTGGGCTTGAATTTCCGAGGGGTGTTTCACATGAATTTCTGATGGGTGTTTCACACTAGCTTATGTTGAACATTCCCTATGCCTCCTTCATTCTAATCTCTGAAGACTAGACTTCAAATACTCATCACCCATAATGGGGCCATTTGTGCAGCACATTGCCAGTGACCCTGAGGTTCCAGGATTCCCCAGTTTCTCAACTTCCAAATCCCTTCTATACTCCCATGTAAATTAATGAACAAATGGAAGAACTCAAGAGACAAAGTTAAGCCAAGGGGGCAAGGTCATGGCCTCTTTTTCTATCAAAACAAAATACCTAACCTTTTGTATGGATAAGAAATAGCAAAGCCTAAAAAGATTTTGAGCTTACCCTTACACTCAATCGTTAGCTTCCAGAGGAAGAGGAATCACAGCAGGAAAGAACACCAAGGCCAAATGAGAATGAGAGTCTCTCTACAATATCCCTTTAAGAAGTCTTCTAGTGTTTGCTTGAAGACCTGCAATGACCACTACCATCTGAGGTACCCCATTCTTTATTGGGATAGCTCCAACCTTTAGGAACCTTTTCCTTACCTCAAACCTAAACTTGCCTCAGTGCAAACTGTGTTCTAAAGTTCTTTGTCTTTCCCACAATACCTAGGATAACACCTTGAACTCCACAGGAGATCAATAAATGTTTGATGGTGCATAATTTCCACAGATAGGTTTTAAACTAATAAGGGACTGATGCTAATCTCCGCCCCCCATCAGTGTCAGGCAATACTTTGTATTCATAAAGAATTTTTAATAAGCTCTTAAAATCATAGAATTTATAGTCAGAAGGAGGGAGAGAGAGAGAGAGAGAGAGAGAGAGAGAGAGAGAGAGAGAGAGAGAGAG
>CM053622.1:569887289-569900353 GCA_028646595.1 Phalanger gymnotis
TGGGGGGGGCAGTGCAGGTGCAGATAATGAGTTCAGTTTAGGATAAGTTAAGTTTAAGATGTCTATGAAACATCCAGTTCAAGATATTCAACAGACAGTTGGAGATATGAGACCGGAGAGAGGTTAGAATTAGACAAACAGATCTGAGAATCATATGCACAGAGATGATAATTGACAAGAATGTCTCTTCCCTGATGTCAAGCAAAGCATAAACTCCAGTGGGCCTCTTGATGTGTGTCATGGCTTGAAGAAACATTTTACAAAGACTTAAAGAACCAAATGATAAAAAAAAAAAATACATTGTTAGCTTCAATTACTAAATTGTGATAATTACTTTTTAATCTAATCCAAAAGTTCTACAAAGGTTTTTGTTGAAACTCGGCTAATATATTTCCATTTTTCCTTGATACAGGTTTCTTGAAAAATAATTGCAATATATTTCCTTTTTTCTTTTTAAGAAATGAGTTCAAAACCCATTGAACTTCTTTATTTTGAACAGCGTAGAATTTTTTTTTCCAAAATTTTAAAGTGTACAGATATATGAATTCTTGTGACACACACAATTTTTGGCAGCAAAAAGCTTAGTTTTTAAAGGTCTTGCTGATCATGACAGCTTCGTACTAATTACTGGTTAATAACTCAAGGCATAATATACACTTAGACTAAGTTTCATCTTTAGTAAAAGTGTATACAAGTCCTTATTTTAAATAATCTTCATACTTTCAACTTTTGGCTAAATTCTTGTCAGATGTGATTAGATCATCATTTATTTTACATTGTAATGTGATTGACAAAGAGCTCGTACTAGGAGCAAAAATGTCAGCTCTGACATTTTCTTGTTGTTTGCTTGCGCTCATGTTATTAGTATTATCTTCAATCCATGGCCCTTTGCAGGAATTTTTTTTAAGCCATTTGTCTATTTTGTGAAGGTTAGTTTAGTTAAAAATAGATAATGTAATCTGTCAATCTACTCAATTGGATGCACATACACTGAAATAGGATGCAACATACTGAAAATGAATGAATCAGTCAGGGAGTCGCCGTCAACTCCTCTGTGTTGTGGAATTCCCACTTTTCCCTCAGGATATTTCACATATCTTGTGATAGTATATGATAAGTGATCCTCTGACCTATGGACCTAATGAGGGAGCCAAGGTGATTTTGTATATTTAGTACAAGTAAAGTTTAATTCCTTTTATTTTTACAAAAAAATAAAAAAGAAAGATGGGGACTGGATCTATGATTTAGTTAGTGTACAGAACTCTAAGAAAATGGACTTTATTAAAGCAGACTGGCTCCTCTGCAACTTAGAGTCTTAGAGAGTTGCCTTAGGGGCTCTGAGAGGTTAACTGATTTACCAAGGGTCACACAGTCAGTATATCTCACAGGTGGTATTTAAATCCAGATCTTCCTAGTTCCTCAGCCAATCATCTATCTACTGAATCACGCCTCTCCTAAAAAAAGAAATTTAAATGTCATTTTGATATTTTCTTCCCTCGTGTATCCCATTTTGAAGACCACTACTGTAGAATATTGCTGTCTAGCAAAACGATACAACTATGTTAAAGTTACAATATCAAACTGATTTGGAAGAAACCTCAGAGCTACACACCCAACATGTAACTGAACAGAGATTCCTTCAACAGCACACCCCAACAAATGATTATCCATCCATGTTTCACTTAAAGATCTCAAAAGAGAAGGAACTAACTCCTGAGATAGCTGACCCACTTGGGGATAATTCTAATGGTCAGAAATCTCTTTATGGGGCTCAGAAACACTCCTTTCTGCAACTTTCAGGCATTTCTCCCAAATCTGCCCTCTGGGTACCACCTCTAGAGCAGTGGGTGCCTGCTTGGGGCCAAGCAGAATAAATCTAATTCCTCTTCCATATGGCAATTATTCAGATACTGGAAGACCAGTACCATGTTTCATTCCACCCCCGTCCTGTCTCCGAGTCTTGCTGCCTTCTGTCAAAATATCCTTAGTTTCTTTAACCGACAATCATATGACATACTCACAAGGTCCTTAATCATCCTCTGGACTTGTTCCAGCTTATTAATGTTACTATTAAAATGTGATTCCTAGAACCAAACATAACATACCAAATATGTTCTGTCTAGGGCAGAATGTCCAAGGTGGGTGCTACATCCCTTATTCTGGACATTACGATTCTCTAAATGGAACCAAAGATCACATTAGTTTTTTTGGTTATGTCATAATATTGAATAATAATTGAATAATATATTAATAATAATATTGAATAATAATTTGTTAGTGAATTCATAATAAAGACCTTTCAGATCTTTTTTATACAAACTGCCATCTTCGCATCTTCACCATCCTGTACTTATGAGGTTGAATTTTTGAACCTGTGTTTGTTATTCAGTCATTTCAGTCATGTCTGCCTCTTCATGAACCCATTTGGGGTTTTCTTGGCAAAGATATTAGAATGGGTTGCTATTTCCTTTTCCAGCTTATTTTGCAGATGAAGAACTGAGGCAAACAGGGTGAAGTGACTTGCCCAAGGTCATACAGCTAATGTCTTAGGCTGGATTTGAACTGACTCTATGGCCACTGCTTTATCCACTGTGTCACCTAGCTGCCCCCAAGAAGCCTATAGGTGCTGAGAAAGAATTGGAGGCCAGATTTGAATATTCCGAATCCAGTATCAGCACTATCTACTGTGTTATACAGCTTCCCCTAACTTATATGTAAGGTTTTACAATGCTGAACCTTAATTCTGTAATCTGTAAAATAAATAAGTTAGACTGGAAGACCTCTTTGGTCCTTTCCATCCTTAAACCTATGATTGTGTGATTTATCTCTACTAAATTTAATCTTTTTCAACTTGGTTCAATGTTGTAGACCATCAAGACAACTTTAAATAATCACCCCTCCCAGTTTTTTTGTCACTTACCAATTTGATAATCATGTCATCTATTCCTATATCCTTATCACTAATAAAAATGATAAATAGCACAGAGCAAGGACAAATCCCTGTGGCACATTTCTAGAGCAGAATTTTCAAAACTTTTTTCAATCATTTACTCCTATCAGTAAGAAATCTTTGAGCATGCATGCCCATTACATGTACATTTTCTAACTTATAAATGATATGCTAATACCAATACACTAATTAATAATTATGTTATAAAACTTGTATAAAATAAATAATTAATAATATTTTATCCTGAAGGTGATAGGGAACCACTAGGATGTGTAGAATAGGAGAGTGAAATGTTCAGACCTATGCTTTAGGAATATCTGTTTCATAGCTTGTGGAAGTTGAATTTGAATAGAGACTTGAGGCAGGGAAACCAAATAAGAAACTACTATAAAAATCATAAAGAACAAACATGGACCTAAAGAAGAGATAGAGGAGATACTCCCAACTCATCCATATGCAGAGGTGGAAGGTCCATAAGTATTGTGTATAGCAAATATTTTTAGACTTTTTCAATGTACTGATCAATTATGCTGATTTTTCCTTATTATTATTATTAACTTCTGTCTTTTGAAAATAATATTTATTATATGGGATGGCTCTCTCTGAAGATGAAATAAGACACGTGGGAAAAACTATGTTGATGTAAAAAATGTATCAATAAAATTATTTTTAAAACAAACAAAAATTATTACATTAGTTCAGGATGTCTAATGACAATGATGAACATTCATTAAGTGCCTGCTATGTGCCAGGCACAATGCTAAGTGCTGGAGATGCAAACAAGAGAAAGATCATCCCTGCTCTCAAGGAACTTACAATCTAATGGGGGAAGACAGTGTACAGAAGGAACCTCAAACAGTGGAGGAGGGTAAGAGTGACAGAAGGTACCTGTTTAAAGAGGCATGATGAAGATGATGGTGGAGTGGAAACCAAGCAGGGTAGCTGATGGCAAATGAAGAAATGGCTATGATTTGGAGCCCCCTATAAAGGGAGCCTACAGAAGTAGTTTTCTGCTCTGTTCTCCAGCTCTCCAATCAGAGAGACAAGCAACTCAAGGTACTAATGAGGTATGTGTAGCGAAGCTGAAGCATCTCTCCTATGATGAGATATCAGGTGAGTGGTGATTAGAACATAAACTACAGTGGTGATTGTGGGAGAATAAAGAATGGGATGACTGTGAGAGAAATTTCATGAGGCAAAAAGAAGAAGATTTGGCAACTATTTGGATATGTTGGATCTGGGAGAGTGAAGAGTCAGGGATAATCTGCAATCATAAACCTGGGAGACCAGCCAAAAGGTGGGGTCCTTGACAGAAAAAGAGACGTTTAGAAGAGAGGTGAGTTGGTGGGGGGGGGTGAGATAACTTCATTAAATCAGCAATCAGGGGTATGCTTGAGCAACCCCCAAATCACTCCCAAAAGCTACTTGCTAAAATTTTAGTAATTTTAGTCTGAGCATTTTTGCCTCAGAAATGGTGAAAACAGCATATCAGGGCTTGGTCTGTTGTTCTGTTAATTGTCTAGATTAAGTGAGTGATGGAGAAAATATCAATAATGCAGATTAAACTGAAAAGCATGTTATGCATATTTTTTCCATCAAAGAATTAGTTGTTAAACATTTATCAGTGCACCCCTGTCTACAATGCAGAAGACAACTGATACAAGATCATCCTCTGTGACTCACTAGGTCCTACCACTAGGCGGGGTCAGGGAGACCACTGTTAGGGATGGGGAGAGAAAGAGACAGAGACAGAGAGACAGGGAGACAGAGAGAGATAGAAACAGAGAGGGAGGGAGGAAAGGGAGAAAGAGAAATTGAGAGATTTTGACTTTTGGGGAGCCTGGATTACACTCAGATTATAATCACTTTAAGGAGGTAGTGCCCATTGCAGTCATAGATCAGTGGTGGAAGAGAAGAAAATCAGCTATTAATAATGGGTAAAAATGGTAGTATCCTTGTGCTGGAAGCAAACCAATAAATTATTACCATACCAAAGGTATTGCGACCAATCCTCCCACCCTCCAGTTGGTTTAATCCCATTCCTTGGAGCTATGTCATTCATGGACCTCTGAGGGTACACAGCCACAGTTTTGAACACCATTACTCTAGAAACCTTTTAAATTGGCATCAAACTGCAAAACATTATTCTTTTGGTTTGGCCATTTAATCAGTCCTGAATTTGCCTAACCTTAATAATGGTTAGCTCTTAGTCCTCTATCTCGTCCAAGAAAGATATTATGAGAGTCTTGTCAAATGCTTTGCTGAAATCTAGATGAATTGAATCTACAGCCTGCCCTTACCCGACCGGCCTAGTAACCCTGTCAAAAACAGAAATTAGTTTAGACTGGCATGAGCTGTTCTTTGATGAAGCCATGCTAGTTTTCTTTTTTTTCTAAGAGGGTTGTCAGCCAGAAGCTGTCTCTTCCTCTATCTTTTTAAAAATTATTTACTTATTTTCAATATTCTTTTATTTTTAATTTTGAGTTCATAATTTTTCCCTTCCTCTCAAACTCTCCTACAAACACTGAGATAAGCAATATGATATCAATCATAAATGTGAAATCATGTAAAACTCATTTCCATATTACCCACATTTTAGAATAAAGCAAATAAAGTGAGAAAATTAGATTTCAATTTGCAATCAGAGTTCATCAGTTTTCTCTCTGGAGGTAGATAGCATTTCTTCATCATGAGTCCTTTGGAACTTTCTTGGATGGTTGTATTGATCAAAGTATCCAAGTCTTTCACATGGTCATTACACCATTGCTATTACTGTACATTGTGATCTCTCAGTTCTTCTCACTTTACTTTGCATCAGTTTGTCTAAGTCTTACCATGTTTTTCTGAAACTCCTCCTCTCATCATTTCTTATAGCACAATAGTACCTCACCACAATCATATACTACAACTCGTTCAGTCATTTTCCAATTGATGGGCATCCCCTCAATTTCCAATTCTTTGCCACAACAAAAAGAGTTGATATAAATATTTTTATACATGTGGGTCCTTTCCCCATTTTTATGATCTCTTTGAGATACAGACCTAGAAGTGGTAATGCTGGATCAAAGGGTTTGTGCAGTTTTATAGCCCTTTGGACATAGTTCCAAATTGCTCTCCAGAATGGCTGGATCAGTTCACCACTCCACCAACAGTTCATTAGTATACCTATTTTTCCCCCCATCCTTTCTTCTAGCATTTATAATTTCTGATAGATGTGAGATAGTTCATCAAAGTTGTTTTAATTTGCATTTCTCTAACTCATACTTGTTTTGAGCAATTTTTATATGACTATAGATAGTCTTGGTTTCTTCTGAAAACTGCCTTTGACCATTTATCACTTGGGGAATGACTCTTATTATTATAAATTTGACTCAGTTCCATATTCAGTATATATTTGAAAAATGAGGCACTTATGAGAAAACTTGCTACAAAAATTGTTAATATTACTTCATTATCTATGGTACCTTTTAGCAAAATGTAGTTTTCTTGGTTATCTCTTTTAATTAGATTTATTTTTGCTTTTGCTTTGTCTGAGATCATGATTATTACCTTTGCTTTTGTTATGTCAGCTGAAGCATAATAGATCCTGCTTTAGCCCCTTACCTTTACTCTGTGTGTGTGTCTCTCTGCTTCAAGTGTGTTTCTTGTAAACAACATATTGTAGGATTCTAGTTTTTAATCCCCTGTGCTATCTGCTTTCATTTTATGGATGAGTTCATCCCCTTAACATTCACAATTATGATTACTATGTATTTCTTTCCATCCTACTTTTCCCCCAGCTTACTACTACTCTCTCTCTCTCTCTCTCTCTCTCTCTCTCTCTCTCTCTCTCCCCCTTAAGTGTTTTTTTTTTCTGACCAATGCCTTCCCCAGTCCACCCTCCTTTTTATCAGTCCCTGCCTTCTCTTATCCCCCACCCTCCTACTTCCCTGTGAAGTAAGACAGATTTCTATACCCAGCTGAGTGTGTATGGTATTCCCTTTTTGAGCCAATTCTGATTAGAGTAAGGTTCCAGCCCACAATGCCATATCTTCACCTCCATTGTAAAAGCTCTTTCTCACCTCTTTTAGGTGAGATAATTTACCCCATTTTACTTTTCCCTTCCCTCTTCTCCCAGTGCATCCCTCTTTCTCACACCTTAATTTTATTTTTTGATATCATCCCATCATAGTCAACTTACACCTGGGGACTCTGTCTATATATACTCCTTCTAATTGTCCTAATAATGATAAAGTTCTTAGGAGTTACAAGTATCATTTTTCCTTGAAGGAATGTAAACAGTTTAACCTTATTGAATCCCTTATTAATTCTCTTTCCCATTTACTTTTTTATGCTTTTCTTGATTCTTGCTTTTCAAAACAAATTTTCTATTTAGCTCCGGCCTTTTCATCAGGAATACTTGAATGTTCTCTATTTCATTAAATATCTACTTTTCCCCTAATGGTTTACACTCAGTTTTGCTGGGTAGGTGATTCTTGATTGTAATCTTAGCTCCTGTGCCACCCGAAATAGCATGTTCCAAACCTTCTGCCCCTTTAACATGGACGAAGCTAAATCTTGTGTTATTCTGATTGTGGCTCCACAATATTTGTTTGTTTGTTTTCTGACTGCTTGCAATATTTTCTCCTTTACCTTGGAGCTCTGGAATTTGGCTATAACATTCCTGGTAGTTATCATTTTGGGATCCCTTTCAGGATGTGACTGGTGGATTCTTTCAATTTCTATTTTACCCTCTGGTTCTAGGACAATTTTCCTTGATAATTTCTTGAAATATGATGTATATGCTCTTTTTTCTTATCAGGGCTTTCAGATAGTCAATTAATTCTTAAATTATCTCTCCACAATCTACTTTCCAGGTCAGTTATTTTTCCAATGAGATATTTCACATTTTCTTCCACTTTTTCATTCTTTTGCTTTTATTTTTTTTCTTCATGTCTCATGGAGCAATTAGCTTCTACTCACCCAGTTCTAATTTTTAAGGAATTATTTTCTTCAGTGAGCTTTTGTACCTCCTTTTCCATTTGGCCAATTCAGCTTTTTAAGGAGCTCTTTTCTTCAGTGGATTTTTGGGCCTTTTTTACCATTGGGCCAATTCTGTTTTTTAAGATGTTATTTTATTTATTTTTTGTGCCTCCTTTACCAAACTGTTGACTCTCTTTTAGTAATTTTCTTGCATCACTATAATTTCTTTTCCCAATTCTTCTTCTACCTCTCTAATTGATTTTTAAAATCCTTTTTCAGCTCTTCCAGGAATTTTTTGGGCCTAGAAACAATTCACATTTTTCTTTTACATGTAGCTGTTTTGACATTGTTGTTTTCTTTTGAGTTTATATCTTGGTCCTCCTTGTCATCATAGTAACTTTCTATAGTTAGATTCTTTTTTGTTGTTGTTTGTTAATTTTCTAGCTTATTTCTTTACTTTTAGCTTTATGTTAAAGTTGGGCTCAGTCCAAGGGTAGAGAAAGCACTGCTTCAGGCTCCATGTTTTCCATGCTGCTGGTTTCAGAGCTAGTTCACAGGGTCCATATATTTTTAGTTCTTCCAAGGTGGTATGATCTAACGAGAGAGGTAGTCACTTCTTCCCTGGCTTGTGCTCTGGTCCGTGAGTGATCACAAGCACTCCTTTTTGCCTTAGTACTGTGACTAGTGATGTTGCTTCTGCTAGTGCTCCTCCTCACCCTGGACTGCAGCCTGCAACTGTATAGGGACAACATGACAGAGTCCTGTTCCCAGTGCCTCCAAAAGTCCCCTGTGATCTCCTTCTGACCCATTGTCTGATCCCCTTACTGTGTGTGGCCTAAGAGCTTCAGAAGCCACTGCCAGCAATTCACTTGCCCCCAAGGCTTGCTGCTGGCTTGCTGGGCACAGCTTGCACTGACATCGCCTGCACTAAACTGCACACCTCTGTCACCCCAGTGAAACAGACCTTTCCTGCTGACCTTCTACATTATCTAAGGATGGAAATTATTTCAATATGTTTTTTTTTGTTTGTTTGTTTTCGTAGGGTCTCTAGCTCCAGAATCTATTTTGAGGCATTGTTTTTTTTGTTTGTTTTTGTTTTGTTTTGTTTGTTTGTTTGTTTTTTGCAGGGAAGAAGGTAGGGCAATTGGGGTTAAGTGACTTGCCCAAGGTCACACAGCTAATAAGTGTGTCTAGTGTCTGAGGTCACATTTGAACTCAGGTCCTTCTGACTCCAGGGCTGGTGCTCTACTCACTGCGCCACCTAGCTGCCCCTTGATGCATTGTTTTAACATTGTTTGGAAGGGAATTTGGGAGAGGTCAGGCAAGTCCCTGCCTTTGCACTTTGGCTCCACAACTTTTCTTTTTTAAAAAAATATTTTATATTCACATCCAAATTTGATCTCTCTCACCTGCCCTTTGAGAAAAAAAAAAGAAAAACAAGAAATCCATTATAAACATGCATAGTCAAGTAAAACAAATTCCTGCAATAGCCATTTCTAAAAACAATAAGAATTATCATTAATGTTCTTGTTTATTGTTGCCATTAAACTCAATCTGCAGTCTGAGTGGATCACCTCTCTATCTGGACAGGACACATGCTAACTCTTTATAACCAGAGCTTCCTTTTCCAGGCATTTACAAATTTAACTCAATCCAATTCAAAAATTAAGTGTCTGCCATGTGCAAGGCACTATGGGTACTCAGGATACAGAGGCACAAATGAAATACGTACACTCAAGAAGCATGCATTCACCTGGGGAAGAAGGAGGAGGCAACATGGACACAGGTGATTAAATTCAAGGTAATCTGAAGAGTGAGAGAACATGAAAAACTGGAATGATCAGGGCAAACTTCATAGAGAAATCATCAGGTATTTGAGAAGAGCTGCAAGTGCAAATAAACATTTTTCCGATGAGGAAAGTTTGCCCTCCGGGCATGAGAGATGGCTTACGTGAATAAATGGATGTAGACTATGAACCACTGAGTTCTTGGAATAGCTAGTAGTTAAGTCTGACTGGAGGATAGAGCTCATGAAGGAAGTAATATATGATAAGGTTGGAAAGGTAGAGCATTTTGTAATTTTTCCTTAAGCAGGGATTTTCAACCTGGAGGTCTATGGATTGACCTGCAGGATTTATAAACCCAAATTAGGGGAAAAAATTAATCTTTATTTTCACTAGCTTCTCACTAAAATATAAGATTTTCTACAATTATGAATGAAAACTGCAAACCTGAGAAGTAGTTTGTAGGCTTCACCAGACAGGGATCTCTGATACAAAAAGGTCAATAACCCCTGTCTTAGTGACAGTTCTGCTGATTTTTGACTAGGGGAGTGTCATAGTGACATAGGAAGATTGTTTTGATAGCTGTGAAAGATGACTGGTAGAGGAAAGACTAGAATCAGAAAGAAAATTAGAGGGCTATAATAATATATTGAGTGTTTATGCTAGTTATATGAGTGAAAGGAGTGAGGCAGGAAGACAGAAGGACAAGAAATTATGATCAGAAACAGAAATTTCAATATTAGAGATTTTAGAGGATTCACAATTTTGAGATGTAACTTCCTCTGTGCAGCTAAGGTGGAGAGAAGAAATAAGTTGTGAGAATTAAGGAAATCAATGAACTGTCGGTCAGAGTATTTGAGATAACATTGCATGTACACCAAAGTCCCCCAATAGGAGATCGTGGTTGGGGTGAACAGGATAATACACCAGGTACTGAAATCTTTGAGAAGGGAAAAAAAGTGCTTTCTACACCAGTAGATCAGATCAATAAACATATGGGCAGGATGTAACAGTAAATTTCAGAGGAAGAGAGATTACAAACAGATGGTAGCAGAATGAAGATGGTTTAGACAACTTAGCAGCATAATGGATAGAGTACAGACTTGGAAGCAATAAGAACTGAGTTCAAATCTTGCCTTAGACACTTACTGGCCATGTGACCCTGGATGAGTCATTTCATATTTCTCATTCTCCTTTGTTTCTTCATCTCTAAAATGGGAATGGTGATGATGAAGCACCTACTTCACAGGGTTGTGAGGATCACATGAAGTAACGTGAAAAGTATTTTGTAAACCTTAAAAGATCATATAAATGCTGGCTGCTAATATCATTATCCTGAAGTGGCAGGATAGATTAGGAGTATCCCAGCTCTTCCTCTGTACCAGTGTCCGGGAGCATAAGAGAAGGAGCAGGATGAATCAGAGCAACATGAACAAGAAGATGGGCTCATGTTCTGACTTTACTCCTTACTTCCTATGTTGTTATTGTATCACTTCCACACTCTGCCCCTCAGTTTCTTCATCTGTAAAAATAGAAGGCTGTACTAGGATGACCTTGAAGATCTCTCCCAACTCTCAATCTTTGATATTTAACCTTTAATAATACATTCCAGATTCCCCCCCCCCAAATTTGAAGTCAAACTTACTGACTTATAGTTTATAGGCCCTTCTTCTCTTCCTTTCTTTCTTTCCTTTTTCCTTTTTCTTTCCTTCTTTCTCCTCTCATTTTCATTCTTTTCCTTTCTTGCTTCCTTCCTTTCCCCTCTTTGCTTCTTTTTTGTCCTTCTTCATTTCCTTTTTTCCTTCCTTCCTTCTTCACTTCTTCCTTCTTCCCTTCCATCTTTCCTTCCTTCTTTTTTTCCCTTTCTTCTTCCTTCCTTCCTTCTTTCCATTCATTTCTTCTTTCCTTTGTGGGAATCAGGACATTTGCCTTCTCTAGTCCTACAATACTTTTCCCATTTTATCTTTCAAATATCATTGACAGAAGCTCAGCAATCACATCAATTCTCAGGTATTCATGTCCTAGAAAATATGATGAAGCACTGTCCATAAAGTCCATGATGCTCCCCCCCACCCCCAACTACATATTTGCACCATGAGGAAAGAACCAATAGGACATCTAGTTCAACCTCTCATTTTACAGATGAGGAAACTGAGGCGAGGGAGGTTGAATAACCGGCCAAAGACCACACAGATAGTTTGTATCAGAGGTGGAATCTGAAGCCAGGTCCTCCGATTTTAGAGCCAATGCTCTTTTCACTATGGATGTGATTTTGAAATCATCAGATCAAAAGTAGTTGAAGGAAGCAATGACCAAATGAATTATAGAAGGGCAAGAGATGATGGTAGAAAATAATATTAGGAATTCATGTTTGTTTAGCAAACTTGATTTTTCAGAATATTTTTATGATTATGACCTTATTTGAACTTCATAATACCTTTGTGAGGTAGGCTTTCCGTGAATAATTACATCCATTTTACAGCTAAGGAAATAGAGGCCCAATAAGCAAAGCGAAATGTCTGAAATCATACAACTAATTGGAAGCATGTCAAGGATAGAACCCAGGTCTTCTGACTCCATGCTCCCAAATAGAAAGAATGATTGTCGGGGGTGGAGCCAAGATGGCGGCTGGAAAGCAGTGACTGGCGTGAGCTCCCCAACAAGTCCCTCCAAAAACCTATAAAAAAATGGCTCTGAACCAATTCTAGAGCTGCAGAACCCACAAAGTGGCAGAGGGAAGCAGGGCTCCAGCCCAGGACAGCCTGGATGGCCTCTGGGTAAGATTTGTCCCGCACGGAGCTCCCAGCTCCCAGCTGAGGGAAGCGGAGCTGAGCCCACCAGAGCCCAGCAGAGCCCAGCGTGCACGGCGTGGGCCAACCAGACTGAGGACCAATGAGATCAGGGGCTGAGCGGAGAGTGCCCTAAAATCCCAAATTGCTGAGCTGTGGCATTTACCAGACCTCACAACCCACAAACAGCAGACAACAGAGAATGGAGAGTGGGAAAAGCTGTGGGACTGAGTTTGCCGTTTCGCCACCGCCCCTGGGGCAGCGGAGGTGGGGCAGCTTTAGAACTACGGCTGCAGTTGCTTCTGGCCCCAGGCCCACCTGGTGGGAGGAATTAAGTGGTGGATCAGAGCAGGAGTAAAGAGCCTGCTGAAGATTTAAGCCCAGTCCGGGTAGGGGGTTCTTGGAAAAGGAGGAGTGCTGGTGAGGCAGCGCATCCGCCCAAGTGTGGAACATAGAACTCTTTAGTCTATAAGCAGCCATACCCTGCTGAAAAACTCAAGGGTTAAGTAAGCTGGCTGGGAACATAGCCAGGTGGCGAAAACACACCCAGATTCAGTCTCAGACTCTGGAATCCTTCTT
>CM053622.1:569900853-569936002 GCA_028646595.1 Phalanger gymnotis
ACAGGGTCAAGGGAGAAAATTCAATAAAGGGGGATAGGTTAGGAAGAAGCAAAAGATAGTTAGTCTTTCACAACATGAGTAGTGTGGAAGGGTTATACATAATGATACGCATGTGGCCCATGTTGAATTGCTTGACTTCTTGGGGGGGGGTGGATGGGAAGGGAAGAGGGGAGAGAATCTGGAACTCAAGATTTTTAAAATAATAGATGTTCAAAAGCAAAAAAGTTTTTTTTTTCATGCAACTCGAAAATAAGATGCACAGGCAATGGGGCATAGAGATTTATCTTGCCCTACAAGAAAGGAAGGGAAAGGGGGATGGGAGGGGAATGGGGTGAAAGAGGAGAGGGCAGACTGGGGAACAGGGCAACCAGAGTGTATGCCATCTTGGAGTGGGGGGGGGTGGAAATGGGGAGAAAATTTGTAATTGAAACGCCTGTGAAAATCAATGCTGAAAACTAAACATATTAAAAATAAATTTAAAAAAATAAAAAAAAAGAAAGAATGATTGTCGTTTTTAAAAGTTTGGGAGATGTTTAGCTTCATTTCAGTCATCCTTTCATTAACATCAATGTAGACTATATATATATATATATATATGTGTGTGTGTGTGTGTTTGTGTGTGTGTGTATGTGTATGTATATGTATTTCTTCTGCTTCTGCTTACCACATCTTTCATCAGTTCATGTAAGTTTTCCCTTCTCTAAATTCTTCATTGCATTGTTTCTTCCTTTGCAATAATATCCCACGACGTTCACATACTACAAGTTGTTGAAGCATTCTCTGATTGATGGGCTCCCATAATGATTCCAATTTTTTTGGAGGGAGGAGGAACGTAAAAAGTATTGCTCTGAGTAGTTTGTCATATGTAGAGTCTTTCTGTCTTTGGCTAGTTTCCAAGGAGATCTGTGTTCCTTTGATTTGTATTTTTAATATATATTTGCATCATGCTTATTTCTAGACACTTTTCTGGGATGAAACTATACTTTTAACTTCCCGGGCAGCAGCTGAGTTTCATATCTGAATTTTCCAGAGCCCCCTTTTCAGAGGCTTCAGCAGTCACTGAAGTGACTGGCTGTATCTTCCTTGTGCCGGATGCAGAAGGTGGCTGCAGATGGTGTTGTCTTGGGATATCCTTGGAAAGAATGCATCCCACCAATCCCGGGCTCCCCTAGCCCAGCCTTAACCATGGAAATCCTGGCTCGCATCCAAGACTCTGGCCTTCCCATATGAGGTCCAGCATGGGATGAGATCCAAACTCCTTAGGAAACTGTCTGGCAACCTGCTCTCCACAGCGTGCTAGTTCCCTCCCTCCCCCATCACAGTCCTCCAAAGCCAGCCAGGTCTCTAGAAAGGGCTTTCTCTGTGAAGGAAGCTTGTCATTACTAAAGCCCCAGGGGCTCTGAGCCTTCAGGACAAGCTAAAAGGACAATCCTGTCTCTTATGAATGCTGCTAAGCCAGACTTCCACTGTGCTAGGCAAGTCAAGAAACTGGGATCCTAGTCATAGTTCTGGCACTAACTAGCGATGTGACCTTGTGTTTCTTTTTTCTCTTTTGTCAAAATAAAAAGATTAGACTAGATGATTTCTCAAAGTCCTCTCCAGCTCAAAAAAATTCTATTAACCTAACTGACTGTGAAATGGTCAATTCACCTACATTGTTTGTGTATCCTTTACTTTTTTGTAGAAAATGATGAAACACAAGAAAATAGTCCGTTATCAAGGACTTTGTCATGAACAGGAACTGCGTGTGTTTTCTGGTACTCATTAAAGATTGAGCCACATTTTCTATACCTTCTCTACTTCCATCTCCACCCTCAAGGTTGAATTAGGATCACTGATCTTTAGAATCTCCAGTCACCTAAGAAAAATTAAATTATACTCACTGGACTACATTGAACTTAACCTGCTAAGTCAGAGAAAACAAGGTGGTCATTCAAGAAAGAGTTTCAATTTTTAAAAAAAAAAGTTGAAAAAAGAGAGGTTTGTTTAGTCCTTGATGACCCAAGAAATTTAATTCATCACCATGGCCTGTTTTCTAGGCATTCTAATTATTCAAGGTTAGACTAATCATGGGCACTGAAAATCTTGCTTGCCCGAACGAACATTGGGTTGACAGTGGAGCACATGAATAGTGGGGGAAAAAAGAACGACAGCCTCAGAGACGGACTTCTTTGGCCTAGTTTTTATTTAATAAAACTTGGGAAAATAGGATCATAGATTCAGATCTGGAAGGAAACCTAGAAATCATCAAGCCGAATGCCCTTATTTTAAAAATGAGGAAACAGAAACCCACAGAAGTCAAATACCTGGCTCAAACCCATATAAGTAATAATAAGATTTGAGCCCAAGTCCTTTTAATTCCAAATCGAGAACTCTTTCCATGAATGACAGAACTAGAAGAGACCTTCATAATCACCTCATCTAATGGCCTCATTTTACAGATAAGGAAACTGAGGTTCAAGGAAGTTAAATATTTGTCCACAATCACACAGTTAGTGAATTTGAGGCTAAAAGGAGCCCTAAGGATCATCTTGTCCAGCTCTCTTTTTCTACACATAAGGAAACTGAGGACAAAGAGGGCAAGTGATTTGCCCAAAATCATATAGGCAATAAGCAGTAAAGCCAAAATTTCAACCCGGCTCCTCTATTCAGTACACCCAGCACTCTTTATACTACAATTTCATTAGCATTAATTATGAATCAATTTGTGCTCTTTCTGTATGGTCCTCAATAAAACTCTGTTCCCCGACTTGGGGTATAGTATTGACTTCAATCTTCAAGGAGTCTATGTAGGCAGTGCATATCATAAGCCTTCCATACCTCATCTTGTGTGCCTCTTGTTCATGTTATCCTGTAAACCCACATAGACATGTTGTGAGGATTGCGTTAAAGGGCAGATTTGCTGTGAAAAGCGTAAAGCATCAAACTAATCTAAGTATTCTACCCGTCTTTGGGATGACTAAAGTCAGAAATTCACTCAGCATCTTCAGCATGGTAGACGTTGTCCAAGTGATAACTGAAGCCTCGACCTTGTTAAAGGTGCTTCTAGATGGCCCAGTGGCTAGAGTTCCAGGCCTAGAGTCAGAAAGACCTGAGTTCAGATCTAGACTCAGACATTTACTAGCTGTGTGACCCTGAGCAAATTACTTAATCTACGTCTACTTCAGTTTCTTCACAATTGAATTGGGGATCATAATAGCACTTACCTCTCAGGGTTGTTGGGAGGATCAAATGGGATATCTTTGTAAAATGCCTAGCACACAGCAGGTACTTAATAAATTAAGTACTTAAATACAGTGCTTTTCAGTTTTTTCATCTGTAAAATGGTGATGATCATTCCTGCCCCAGCTACCAAACTTCCTTACCCAAATATTATGAGGCATCTAGGTAGTGCAATGGATAGAGTACTGGGCCTAGAGTCAGGAAGACCTGAGTTCAAATATAGCCTTGCTTGTCACCCTGGGTAAGTGATTTAACCTCTGTCTGTCTCTGTTTCCTAAAATGGGGATCATAACAGCACCTACGTTGTAGGGTTGTTGTGGGGATCACAAGATACTTTTGTAAAAAGTTCTTAGCATGGTACCTGGCACATAGTAGCTACCACATCAATGCTTATTCCTTTCCCTAAAGATGTGAAAGTGCTCTGAAGATTTCTAAGCATAAGCTGCTTTGAATATCTCTTGTAAGACATCTCTTGGGCCCCTTTCATTTTAAGTCCTATGCTCCCCTGCTTGCTCTCATCATGATTATTTCTGGAGATGTTTGGGGGTGTGTAAAAGGGGCTGTCAGAGCCCCACCACTCAAATCCAGGTAATTTTCCTTATTGACACTCCCACCCCCTAACCATGCAGAGAAGAGAAGCAACCTTTTGGGTAGCCTTGCCGTGTCATCCCTCTGAGCCTCTCTGAACTGCTTACCCACTTAGCTTGAAGCAGGGAGGCATCAGAGGCTTAGGAGGGGAAGTAGAGCTGCTGGCTAGAGGGCAAAAATCAATGCCATGCCCCTTTGTCTGTGGTGGCTTAGGAGGAAAAAATGAGGAGAAATAGCCCCGTTTCAGAACTTCCTTGACAAAGCAGGTTGGATTGCATAATCTCTAAGCTCCCTGCCCTTCGAGATGTGACATTCAGTGACTATACCTGAGCCTATGCTTGCCTCAAAGATTCACATCAATCTGGGATGGGCATTGGGGGGTAGGAGAAGCCGGAGGGAATGACTCTGCCCTGTCTATTGCCCGCAGACAGTGACCTACCTGTGTATTCTTCTTCCTTTCCTACTAATTTCCTACCAGCGCACAGCCCAGAGACTGGGGCTGTCACTACAGGGGATGCAGAGGGGCTGACCCAGTGCAGAACTTCACGCGGGGATCTACCAGATGTAGTTTTTCACACAGTTCCTCATTTGGAAACAGAAGGAGATCAATACAATTACCATCTTGGCCAACTGTGATAAATAATAACCTGCCAGAAAGAAAACCTGAGGTTTCCTGGAGAGGGGGGAGAAGGTTATTGAGACAAGAGAAAGAAATTCAGGAAATCATGTATGCACAAAGGCCAAGGGGGCTCTGGAACTCCGGGCTTCAGTCCACAGTGAGATCATTCTCTGTGGTCGTCATCATCATTAATGGGGATTTATCGAACCCCTGGAGGGGCATGTCTTTAGTAAACAGATCAGGCCCTCACGTTTAGCAGTCTGTTGCCTTCATTATTAACTCACATGGCCAGGGGACTACAATCTCAAACTCCTATGCAAGTAAGCATTACAGAGGCAAGAGGGAGGGGACAATGCATGTCTTTCTTTTATGAAGTTCAGAATATGTTGATCTCTTTCCTCTTCGTGAAATTCTTGCAAGCTACTTGGGAATCTAAGAAGAGCCCCTCCCTTTTTAGAAATGGAAAGTGGAGAAGATATGTTACCTGGAGTGACTGAGTGTCTTGCTCAAGATTGCCCAGGAATCAGTCATTTTGTAAATTCACAAACTTCTGTTGACTACCTGTTATCAGCTCTGCACTGTGGTAAGCCCTTTGAAGGATACGAAGAAATATAAGAAGTGGGCACTACCATCTTAGGATTTTACAATCAAGTTGAAGAGGCAAAACTAACACACACACACTTACACTCAGAGAAATATATACATACACATATACATGTACATATGTATACATACATGCTATATTATGTACACACACACACACATATATATATATGTATGTATGTATGTATATATATGTAATGATCCAAAACCATGAGGGGTTGGAATGGAAATTATTCGGTACCTTAGATAGGATGCTAGATGCCTCGTCAGAGGAGCAGGGCCAGAAATTCAAGTCTGCTAGTTAGCTATCGCCGTGATGTCAGGCAAGTCATAGTTTCTTCATCTATGAAATAAGGGGGTTGGCCTGATGATCTCTAAGTTCCCTTCCAGATCTACAGCTGTAATCCTTAAATCCTATAAAAGTTGAGCCATGCAATAGAAACAATCATTTGCCTGTGGCTGTTGTTGTTGCTGTCACTGAGTCCTTTCAATTGTGTCCAACTCTTTGTGACCCCAGTTGGGGTTTTCTTATAAAAAAAAAAATTAGAGTGGTTTGCCATTTCCTTCCCCAGCTCATTTTACATATGAGGAAACTGAGACAAAAAATGGTAAGTGATTTATACAGGGACACATAGCTAATAAGTGTCTGAGGCCAGATTTGAACTCAGAAGGTCATTGAGTCTTCTTGACTGGAGGTCTGGAGCTCTAGGCACTGTGCCACCTAGACTTTTTGTGAAGTGGCTGTTGTTGGTAACCCTTTAGGCTGACATGTTGATACAATTGACACAAAATGATCCATGACTCTGTAGATTATCTAATAAAATCTTTTGATTATCTGAGGAAAATTCTCTAATCCCAGACTAGTTTTCTTCTGTCACCCTTCATGCTTCTGGGCCATTAGGGTAAAACCTACTACCCAAATTCATTTCATTTCAATGAAAAAACATTTATTAAACATCTAGTATCTATAGAGCTATGGAAAATAATTTGTGGAAGCCTTCTACTCCTTTCTTATATTTTCATCAAAGACACTTATGAACAAATATGTAGAGCTCAGGAAATGGAAGCATACTTTAATATCAACACCTAAGTGTATCAGATTTCATACTTGTATAAAAATGTAAATGCTATGTAAGTGTACATATATGTGTAAGGGCATATATGTGTAAAGGCATAAAACATTGATAGAAAGACAGATCTAATAAAACAACCTAAATACCATAGAAATGTTTTATCTTTTTCTTTAATTATCTAGTTTTGGATTCTCTCTCTCTATTCCCCTCTACTAGCGAGGTTAATGGAGAGTCAAGCACACACTCATATGTATATATGCATATATATGTATGTGTATATACATATGTGTATATATACACGTATGTATATACACACATACATACACATACATATAAAACTGGGATTGGAAGTGAACATTTGAGTGAGGATATTTTTGGAAGAGACTCCAGATTAGGCATGGCACAAGTTGAGGACTGTACAGCAAGGAAAAAAGAGAGCCATATTTGAGCTTTTGAAGAACTCTAGTGCCCTCTCTTTTATGCTAGTTTTTATTGTGCAATATACAATTATCCCTTCTACATTATAGGGGTTAGGGGCATGGTGTCCCCACAATCTTGAAAATCCATGTAGAATTTTTTGACCTTCCCTTTGTACCAGAGAAGTCTGAACTTTTTTCTTTCTTTTTTTTCTTTATGGGGTGTTTACAAAGTACGTTGTTGTAAAATATGGGTTAAGTATTTGGTCATGGGCTCTGTGGGTCATCTTCAGCTTTCACAAAACTCCTCAAAAATTCCCATTTGATTTCTTATGCCAACCTGCAATATACAGAAACCGCAATGAGAAAAGTTGCTACGTAGAAGTGATAACTCTAGTTATTTTTATACTCAGCTGACCTCCCCTAGTAATTGTAAGCTTCTTGAGAGAAGGGGCCATGCATTTTCTAAACACTATATCCTTTCTGTCCCTTAGCTCACAGCTCTACATCTATTTCTATGGACTTGTGGTTGATCTGGGTACTTCTTCTGATCATTTAAATGGAAACTAACTCATACCTTCTCAACCTGTTCAGTTCTTGTTCACAGCCTACAATAGGTCCTTCACAGAGCATGTGCCCAATATTTTACAGCTTTTCCTCTATGTCATGTTGTATTTCATGTGTTGTCAGATTGTCAATCTTTATTCTGCACACATTTAAAAACATTTTTATTGGATTTGTTTGAGTTCTTTCTGTCCTAGTACATAATAAATTTTTGTAAAGTTTCTATACAAAATTGGGCACAACCTGCATGAAGATCCATCAAAGGAGACTGAAAGTATTCAACTACATTGAAAGAGAATCAGGAGGGAATAAAGTCATGAAAAGCTAAAAAAAGAAGAGTGTATCAGAAAGAAGAGCATTATTGACATTGTGAAGGGCTACAGAGAGATTAAGAAGGATCAGGACTGAGAAAAGCCATTTGATTTGGCCAACTTTCTCATCTTTATGAGAATGCTCTACATATTTATTTAGTTTCCTTGATGGAAATATAAGAAAGACAAGGATTTGCTACAGTTCTCTACATAGTAGAGGCTTAATAAATGTTTTTAATTGAAATTAATTTGGATAGGTGAGTGGGGCTTTACCCTTAAGTAAGGCTAGGTCTGCTAGGTCAGATCTTGGTTTCTAAGTGTTGTTGCATGTGGAAGATAATAAAGCGAATATGTCCCTTGCCTACCTTCATGTAGGGATAGAAATGTTCAGATCTACTCTTTTCCTTTTCCTCACTCTTCCTCAAATTCCCAAACCCGCAACAACTACGAAACATTTCATTAGGCAGAAATATTATTTTCCCAGCTCCTTAGACTGTTGGATTAATTTGTTTAAAAATTGATTATAAATATACAAGTTGACATCTAATAACTTACCACAGTCCTACTACCTTGTCTTTTTACCATGGGTAAGATTTTTTTTAATTGATTTTGTATTAGGTGCTATTCAGGAAAGTTTTCTGATCAGCTTGAGCTGGCAGAGAGGTAAGACTCTGTTTCAGGCCCGGTACAGAATGAGAACTTAACAAATACTTTATCGATTCATTGTCTCCCACTTTGAAGAGTGTGGGCATGGTCCATTGTAGATTCACTACGCATAATTAGATGAATTGGTTGGCTTGACTACTGCAGGATGGAACTAAACCTTAGTGTTGGGACTATAAAAGAGTATCTCTTAGTTTGCCTTTGTCCTTTTCATAATACAGAACAGAGGCCAGTAGAGCTAAGAACAGACCTAAGCCCTATGTGATTCTCCCACAAAAGTTGCTGATAGTTATCATGTGGCAGATGCATATGGGGATTGTGTGTTCTCTGACCCATACAGTCTGAGAGGAGGGTTCCTGAACCCCAAATTTGATGGCTCAACCTCCTAGAAAAAGAAGGGTTGCCACTCTAGTGACCAACTCAGAGTTGCCTCTCTAGTAATCCCAAGTCCCAGATTTATAGGAATTCAGACTTCTAGTAAGAAAAAAAGGGAGTTGCTAAAACATCACCAACCTCTTGGCTAAAGAAAAGGGTAATGAAATCCAGACTTTTAGTAAAAGTCAAGGAGTTTCTGGACAGCACAAGCCTCTTGGGGAGAAGAATATTTTGTATTTGGCCCCCAAAGTTTGAAGAACAGCAAGGGACAAAGGCCATGACATCAGGGAGCCAATCTTTTCTCTCCCTATGAAAGAATTCACGGTTATTTGGACAGTGTAGTTCTCACCAGAAATAGGACTTCTTTTCTAACCACCTCAAGTTCATTTTCCTTCTGAGGGAATCTAAATCATCAAGGTGTTAGGAAAAGAAAGGGTTGGGTGATTGTATGGGTCTCTGGAGCAAAGTAGGATTAATTGGAATGCTAACAGTTGCTTCCCTAGGTTTCTCCAAAGGAAGTCCAGACCTTAGGATGTGAATGTGGAGGACTGCACAGGCCCCAGGGCAGGGGTGGGAAAACCTGGCCTCGAGGCCAAGTGGCCCTCTAGGTCCTCAAGTACTGCCCTTTGACTGAATCCAAAATTGCAGAACCACATGTGGCCTCTAAGCCACAGGTTCCCCACCCCTGGCCTGGGGCAAAAGTTGAACTCATTAGAGAGTGAAGAAGAATTGTACTAATATTATATACACTACTGGGTTTTTGTACTTTATCTGGGAGAGGAAATAAAGGCCTAATATGAAGTGATACCTTGAGTCTTCATGTAGAATATGGCAATCTTTTTATACCTATCTGTGGAGAGATAGACATGTAGGTCTATGGTCTAAGATTTCCTAGAGTTAATTCTGGATAAGACAGAGCAGGCTACTTAGGATAGAATACTTTGAGAGGAAGCACCCAATAAATAAATCTATTTCATATAAGTCTAGAATGTGGGGTGCTGGATAGCAGGTTACATTTGATTGATTTTTCAATAAATTTCAACTAATAAAAACAAAGTTCAATTGAGCCTTCAGTTGGTTCAATAGCGTGCACAGAAATGAGGAGTTGTACAATCAGGCTATGGAGGTGGGGAGGCGATATAGGAAGAGTAGCTTAAGCAGAATGCGATTTATTAATTTCTTGCCCTCATCCTCTATGTCCCTTGTCATCATCCCAACCTGTCATTTCTAGGAAATAACTCCCTCTAGGAGGTATGCTAAGAAATGAGACTACATTCTCTTTTCTTGAGCTACCTATCAAAAATTCTACGTAGCCCTTGCCTCTCCATTTTTATGGTTTAAGACTCATAAATTTAAGAGTGGGCATTGCATGGCTTAAGTTTAATTTATGTGGATAAAGCACTGGACTTAGAGTCAGGAAGACCTCAGTTCAAATCTGACCTCAGATACTTACTGTATGTGTGACCTCAGGCAAGTCATTTAAACCTTTGTCTGCATTAGTTTCTCATCTGTAAAGGGGGATAATACTATCATCTACCTCCCAGGGTTGCTATTAGGATAAATATTTGTAAAGTGCTTTGTTAACCTTAAAATGCTATACAAATAGGAGTTATTGTGGTTGTCATTATTACCAGTAGGGGCCTAACAACATTGAGGCTCCAACTGCAAGTTCCACCCTTCCAACTTCAAATAATTTATACAATGGTAAAAAAGGAAGCTAAACAGCAGTGTGGGCTTGCTTTAGTGTTTCTGAGCATCCCTACATTGTTCCTCCAGGAAGTCTTGTTTGGGGTCAGTTTGGGTGTGGAAGATAAGAATGTGACCTTCATCATTCCTGTATCTGCTGTCTCTGGTTAGCTGAA
The DNA here is from genome assembly GCA_028646595.1 of Phalanger gymnotis. Classification (NCBI taxonomy): domain Eukaryota; kingdom Metazoa; phylum Chordata; class Mammalia; order Diprotodontia; family Phalangeridae; genus Phalanger; species Phalanger gymnotis. Next base: position 569,911,150 of record CM053622.1, read on the forward strand.
CCATCAATTAGCATCAAGTCTGTCACCAAATAAATGCAACTTTCAAATCAACTCAGGTAAATTTTTAAAGCATATTCATTTTTTCATCTTTAATAATTATATCCAGAGCATCATTCATATAAAATTACTACATAAAGTTTTTCAGGCTGACATTCTTAAAGTTAAGACCTGTCAAGTCCCTGATTTTATGTATCAGTTCATTTTTTTCCTTTTAATTTTGTTAATCTCTTTTTCAAGTTTTAGAGTTGCTAATTTGGTTTTAAACTGAGGGGTTTTTATTTGTTGTTTTTTTTGTGTTTGTTTGTTTTTGATCATTTTATCATTATGTTCTTTTCATTGCTGATGAAAAAGTGTGCTTTCGTTGCATCTTATAAGTTTCAGTATATTGTCATATTGTTGTTACTTTTTTGATGAAATTTTCTAATGTTTGTATAACTTGATCTTTGATCCACTAATTACTTAGATTGAATTATTTAGTCACCAATTAACTTTAATCATTTTTTCAAAGATTCTTTATCGAATATAACTTTTATTGTTATATTCGGTAAAGGATACATTAAATTCTTGTGCTTTTAGGCATACATAAGGTTTAGGTTTGTCTATGTCTGAAAGAGGAATATTGAAGTCCTATCCTATTATAGCTTTGCTATCTACTTTCCTTGTACTTCAATTAACGTCACTTTTACTTATTTAGATGCTATGCCTTTGAGTACATTTACATTAAGTATGGGTATTACAGCCATCTCCAGTCATTTTGATCTATATCTTGCCACTGAACCCAGTGGCTCCAGAGGAGAGAGGTAGGCCAGTGACTTTGCACAGTAGTGCCTCACTTAAATCCAGTTCACTTGCAAGTCAAGACATCACTTTTCTGATGTCATTAGTCTTTTTCAAGCATGCAGGACAAAATAACAACAACAACAAGGTATTAATTATTCATGTAGCCTTTAAGTATAATGTAGCTTCCCTATTTCTTTTAATCATGTCTCTCTCTTTTTTTTACTGTTGTCTTGTCTGAGATCATGATGGCTATCCCTGTTTTTGTAAAGTTCATAAAGCCTGATACATTTTTTCTTTCTGGCCACTCATTTTTACTCTGTGTGAATCTTTATGTTCTAAATGTGTTTCTTCTAAGTAACACATTGTTGGATTCTGTTTTCTAATCTGATCTGCTATCCTCCTTTATTTTATGGTGTGGTCATCCCATTCAGGCTCATTGCTATGGTTAAAACTATGTGTTTCCCTCCATCCTATCCTCATGCATTTCCCTCTCTTTGTCCCTAGCTCTCCTCTTTATACACCAAGTGGTGAGAGAGGAGTTTGTTCAACAGTAGTAGTCTATAATTGAAGTGGTCTCTTTCTGCTGCACTGCCCTCATCTCTTCATTTTAACCGGTCCCTGACTAAATTTTCTTACTTTCTTTTATTTTGTTTTTAATCTCACTTTCATAATTTATCATCCAATAATGAAGTTTTACTTATCCCACACTGAAGCTATCCTCCATCTTAAAACCCTTTCTCCCCTTTTCCTATCCCTATCTACTGTTCTACTGGGTTTAATGTATTTTCTATACCCTGGTCAAGTCACTACCTCAGTTTACTGCCTTCCTGGGATTTTGAAATCAGAGCACAGCTGGGGGTTACTGCCTATTTACCTATGTTTGTGATAGCTTCTTTAGCAAGATTACTCTCTCAGTTTCTGCAGCTTCTGGTAATCTTTTTGTTTAGCCCTAGGCTAAATGAGGAGCTTATATAAACTTTTTTTTTCTTATAAAGTTTCTCTTTGGATTTTTGGGTCATTATTCACTCTAGTGTTCTTTTTAGATCATTTTTAAAAGCGTGTGGAAACAATAGACCGTTGGCTCAGAACCATAGAATGTTGGACCAGAGAGGAACCTTACAGAGCATCTCGTCTAAGAGTATCATTTCACAGATGAGCAAATTGAGGTCTCAGTGGGGTTGACTTGACCAAGGTGATCTAACTGTGTAGTGGCAAGACCAAGAATAAAACCTAGTTTAATTGACTACCAGCCAAAACTTTGTCCTGCTCTAGCCTATTTGAATCAGAGTCATAAGAGCGGCAACCTTACATTGTGGATAGAGGGCCAGCTTTGAAATCAGGCAGACATGGTTGAACCTCTGACTTATAGCTGTGTGAGCACTAGCTAGTTAAATGATTCCTCAGTGCTTCAGGCAATTCTCTAATTGCAGATGAGTTGCAGATCTACCTCAGTGGGTAGATTTTCCCCCAAGTCTTCCCTACACCAATCAAATCACAGACATTAAGTATTTCTCTCCTTGTTTTTGCCTTGATGAATACGGATTCCATGGGGAGAAGGCTTAAGAAAAATAAGCATGTCCATAGTGAATCACACAATCAAGGTGATCCTCTGGAGCCACTGGGTTCAGTGGCAAGACACAGATCAAGATGACTAGAGATGGCTATAATCTTGTGGGAGGATCAATTTGAAAAGAAGTTTATGGCTTGGTGAAACCCTGACTCCACCTCCCTTCCCTGTCTATAGGGTGCACGTGTTTGTCTTTGGACTGAATGGCTTTCTAGTGCCCACCCGGCTTTCTTCAGAGGGCTGGCACATTCGATATTCCAGTGAGGCAGCTTAGGAAATCTATGTGTCTGTCAGTCATTATGGACATGAATTAGTGCTCAGCCATCACTGAAACCAGAACGTGTCAGAAGGCCCCTGGATTAGGATCTGACAACACAATGGCTATGAGAATTCTTCTCTTAGAACTGTCACCAGAGAAGCAAAGGGTAGTATACATTACCAGTGATCAACGATATCTGCCTATTGAACAAATGGGTATGATTGAGAGGTCACTACTTGCAAAAGCTATTGAGTCTGACAATGGAGAAACCCCAAATCTCTCACCTATGTAATCTAACACATTATGTTAGCAGCCAATATTCAATACGAAGAGCAAGAAGGACATTGGAAGTCCACATTCAAACCCTTGTGACAAATTACTGCAGACTGTGACGATATTGGGGGATAATTTTTCATTTTCTGTGGGCTTTTTGAACAATCTAGATTTGGCCAAAAAAAACCCCTTTTATTTTTTTCAGTTACTTTGGGAGAAACGACAGGTTTTGAATAGATATTTTTATGAATCTTCAGTGTCTGTCTCTCTTCCTGCTTTTAAGGGCCTTCGGTATACAGCTTTAGAAAGCCGTTTCCTAGATATATGCAAACAATAGGAAAGACAACCAAGAAAAAAGACACAAAATCGGTTTTCCTCAGATCACCTTAGGCATTTGCTGATGAGGTGGCTTAATAAGAAGGCTGAAGATTTTGCTAACCCCAGACTCTACCTACTCAATAAAATAAACAGAAGATGAACTTGGGTAGCAGGGAATACTTAATTGCTGCAGGCAGTTATAAACACTTTCCTTTTCTTTAGCCTCATATTTGATTTAGAGACTTGGGGGAAAATCTTTGCCTTTTAGATGTATAAACAGATACCCATATTGGAACTCAGGGAAGCTGTTTATGGTGCCTTTTTGCTTAGTGACAGAGGGCCACCAGCATTGTATTGTTCTTAACTCCCCATCTAAGAGACTAGGTTTGGTCCTGCTTCTGTGACCAAGTGGTTGTATTAACTTGAGTAAATCACTTTTCTTCTCTGGGCCTGAGTTTTCTCATCTGTAAAATAAGATGTTCAGTTGAGTTGTCTTAAGTTAATTGGGGGATGTGTACAATCTCAAAAGGAGCAGGTTTGCCAGTGCTTTGCTCCTCCTGCCATTCAGATCATTCTCACTTTAGAGCGACCACCTTGTTGGGCTGAATTTGCCATTTCTCTTACGGTTTCTTCCCCAGAAGTCTGTGTGCAGGTAATTTCTTGTGCCATTATAGAAAGGCTCCTTTTAGACTGGTGCTGGTTTAAGTAGCCACTTTTCTCTCAAGTATATACTTTAAAGATTTTTTTTTATTAATGCCAAAAAAGAAAGAGTGTAATTTGTAAACTTAAGTATATGTCATGGTGTGCATATTAAAGATTTTTTAATTAATGTCAAAAAGGAAGAGTGTAATAATTTGTACACTGAAATATATGTCACTAGCCTTCTGAGCTTAGTAGTTGGAAAAATTTAGTTATGAGGTGCAAGGCTGTTGTTAGTGTAGCAAGCAAAAAAAATGACAGATATGTTAGGAGATTGTACATTTTTAAAATGGCAAAATGCAATAAAGAAATGACTCCAATTGGTTTTATGAAAAAAAATATACACATTGAAGTCAAGCAGATGTGGTTGAACCTCTGATTTACAGCTGTGTGACCACTAGCTGGTTAAATGATTCCTCAGTGCTTCAGGAAACTCTCTAATTGCAGATGAGTACACGTCCCCCAGTTTAAGTCTATCCATATTTAATTAAGCTCTAAGTTTCTTTCTTTATCTTCTTTTCTTATTCTTTTTCCCATTTCTCCTTTTTTTCTGTAGTTTCTAAAAAAATTAGAGAAAACTGTATCATTTCCCTTCTATACTATTATGCGCATTATATTAAAACAGTAAGTTTCCCTATTCATAGACATGGCAGCATAAGGCAGCATGTTAGAATGGATAGAGAATGGTCCTATAAGTCAGGAAGACCCAGGTTCAATCTTTGCCTGTGATATATATTGGCAGTGTGACCCTAGGTGAGTCACCAACCTCTTAGTGCCTTAAGGGACTCTCTAAGACTAGAAATCGAATCAGTAGAGAGAATTTCCTTACCTGGAAGTTCCCTATATACCAATGAAATTACTGGTCCAGTCTCTATCCAAAGGCATAGCTTTAGAGCTGGGAGTTTACACATCTGTAGTCTAATCTTTTAATTTTCCAGATGACCAAACTGAAAGCCAGAGAGCGTCAGAGGATCATAGCTTTCAAAGTAGAAGGCATCTGAGGGCTCCAAACAGTTAAGTGACTTTCTCAAGATCACACATATACTCAAGATTCTAAGGCAGGTCCTCTGGATGTACTAGTTTAATTTACATTTCACCAATATTGCTGGTGCATAATAAGTTAGTGGAAGCCTAGGGTGGTGGATAGAGATCTGGTCTCAGAATCAGGAAGAGCTGAGTTCAAGTTCTGCTTTTAATATCAGCTGTGTGACCTTAGATAAATCACCTAATCTCTCCATACCTTGCCCACGCAATTCTCTGAGACTATACATTACAGAGCTGGAGCCAATTTGCATTGAAAAAGAAAGATCTTTCCTAGGAGATCCCTATATAGATGAAATCACAGGTCAGTCCAAAAAAAAGTTTAATAATAATATCTTGGAGGAAGAGCATAAAAAAACCCCAAAATATAGGGTAGTTACCAACATCACTTAAAAGGTGTCAGCAGCACTGATTACATCAAGACAGCAAGAACACAAAGTTATAGAGTGGGAGGGGCTGGGGAGCTGGAAGGAGAGTTAGGTGCCCCATATACAACTGTTTGTGGTATAGGATAGGTTGAGAAGCCCTCTTTTCTGGCCCTGTCAATTTTTGCATATGTACTTGTAACTCCTCATCTTGTTCTATTGCTTCCGAATTTATATATTCTCATTTTCCTTGTAATTAAACCCTAAGATATGCGCTCCAACCACAGGATCACAGATCTGGAGTTTAGGGGGATTTTAGAGTTCATCTATGTAGAGGATACAGTGGGTAGAGGGCTGGGCCTGTCATCAAGAAAACCTGAGTTCAGATGTGATCTCAGACACTTACTAGCTGTGTGACCTCGAGTGAGTCCCTTAGCTTCTGCTTGCCTCAGTTTTCTCAACTGTAAAATGGGGATAATAACATCATCTACCTCACAAGGTTTTTGTGAAGACTAAATGAGATAATATTTGTAAAGTGCTTAGCACAGTACCAGGCATATAGTAGGTGCTATATAAGTCCTTCTCCCCACCCCTACCAAGTTCGATTCCCTCCTATTATAGATGAAGAAATAAGCCCAAAGCAGTTAATCACTTGCCCATGACCCTACAGGTAGTAAATGCCATAATGGGATTTGAACTCAGATTTTCCACTGTTAATAATCCAGCATACAATACCACTGCACCATGGTAATGATAAGGACTATGTAGAGATAGGAAGAAAAAAAAGAGATAAGAAAGCGGTTAATGGGAAAGGGTACCTGGAGAGAGTGGCACCAGCGGTCTCAGTGCAGACCTCTGAACTCAGGGAGCCAGGATTAGCCCAGGAGCCAGGCAGGTCCAAGAGGCTCAGTGCCTGCCTCAGTTGAGGTTCAGGGATTAAGGCAGTTTAGTAAAGACTACAAGGTGAAAGTCTCTGGGGCTAAAGGCAGGGTTCTGGAATAGAGAGAAACACATCCTATACCAAGTTAAGCTTTGATAGAAATATTTGGTACCCTGGGAAGCTGACTACAGGCTAGCAGGGCCTAAGGCTGGTTCTTACATCCTCTACATCCTGCTTACTCCACAGGTGCCGTTCTGTGTAGTTCTCTGGAATAGATACATAATAAACAGCCAAGCAGCTCCTAGGAGTATAGCAAAACCAGAAAGTAGTTAAGGTTTATGTTCTTCTTTTTGCTTTTTCTCCTGCCCTGTTTTTCTCCACACAGATCCCAGCCCCCCAGAAAACTGTAATAGGCATTCCGTCATCTCAGGCCTGTTAAAATGCTACGCTCTCACAACTCTCCTCACTACTCAGAGTTTGCTGCAATGAGGTCTCTCTCTGTCTTCTCTTTTCCCATCTTCCTTTCCTTGAAACTTCCCCTTCCCATAATGCATCCATTCAGGGCCATGGTATCAATAAGTTAACTTGATAAGCCGGCTTCCTACTATTGGAGAAAATAGCCCTGCTCTCAAATAACATATGTGGGTTTTAAGCAGGGGAGACCTTCTGGAGGCAGTGCCCCCTCCGTTTTGACGTATCACTCATCAATGACTCTGATGGAGAGAGGGAAGAGTTTCGAGCCACAGAGAAGGGGAGGTGAAGCTATGAGGGAGATACTTTTCAGCATCCAAACTGGTCAGCACCCTCTAGATTACAGGACATCAGTCATCCATTCCACTTGTGCAGCAGGTTGGCTCTGGGTTGAGATTTCAGACTCAATACAATGCCACCCATTTATTTGAATTGCTCTTGCAGGCAAAGGCCAAAGAAAGGGGAGAGAGGAACAGTTTTATAGTGAATCTGATTGCTAGAGTAGCAATAATAGTAAATGCCCATCACCACTAAGAACATTTTCATATCCCTTGCCTCCTTTGATTCTCACAATAACTCTAAGCCTCATATTTCTACCATAGCCCCATTCTACAGATGGAAAAACTAGACTGAACCCAGCTCTTTTCATTCTGATTCCAGGGCTTCTTCCATTATCGTTGCCTGCCTCCCAGCTATATCTTTAGGGGAGAGGAACAGCCAAAAAAAATGTTATCTCCTTCCTAGTGGGATGTTTTTGCCTGAAATGAACAGAACTGTTTTTTAGCTCTCTTTGACTCTGTTTCTGTGCAGGCAGCATTATCATGTCCTCGGCATCTCAGATGGAAATTAGACTGATCCTAACTTCATCATGGACCAGATTAGAAATGTGAACAGAGAGAATCAGCTGTGGAGGGATAATCTCTCTCTCTCTCTCTCTCTCTCTCTCTCTCTCTCTCTCTCTCTCTCTCTCTTTATCTATCTATGTATTTTTATACAAATACCTGCCAACTGGATCTGAAAGAAATCGATATTGTATAAGCATGTAGAGCTCCCCTTTTGGAATTTTCTCTGGTTTCCGTGAGACCGCCCTGAATATACCACTCACAGAGACTTCATAAATAAGCTTTGTTTTCACACTGATTCTCAGGCTCCAAATGGAGATGTGGGGAGGGAGGCAGGAAGGAGCCAAAAGTCAGCTCTGAATTTTTGGTGTTTATTAATAATAGCTAACAATGATACCTAAGGTTCTTGACGTTCTTCCCATAAGTCATCTTAATCACAATAGCACAATGGAACGAACACTGAATTTGGTACCAAAGGATATGGATACAGAACCTAACTTCATCTCTTACTACTTGCGTGACCTTGGACAAGTCATCTAATTTCTGGGCCTCAGTTCCTCATTTGTAAAATGATGGGCTTGGCCTAGATGTCCTCTAAGGTTTCTCTTATGGCTCTAAATCTGTAATCTCTGTCATTTACTGTGAGGTAGGTAACACAAGATTTTGTGAATGATGAAACAGAGGATCAGCCTAGCTAAATAATTTATCTATGGTCACCCAGATAGTAGATGTCAGAGGCAGAATCTGAAACCAGGCCTTTCTTGATACACAGATCTTTCCTAAGTCGACTCCCAAGGTCTTACCACTATGTCATGCTCTCTTTGTTTAGTTAGCCTGTATGTCAATTATTTATATGATAGCATTGCTATTGAGGCTAAAGCTGTGAGCCCATTTCTAACTCTCTCATTTTACAAATGAGGAAACTGAGGCCCAGGAAAAAAGTGACTTGTCCGATATCATATAGTTAGTTAAATGGCTTTGCTACTTATAGTTCAATATCTAAGTTTGAATTCCAGGTTTTCTGATTCTCCCTACACCACACTGCCTCATGAACCCTAAGTGTATACTTTTGTACCCTAAATGAATATACCCTAAATATATTACCTCTTCTGCTATAATCAGTTTAGTCCCCCGCCTCACCCCCTCCCAAAATGGTGTGATCCAATTAAAGAAAACAAGAGTGAGCCACCTCTAGAAAGGTTGGATAACCTTTAAGACAGCACAATAAGAATCTACACATATTTAAAAGTTCTTATTAAAACTAAAGCATTAGGTAGGAATATAATGAAGAATAGATTTGTCCAGGGGATAAACTGGCATGTGTATAATAGTGATGATGATAACTGGTGTTAATAGAGAACTCTGTGGTTTATAAAGATGTTTACATACATCATCTCATTTGACCCTCATAACAACCTGATGAAACTAGAACTACAGATATTTTTATCCTGATTTTACAGATGTAGGAACTGAGTCTCAGAGATCTGAAATTCTCCAAACTCCTTATCCCCCTGTCATCCAAGATTTTTCACAACCTTTTCATAACAATTCTTATCTCCCATTACTTCTCCATATGAATCCTCCCCTCCAACCAAAATAAGCCTACTAACACCCCCCTTAATGCATCATTCCTGCCTCTAAACTTTTGTTCAGGCCATTCTCCAAGCTAGTATGTGTCAGAGTTTAGACTTGAACCCAAGTCTTAGGGCTCCAAACCCAGTATTCTTCTCCCCTGTGCCAAACTGACTTGTTGCCAATAGCCCAACCAGAAATTGACTCCTGGGATCGACTCCTTTATACCCAGACCTTAATTCTCAGGGTAGCAACAAACCTCCCGCTTATTAAGCCCTATTTTCTAAGATTAAGAGAAGGATCTTAAATTTACCTTCCTTTGAACTTAAATCAACTGCTTGGCTCCAACCTGTTCTTCCTGTGGTTTCCATGCTGTGATTTTCCCATGTATTCCCCAGCATCTCCACTACAATTAGATCAGAAAACAAAGAAATAAGCCCTTATCAGTGATTTATGCCAATATCCTGCAATACCACGGAAGAGATGTTTTGATTATGTGGTTTTTCATTACTAAAAAATGCTATAGCATAATAAATTAATTCAATGTTGTGCACTTATCTATTAGACACATTACTATAGAAATATAAAAATGTTAATTATTCATTATCATCACTCTGATTATTTGTTGTGGCTGATAATTACATTGAATGTATTTTATATCAGTAATAACCTTCTGTCTACATTTACAACATATCGTATCTTGGGGGCTTGTCAAGTTTTTTCCCAAAGCCTTTTCTTTATTAAGACACAGACCTCAAGAGTACATAACCTTTATGTTGATGCCTGATTTTTTTCTTTCATATAAAGAGCAAATATTATAGATTAATTAATCCAGGGTGATTATAATTTAATCACTCTTCCTCTGGCTTCACAGGGGATTTGGCTTTTATTCAGTTGCTCATTCATATTGTTATGAAGAATAAATGCAGTCATAAAATATTTGTGTGCACCTAATTCATGGAACAACTAACCCAAGCGCAGGACCCAGAAGCAGCAAATACAGCTTTGCTTGGCTCTGGCCAGCTCTTGTGTTCATTCAAGCTGTTCTTTCCCATCCTGGCAACATGTTATAGTTGTCTAAACACATGATATGGCAGAGACTCCATTTGCAAACAGTCGGAGCGACACATTTGGCTAAGGGACTGTTACAAATTAGGAGTCTTGGAATTTCACATCTTTGACTGTGAGTTCCTTACCCATGCCTCATTTTGTGAGGCAGTGATATGTTACTTTGCAGGGTGTCTCTGCTTCTTCCAATCTTTTTACTTTATTGTCAGTGAAAACAATGACTCCTTCACAAATAATTCTAGTTTCAATGGGTGATTTCATTCCATTTTGTAAAGGAAACGTATGCTCCTGATGCTTAGGGAACTTAGGGAAATGGCCAAACCATTTCAGGAGGGCTTAGTCCAGGATTTTCAAAGCCCATCTTGTTGGTGGGGTTGCTTCTTTCCTTTAGGTAAAACGCCATTTGGAATTTAGGGGTACAACTGCTATTCTGAATAGTTGCACTCCCTAGTACTCTAGGACTAAACAAAAGGTGATAAGAGTGGGATTAGTGGAGGGGAGGCAGAAATTACAGATATTCAACCTACGGCCCAGTACCACTGAAGCATAAGAAGTGGAAAGCATCTAGGTGACCCAAATTTAATCCACATAAAAGAAGCCTGGATTCAAGGTAAATAAATTGTTTCTTTAGACTCTAGAGAGCAAATTTAATTTAAGTGGTAGATGAAATAGAAAGTATTTACTGAGTTGCTACTGAGTGCCTAGCCAAGTGCAAATAGAAAGAAGATGCATTCCTTGCTTTTCAGGAGTTTGTCTTGTTTGCAAATGAAATATATTCACATAAAACAATGAACAAGGTAATTAATGCTAAATTATGTGGTTTCTAGGTAGGAAAAGGAATTGGACTTAGAAGTTTAGAGCTAAAAGAAACTTCAGAAGTCATCTAGTCTGGCATGCTTATTTTACAGAAAAGGAAACTGAAGCCCTTGAAAGGCTAAATGACTTGCCCAGGACCGTATGGGTGAAGCAGAGACAGGGCTAGAATCCAGAGCTAGAACTCTGGTCTTTGGTGTAGCAAAGGGGAAAGAACACTGGCTCTCAAGTGAGAGGGCCTGGATTCCACTCCCACTTCTGATGCTTACTACCTGTGTGGCCTTGAGCAACTCAGTTAACCTGCATGGGTCCCAGCTTCTTCCATTGTAAAAGGAGAAGAATAGACTCAATGAATTCTAAAATCTTTTCCAACCCTGTTCCTATAGTTCCCAGTTCATTGATATCTTCACTATAATAATTATAACTAGCATTTATTTAGTGCTTTAAGATTTGCAAAGCACTTTACATATGTTGTGAGGGCTGTCTCCCACATGTAGCACGGGGGTATTATCATGTGGCTTGAAGGGAGACAGAATAGATATCTCTAGCCTTTTCTCCCCTCCGTCTCACTCCTGCCTTTCTTCAAGAGAGATTTTAATTTCTGCTAGAGGGGTAAGCAGGAGGTTGGGGTCACTCTGCTCCCTTCAAAGAGAGGGACTACCAGACTAGAGTTATATCTATCTATTCCTTTAAATATTATTTGTCTAGGGGATGTGGTTTTCAGGTTCAAGCTGTACTTCTAATCACTGTTCACTAACTAGGAGGGAAAGGAGGATCCCAAGCTTTATATCCACATCTTGACTTCCTTCTCACCAAATACCAGTTCCACAATGAGCACGCATAGAAATTAGCAAAGAAATGCATTTATCCAAGTCTATAGCGAAATAGAAATCAGAGAAAGTATACATAGTACAATATATACCAAATAATACAGACTAGACGAGTTCTCCCTGAGAGGGGCTGAGGTAGCCCAGCTCAGCCGAGAGAGTCCTAGACCTCACCCAAGGAGAAATTCTCTGAAGTCTCTCCTATAGCAAGCTGGGGATATGGACATGATGAAGACTGCCTTCTCCTCTCATGTTGGTCTCTTCCCATAGTCTTATCTTTTATCAACCCAAATTAGGGTTGGCTTCTTCCATTTTCTCTTTCAAAGCTAGAAGCCAGAAGCACCCCCAAACCTGAACAGACTTGGAAAGACTCGAAGAGAGTCTCAAATCAGCTGGAATTCCCCTGTCCTTTGCCCTTTTAAATTCTACTCCCTTCCCCTCATGCAGACACAGGGCATTGATCTCCACCAATGAAGAAAGAATTCCATACTAATGAAGTTTGGGCCTTAGGTTACAAATATGATATCTCATTGGATCCTCACAACAACCTTTTGAGCTAGGTGTTATTATTATCTCCCTTTTACAGATGGAGAAACTGAGGTTAAGAAAGGCTGAGTGACTTGCTCAGGGTCATCCAGCTGGGAAGTGTGTGAATCAGGTTTTCCTGAACTCTGGTCTTTCTGACTCCAAATCCAACGTTCCATCCATTGGGCCATCTTGCTACCTTTACTACTATACCACAGTTCTGGGTGTGGTGGCACATGCCTCTAGTCCCTACTACTCATGGAATCTGAGGCTGATGGATCACCTGAGCTCAGGAGTTCTGTATTACAGAAGAGCTAAAAGCTGACTGTGTGTCTACACTAACTGCCATCAGTATGGTGAGCCCCAAAAGTGGAAGTCCACTAAGATGATTAAGGAAAGTGAACTGGCCCATGTCAGAAACAGAACAGGGCAAGTCTTCCTCACTGATCGATGGCAGACTCAAGTCTACAAGTGGCTACTGCACTTCCAGTTTGTGTGAGATGGGAAGAACCAGTCCAAAAAAAAACCCCAACTATACCAAATGAATACAGTAGTTAGGAATGACTTCTCAGAGGAGGTTTGATGAGCTGGATTTTTAAGTCTGGTAGGATTTTCACTGGTGCAAAGAAGTCAGGGAGTATGTTGTAGGAGAGGAGTGGTATTCAAGGCAGGGGGAACAGCATGATCAGAGGAAATAACATAAGAAAAAACTTAGAAGCAGTAAAGGGAAAGACATGCAAGTGAGAAAGGGAATGGACCCTAAGGAGGCTAGCCTGAAAATGCCTTACAATTCCATGGTACATTATGTCTTTCGAAGGACTTTTTGTGTATAATTTCATATTTTCACAATAACTTTCTGAAATAAGCAGATCAAGAATTTTTTTTATCCCTAATATACAGATGAGGAAACTGTTCCTCAAATGGAGTTAAATGGAGTTAAATGACTTACCAAAACTCACACAACTGGTGGAACAGCAGTGATTCTTGGTTCCTAATCTTGTACTTTGTTCACCGCACTAAATTACCTGACTTCTTTTAAGTTAGACGATGAAGTGGCTCAATTCATGATGTCACTTGACCTGTGGAGCCACAGCTTCACTATCAGCTAGGCCATTACTGGAAATGAGGCAGCTACTACCTCTGCAGTATATTTAGAGGCAGCCAAAGTCTCTTCAGAGCAAATATATCTTCCCCCACTGGCTTTCCTGCTACTGGACTCCAGATTCCCACCTTTAGCCACTCTTAAAGATTAAGGCATTGAAGGCCTCTCTTAAAATACAAATATGTTACCTTGAGAATACTAGTGAGAGGGTACCACTGTCCTCCCAAGTCCTAAGGCTCACAACCTAGTTGTCACCCTTGACTCTTCACTCTTTCTCGGTCCCCCAGATCCAATCTGTTGCCAAGGCCTGCCACTTTTACCTTAGTCACATCTCTCCTCTATATTCCCTTCTCTCTTCTAACACTGCTACTACCTTGATCTCTCATCATCCAATGCCTGGACTACTACAATAGATTGCTGGTCATTCTCCCTGCTGAGGGTCTCTCCTCACTCCAGTCCATCATCCACTCAGCTGTCAAAGTGATCCTCTTAAAGATGGTTTTGACTGTATCAACCCCAGCTACTCAATAAACTCCAGTGGCCCCCATTACCTCCAGAAACAAATATAAAATCCCTTATTTCATGTTCAAAGTCCTTCATAACCTGGCCCCTTCCTACCCGTCTAGTCTTCTCACACCTTGCTTTTCTCTATGACCTGGGGACATTGGCCTCCTGGCTGTTATATATGCCTCCTTACTATATAGGCTTTACTATGCTGCCAAAGGGGTTCATCACAGACACACACACACACACACACACACACACACACACACAAATGAAAGGTTAAGAGGTTAAGTATACTGCATTTAGAGGAAAGAGCACTGGACTTGGAGACAAAAGATCTAAATTTGAATTCTTCTTCTGCTTAGTAACTGTGTAAACCTTTACAAGTCTGCTTACCTCTCTAGGCCTCCATTTCCTCATCTTTAAAATGGGAGTAAGACCTACCTTACTTTGTTCATGTAGTTGTGAATATTAAATGAGTATTAAAGTACTTTAAAACTTTGAAAAAAATTAGTGAGTGTGTATGTAAATACATATAGTGCATATAACAAATGGAGTAGATATGTAATGCAGTAGATAAAGTACTAGGCATAAACCAGGAAGGCTTGAGTTCAAATCTAACCTTAGACACTATCTGTGTGACTGTGGGCAAGTCATTTAACCTCTGTTTGCCTAATTTCCTCATTTATAAAATGGAAATCATAATAGCACCTGTCTTTCAAGATTACTGTGAGGCTCAAATGAGATAATAATTGTAAAGTGATGAGCACGGTCCCTGACACATAGTAAGCTCTATACAGACATTAGCTATTATTATTATAAAGAGACAAAGAGAGGCTATTGTTATAGTATTTACTAATGCTACTGGTCTTGTTTTACCTATATTAACCATTTTGACCTCACTCTAAACTAGTATATTTAAACTATTCTGGCAGAGCTGGGCTATGGGAACAGGCCTTGGGCTGATGACATTTTGGAGGAGGACATCCTGATTATGAACTGATCCCTAGGAAGACTAGGCCCCGATAACCCAATGGGAGTCTTTAGACACAGACAAAGCAATAAGTTGTGCTTTAAATTTGCTTCCTGAATCTGCTTCCGACTTTCTGAATTTTACCACCGTGCCTCAGCTGCCATCTTACCTGGGCCTTCCCTCACTGGGGCCTCTTTACCCCAGAAAATCAATCCGTCTCTTCATTCTTATCACCTTGGAAATTCCCTCCATCATGCTGGCCCCCCTTCTCCTATTATTAGTGAATTCCTCCCAGACCCTCTATTTTGGGAAAGGGCTCAGATTGGCCAATCTTCATTCCTCTCCTGGCTCTGATTTACCAGATTTTGACACTACGTCCCACATGTGGGTTCTCTCTCTTTCCTCCTCATTCCCTCTTCTTTCTTCCACATTTCAGCTCCTTTTTTTTCTGTTGTCTTCTCCCATCAGAATGTAAACTTCTTGAAGGCAGGAACTTTCTTTATTTTTCCTCCTATGTGCTTAGGAGAGGGCCTGCACATAATAAACATTTAGTAAATGCACATTAATTTTAAGAAGAGTGATTAGTGATTATTAACTGGTGATGCTTAACTATTTAAATAGCAAGTTCTGTTTATAGAAAAAAAAAGCGTAATCATGTGGAAAAGCATGATAAGTTCTGAGTCAGGTAATCATATGGTTGGAAGAAAATCTGGCTAGCTGAACCATAAAGTCTGAGATAAGGCATCATCGTCCACGCGACTAGCAGTTTGTCTGAACTGGAGACACGGTGTTTTAGAGCCAATAAAAAGTCTCATGCGCATTAAGCCCACCAGTTCCGATCTATAAATTGATAGATAACGAACATCTCAAGGTTGCTTGGTTCTATACCCAGGAGGCAGCAGCCGGACAGACTGTCCAGGTTCAATAGCTCCCTCCTGTGGGGACGAGGCAAACTGCTCAGCTTCCCCCCAACCCTGGAATCTAGACCCCAGTCCTGGGTGCCACCCTCTGAGAACCCTCCCAGCCTGCCTGAGTAGCCTTATGTAAATTGCCTAAGCTCTCTAGACTTCAGCTTTTTTGCCTATAAAGGAGGGAAAATCAATCTGACCGTTGATCCCCTTCACAGACTTCTTATGAATGCTGACTGCCCTGAGGTTCTGCTTTGCTGATTGGTCACTCCTTCCCAGGGACCAATATTTCTGGAAAATACCCAACCATGTTTCATCTCACTCATGCCTTACTTACTCATTGGATTTTTCTTCCTCCTCACCAACCACCTCTCCCCAAACTCTAAGCCCTGTTTCCCATCTCCCTTTTGTGCTGTCTTCCTCCACTGGAATTTAAATGTGTTTTGCTTGACTGTACATGTTTATAACAGAGATTCTTTCTCTCTAATGAGTTTGTGAGGAGGAGAGAGGGGATGGGAGAGAATGCACATTTGTATGAAGCTTATAATATTCCAGGCACTGTGTTAAGTGCTTTACAAATATTATCTCATTCGATAATCACAACAATGCTGTTATTATCCTTATTGTACAGTTGAAGAAACTGAGGCAAATAGAGTCTAAGTGACTCATCCCAGTGGCATTATGAGGTATTCAGTTCTAGACTTTCTCTCTCTGTCTCTTATTTTTTTTTCTTCTCCCCCCAACAGCTCTGAACATTTACAGGCCTTTACCTGACACAGATTTTAAATCTTGATTAGTATTTTCAGTGTGTGGGCCATAAAATCTTGCGTCAGGAAAAGCTTATAACAGTTGCTTCGTGGCTAAGGGTATAGGCACCTACATTGAGGGTTGAAAAAAATGACTGCTAAATTCCAAAACTTAATCGGACATTACAAATTGGACTATGGATGTCTTAATCTCTATGACTTGAACATCAGCTTACTACAACACTACTTTGGTTTCCCCAAAGAAGCCTCTGCTGAGAATTTTGTGAATGAAGATTAGGCCAAAAGAACATTTGGATGTTTTTTTCTTCTCTCCCTTGTTATTTTGGCTAGGTGAAAGGTTCCCATATGAGACATGTGAGCTGGATAAATTGAACCCTCTCATCCCCTCTAAGTCTGTGGGGTTTTTTCTCCCTGGGTCAGCAGTCTGAGCCAGAAGCAACTGAGTGAACTGGAGGACAGCACTTCATTTCATAGGATCATAGACCTAGAGTTGGAAGGAATTTAAGAAGGCATTAAATCCATTCCTCCCATTTTACAGACGAGGAAACTGAGGATAGTAGAGATCAAGTGATTTGCTCAGGGTCAAATAGCTACTGTCTGAGGCAGGACTTGAACCCACGTCTTCCTATCTCTTGATTCACTATCCCAGGCTGTCTCTCAAGTTATTTTTACCATGACTTCCAGTTTCATTTCACTGAGTCTCTGAGTGAGTTGGAGACTTCTCTAGAAAATAACTCCTGGTCTCATTCAGTTGAATTGCTTTTAATTCTATGCAGCAAATATTTACTGATCATCTACTGTATCACCTAGGTTTTTTACAATTAGGAGTCATTCTTGGTTCCTCATTCTCTCTCACTCTGCATGTCCGATCAGTTGCCACATCTTGCCCATTTCACCTCCACAACATCTCTCACTTTCGTCTACTTCTCTCTACTCATATAGTCACTACCTCTTACCTGGACTATTGCATAGACCTGTTACTGGACTACAGACTCCTAATAGGTCTCCTTGCTTCACATCTCACCTCACTCCAATTCACTCTTCACAGAGCCGCTAGAGTGATTTTTCCTAAAGTATGAGTCTGACTTTAGCACTCCTTCATTCAGTAAACTCCACTGATTCCTTATCACCTCCAAAATGAAATACAGACTCTTCTGTTTGCCATTTAAAGCTTTTTTCAACCTACTTCCAACCTATCTTTCTGGAAATTACATATTACCCTAAGATCTAGCCAAACTAACCTTCTTGCTGTTCCTCGAGATGGCTCTCCATCTCCTCTCTCTGCACGTTTGCACTGGCTGTTCTCTGGGCCTGGAATGCTTTCCTTCTTAATCTGCTTCTTAGAAACTCTAGTTTCCTTCAAAGCTTAGCACAGCATAACCTGCAACATAATTTTCCCAGATTCCCCCAGATGCTAGTGTTGGCCTTCCCCCAAATTACCTTGTATTTATTTTGTATGATGTTTTAGATATACATATTTATATTTTGTCTCTTCCTATGAAATGTGAGCATCTGGAGAGCAGAGTTTTTTTTTCTCTTTATATCTCTCGCCCTTAGGATAGTGTACTTAATAAATATTTATGGATTGTTTAACTTGAAAACACTGAACTAGGGACCTTGAGGAATCTCCTTTTCTTTCGCCTGGGACTTGGCATTGGCACACGATGCCTTCATTGGAGAGAAAAGTAGGAAAGGGGTTCAGCTGTGCTTTAAGGGAGTTGGAAGCAAATCATACATTGTTCCTTTGACTCTTCACCTCAAGGGCTATTGGGAATTAACTATGAAAGTTAGAAAAATCTCCAGAGTCTAAGTCAGAGTATAAGATAATAGATTTAGAGCTACAAGGAGCCTTCACAGACCGTCTAATTCAAACCTTTTATTTTACAGATGAGGAAACAGAGGCACAGAGCGCTTACCCAAGTTCACTAAGGTAAATAGAAACATAGGCAGGAACCAATCTCAAGTCTTCTGACTCTAAAGACAATGCTTTTATCACTGGGGAAAGACACTGAGATGAGAAGAAGTGGATTTGTTTCTTTTGACCACCAATGAAGAAACCTTTCTTATTAACCCTAAAGTAACCAAGCTTCAGGATACTACTTTTTGCATAGTAGGCAATTAGGAAACATTTCAGGGAGGCAGTATAGTACAGTGAAAGGATTTCTTGTTGTGGAGTCAGAGAGTATGGTTTCGAATGCTGCCTGTAATGCTTAGTATCTGTGGGATTTGGGGGTTAGTCACTTTTGCTCCCTGGGTTCCAGGTTCCTCATAAGTAAAACTGTTTCTTCGAGTTCTAGACCTATGATACTATGAATTTAATGGAGTCAATTAATCATGGGAAGCCTATGTTGGACACCGTGAATGACAGAAATAAGTAAGACATGAACTCTTTCTTTGAGGAGTTTACAATATAGCTAAGGAGACAAAATGAATCCACAAGGCCCAACTGAAATATTAAGCCATGTGGTTGCTGATTCTAAGGCAAGAGAAATAGAGAGAAGAGAAAGATTGATAAAGGATAGAATAACTGAGGGAGGCTTCCTGGAAGTGGAGTCTGAATTGGTTTTTGAAGAATGAGTTTGGTTAGAATAATCAGAAGGTGGCAAGGTATAATCTGTTAAGAGCAAAGGGTTTGGGGCTTCTCCCCCCCAAAATTCATGGGTTTCCTGGGCCAAAATTATAACCCAAGCAAATTGTCAGGGGTGCTGTCATTCTTGCCTGAATTTCTGGCAGCCATTTCTCAATTGTTTAACCAATCCAAAGTTCCCATAAAGCTTTTCTGGACCTCAGAGAAACATTTGGCCCACTGATTCATCCTCATTCAGAAAGATTCTACAGCCAATGACAAAATCCTTGACAAGCCAAAGCAGTAAATGCTAAGAAGGTAAATGAATGCACTGTTTTCAAATCATTAATAACACTGACAAAGCTAATAATGTTTGCATGAAAAAAGAGAACGGGAGGGGAAAAAACAATGACATGTTCTTGGCCCGGACCTTCCAATCTGTCTTCTCTTGCTTTCCTGTTATAAATTCCCATTGGAGAGGGCTTTCCCTATTCCATCCCTCAGCCCTCTTTGGCAGATGTATTGGTCAAGATGGCGGTTGTTGGCTTTGGGTCCATGGTTGCTTCTCTCCAAGCAATTCTTCAATAGCTATAGTGACCAAAGGAAAGAAAAAGAGGAAACTGTGGGTTTAGGCACTATAATACAGAAAGAAAGGATAAGCCCAGACACTGAAATCTACAAACTTTCTGTTGAAAATAATCATAAGAAAATTAGACTTGTCACACTGGATAAGACCAACAGCACAGTGATGGCCACTTTTTTTCTAGGGCTATTAGGAGAAACTGGAAGGTAAAGCCAAGCTCTTATGTCCTGGTGTAAAAAATTATCCAAGTGCCTATAACACAGATTTATACAAATTGTTTTGCCCCCTCAACCTCCTGATGGCTGAGCCTTCTGCTTTACCCAGACCATGCATCATTACCCTTCTCTCAAATGTTGTCATCCTCTGGTACTGACTCTTACTGCTCATCTAGATTTTACCTTTAGTTTCTAGGGCCTCTGCTTAGCAATCTATATTTCTGATAACAAATCCTTGGTTCAGCCAATGAATCAATAAGCATTTGGAAAGTGACTGCTGGGAACCAGGCATGGTTCATGGTTCTTCTGCAATTTAGAGCTACTTCTCTTCTTTTTCTATGATCTCTGATTTGGAGATCATATCAATTTCTATGGGTTTAATTATCATTTTCTATGTGGTTGACTCACAGATGTATATGTATGAACTTAGTCTCTACTGATCTCCAGTCCCATATCACCAACTGGCTATTGGTCATTTCCCACTGAATGTCCCGTAGGCATCTCAAACTCAGCATGTCCAAAACAGAACTCATTATCTTCTCTCCAAAACCCACTTGTCTTCATGTTTCAGTTGCAGGCACCACCACCATTCTAGTCACTCAAGGTCCTTTTAGTAGACTTCTTGAGGCAAGGGATAATAGCTTGTTTATCTTTGTATCCTCTATAGCACTTACAACAGTGTCTTCCCCATAGCAGGCACTTGATATATTTTCGTTGATTGGATAAACTCATTAATGCTAAGATGCTCTCATCCGTATAGGGCCAAGGTCAATGGAAAACCTCCTGCTTTGTAGTCCCTGTCACGTTTTTATTTCCTAAAGTAGAATGGAAGGTTACCATGAATGAGCTAAACGAGGTCCATTAAGATAAGCTGGCTGAAGGACAGTAGACCAAATTAGTTCAGTTTCTCATTCTACCTAGAGTCCAGGTCTGATTTTTCATAGTTGATACCATCTACCTCTAGCCAAGGTAATATTAAAATTTATTTGGACTGCATACATGTCTGGATAATAATTGGCCTACTGGAGGAGAGGTTTATATGACCCTAGGAAACCCCAAATAATTTTTCCTGACTTTTGGCCCCACCCAATGCAAGGAGAAGAACACCAAAAAGTAGGAGTTTCTGATTCTCTATGGCACTGAGTACAAGGCCTATATCTTTTACAATATAAATAAAGCCTGAAGGGCAGCTGGGTGGTGCAGTGAAGAGAGCATCAGCCCTGGAGTCAGGAGGACCTGAGTTCAAATCTGAATTCAAGCACTTGACACATATTAGCTATGTGACTTTGGGCACCCCAATTGCCTTGCCTTCCACTGTCCAACAACAACAACAAAATAAAACCTGCTTTGTGTTTGATTCCTTGGGAGCCTGAGTGTCTATAAGACTAAATTATTCCAGGAGAGGGGAGGAGGGAGGGCCATACATGGAAATCCTCAGGTTCTACCTGGAAAGTGGCAAATAAACTACATTGTTGAGCTAATAGAAACCCTTGGAGGAATTCCATACAATAACCTTCACAGGTTCCACTTGAGTGAGAACAAATGAATTAAAGGGTTTTTAAGGTCTCAAAAATGTTCCCAGGCCCTTTGTGTCAGGCAGGAGCCTGTGATACAAGGATTTTAAGAATAATGTTTCACATCTCTTGAAAGTTCACAAAATTCCATCCTTACAAGAGCCCTGAAGATAAATATTATTATCCCAGTTTTATAGATGAGTAAACTGAGGCCCAGAGGAATTCAAAGACATGTCCATAGTCACATAGTTAGAATATAGGTTGATTTTTTTTTAAAAAAAAAACTTTTTTAAAGAAGTTCCAGAATTTAAGAGTACCCTTGAAGGACCAAGCTGTATCTATTGAGATAGTACATTTTTTTTCATCCATATTGCAAGGAAAATAGAGGCTGTAGGATGAAAATTTTTATTTCAAAATACAGGGTGTTCCTAAAGTCTGGACATATAGGCAAAATGCATATTTTCAAGAAATTGAAATGAACGAAATTTTCAACAACATTTTACTTAATTGGAATATTAACAAATAACATCTTCAATATGATTTCCATCATTCGTGATGCAAAGGTTGATGCACTTTGCAAGATTCACATGAACTCAATGCAATAACTCCACATTGCCATCAATTTTAGCACACTCACTCTTTAGGCATTCAATCAAGTGTGTCGCATCTGTGATTTTCATTGAATACACCTTCTCCTTTAGCATAGCCCAGAAAAAGAAGTCAAGGGGCCTAAGGTCTGTTAATATTCCAAATATTTCAAAATATTCATTTTTGCCTATGTGTCCAGACTTTAGGGACACCCTGTACTGTACTCTGCTTATAATTATTTGTATTTAAAGTATATTTGGACAGATAGGAGAAGTTATAGTAAATTTACAATAAAATGATTTTTTAAAACATGAGTCAATTAACATGCCTGATTCTTCTACTTATTACCCAGTACTATGCTACTGTACAAGTAAAAGCCAGGGAGACAAATACAAGGTGAGAGTCCCTCTCTTCCAGGAGTTTACATTAAAATAGGGGCAGGCAACACCTCTATGATAGTGGTAGCCAGGAAAGAGATGGTCTGGGGAGTCAAAACGTTGCTTAGTTGATCCATGATGTTGTCAATTGACATATTCTCTCCAGGATCAATGGAAGCATGGTAATATTGATTTGATCACTGAGCCCAAATCGAAGAGGAATTGGAGAAGGTGGATGAGGTTAGACATGTGGTAAAGGACAAATGGCACAATGGGACCAGGGTGGCTGGATAGATTTAGGGACTTGAAGCATGGTTTACTCTGGTAGTCTGGGGTCTAGTCCACTAGTTGAGTTTTCACAGACTTGTTCAC
Organism: Phalanger gymnotis; assembly: GCA_028646595.1. Classification (NCBI taxonomy): domain Eukaryota; kingdom Metazoa; phylum Chordata; class Mammalia; order Diprotodontia; family Phalangeridae; genus Phalanger; species Phalanger gymnotis. The sequence continues at coordinate 569,933,919 of CM053622.1, forward strand.
TAATCAAGAAAGCTTGGTCCCAGGAGTTCCAAAGCTGGGTGCATTAACTCTCCCAGGGAGTTGAGCATATGAAGTGCTATTCTATGTGGGGGAAAACAGGACACAAGATGGCAAGATGGTCTGGAGTGTATAGTTGAATGAAGAAGTCAGGACTAGGTCCCAGATCATCCAATTCCAAGTTCTCTGCATTTCCACTATTCTATGCTTAATTTTCTTTTGAATCATCTTCCAAGTTATTTGCATTTTAATAAGAGCCTTCTGAAAATATAACCAAAGAATGGTTATCCTCTTTAGCAAGGGAAGGTCACAGTATGAAAGTAGCTATCTACATGAAAGGCCATCCAGCATCTACAAAGAACAGACAGCTATCACCCCCTTTGCTTCTTTACTTCTTGTTTCCCTTTGTACTCTCACTTTCTTCTTCTATATCCTACACACCCGGCCCTCCTTTGCTTCTGTGTGTGTTGGGGAGGGGTGGGGAAGTAAGAGAGGTGAAGGAGAAGGGAGTTATTGAAGAGACATCATCATATGGCATGGCACCTCTTTGAGGGAAAATGTTATGGAAGTTGAGTAAGTGAATTAATAGAGAAATTGCACCACAAACACGGATGTCCTCCTTCCCTGAGTATTCCAGGAAAATGGTAGGGCTGCTTCTCTTTAAAGGACCAGGATTCTGAAAATGCAATAGAAAGGACATACTGATTCCATTCTAGAAGTCTACGATGTTTCCCATCAAGAAGTGAAATATTTATTACATACCCCATAGACATAAACCCCATAGACAACATGTTTAATGGTAAAGTCAGAAAAGTTTATTTTCAGGATTCTTCCAGCTCCCTTTTACTCTTCAATCAATCAATCAAACACCAAGTATTTATTAAGAAATCTACCATGTGAGGCATCGTGCTAAGCTCTGGGGATGCAAAGACAAAATTAAAACATTCTCTTCCTTCAAGGAACTTATACCCTAATGGAGCAGACAACACACACATATATAGAAACATGCTAGGCAAGTGCAAATAGTTTGTATGTATCATGTAGCAGAAGTCAATAGTTGTTCCCTCCTCCCTTCTAGCACTTGGCCATCCACACCGGGCAGCCAGGATCCCCATAGTGTTCCCTTGTTACAAGACTCGCGGAGTCGTGCAACCCACTGGTCCTTTTTGAGGATTAGAAAGAGTCCCCAAAACCCTGCCCACACCCTAACATCACCAGAATGTTGCCACATCTCTTCCTTTCCTGTCACTTCCATGTCTTGGGTCCCATTCTCTGTCATGAGTCCCCTTCCCTCTGAGCTTTGCCAAGTAACAGAAATAAATAGATTCCAACTAAATCACACCCAAAAATGGTAATCCAGGCTTAATCAATTACTCTTTGAAGATAATAGCATCATGGCATCTAGAGCTGGAAGGGGGCTATAGAGATGGTCTGGTCTTACCTTTCATTTTATAGATAAAAATCCTGTTAACATACTTGAATTTTTCCATAAGCTTCCATGCCCCAGGTAAAAGAAGTGGGGGATTTCCAGCCATATAGTAGAGTCAATAGAGAGGAAATGTGGGAGTCATGGGGCCTTTCACTGCTCTTTAGGTCACATAGCAACAGCCCTGCTTGGACAAAGAAGGTCGATTAGACATGGCCCCTGCCATTAAAAAGTTCACAGTTTAAGAATAGAGAAAATGAAAGAAACAAGCAAATCGATCAATCAGGAAACAAGCATCTACAAAGCACTTCCTGTGTACCAGGCACATGAGTGATAGCCTGACTTGTCGGATAGACAGCTGGCTTCAGAGCTAGGAAGACCTAGATGCAAGGCCCATCTCAGTCCACTGGCTGAGTGATCCTGGACACTTAACTTCTCAAGTCTTCAAGCAACTCTATGAGGGGAGTAAAGATTGACCAAGAAGGTGCCAATCTACATTAGAAGGGGGAAGCATTCTCATTCCTTTGGCTCTGTTTGATAATATCTTGATTTCTCATCAGGTCACTAGCTTCCACTTGCTCCAATCTAATTTTTAAGGTAGTATTTTCTTCAGTGGTCTTTTGGACCTCCTTTTCCATTTGGCTAATTCTGCCTTTCAAGG
>CM053622.1:569954659-570019244 GCA_028646595.1 Phalanger gymnotis
TGAATTGCTTGACTTCTTAGGGAGGGAGGGTGGGTGGGAAGGGAAGAGGGGAGAGAATTTGAAACTCAAAGTTTTAAAAACAGAAGTTCAAAAACAAAAAAAAAGTTTTTTTGCATGCAACTAGAAAATAAGATACACAGGCAATGGGGTGTAGAAATTTATCTTGTCCTACAAGAAAGGAAGGGAAAAAGGGATGGGAGGATAGTGGGGTGGCAGAAGGGAGGGCAGACTGGGGAACAGGGCAACCAGAATATATGCCATCTTGGAGTGGGGGGGAGGGTAGAAATGGGGAGAAAATTTGTAATTCAAACTCTTGTGAAAATCAATGCTGAAAACTAAATATATTAAATAATAAACTGAAAAAAAGATCAAATTAGATTTATATGTTTTTTAAACTCCTAATTTTATTTATTAATTCAATGGGGTTTTCATTTTTATTTTTGTTAATATGCTTTGATTTTCAAATTTTCTATTTTGGTATTTAATTGAGGTTTTAAACATTTTTTGTTTTTTTAGGTTGTCTTAATTGCAAGCTCAATTCATTGATCCGTTCTTTCTCTCTTTGTTTATGAAAGTCTTTAGAGTTTTCCTCCAAGAACTGCTTTGGGTAATTCCCCAAAATATTTCTATGTTGTTTCATTGTGGTCATTACATTTAATACAATTATCTGTTGTTCCTATGATTTGTTCTTTGGCCCACCAATTCTTTAGGATTGTTATTTAGTCTCAAATTATTTCTTAATTCTTTCTTCAACAGCCCTTTAATGAACATAATTTTTATTGCTTTTTTGTGACCCATGAAATATATGTTTAGTATTTCTACTTTTCTTTATTTGCTTGTGAGGTTTTTATGCCCTCTAATATATGGGCAATTTTTGTAAAATATACACATATGTATACATAATGCATACATATGTATGTACACATATACATGCATGCATAAGTATGTATGTATACATACATGGGTATGTATATACTCCCTTTATTCCTATTCAATAGTTACCAGAGATTTATCATATTAAACTTTTCTAAAATTCTAATTCAGGTCACTAACTTTTTTGTTGTTTATTTTTTATTTAAATTTTACCTAGCAAAGAAATCAAAGCTATCTATAGTCATATGAAAAACTCCTCCAAATCACTGTTGATTAGGAAAATGCAAATTAAAACAACTTTGAGGTACCACATCATACCTATCAGATTGGCTAATGTGACAGAAAAGAAAATAACAATGTTGGAAGGGATGTGGGAAAATTGAAACACTAAAGTACTGTTGGTGGAGTTGTGAATTGATCCAGCCATTCTGGAGTGCAATGTGGAATTATGCCCAAAGGCCTATAAAATCATTCATAGCCGAGCAGTGCCACTAGTAGCCCTGTATTCCAAAGAGATCAAAGAAAAAGGAAAAGATTCTACATGAACAAAAATATTTATAGTAGCTCTTTTTTGGTAGCAAAAAAATAAAAAACGCAAGCTGAAAGGATGCTCATCAATTAGGAAATGGCTGGATAAGTTGTAGCATATGGATGTGGTGGAATACTATAGTGTTATAAGAAATGAAAAACAGGATGCTTTCAGAAAAACCTGGAAAGACTTACATGAACTGATGAGAAGTGAAGTGAACAGAACCAGGAGAAAACTGTACACAGTAACAGCAATACTGTGTGATGATCAACTGTGAATAACAGCTACTTTCAGCAATATGATACAACACAATTCCAAAGGACCTGTGATTAAAAAAAAAAGAAAAAAGAAAAATGCCATCCAGGTCCAGAGGAAAAAAAAAACTGATGGATTCTGAATGGAGACTGAAGCATACTTTTTTTTTACTTCTTTATTTTTCTTGAGTTTTTTTTTGGTCTGTGCTTTCTTTCATAATATGACTGATATGGAAATACATTTTGCCATTCAGTCATGTATAATTTATGTCAAATTGCCTGCCTTCTCAATGAAGGAAGAGGGGAGCAAGAAGGAGAACTTGGAACTTGAAATTTTTTTAAATGAATGTTAAAATATTTTTACATTTTACATTTTTACATTTAATTGGAAAAAATAAAATATTTTTTTAAAAATGATAAATTTTTTTCTAGACATGAAAGAGGTACATTGAGGTTCCTCAGTAATAGAGTTTTACTATCTTTCTCTCCCTGTAAGTTTTCATTTGGCTTTCCCTTTAAGTGTTTAGATGCTATACCATTTGATACATTTAAATTAATATTGATACATTCGTAAATTGATATTTATACATTCATAAATTGATATATTTAAATTAAGATACATTTAATTAAGAATATTAATTCATTTTCTATTAGGACCTTTGGGCATAATGCAGTTTTCCTGTTTATCTCTGTTAATGAATTCTACTTTTGTTCTTGCCTTGTCTGATACTATGATTGCTACCCCTGCTTTTTAAATTATTTTAAATTAATTTAAATTATATTATTAAATTATATATTTTAAATTATATAATAGATTTTGCTCCAGCTCCTTATGTGTGAATCTTTATATTTCCAATGTGTTTCTTATAAACAAGATATACTTGCATTCTGCTTCCTAATCCATTCTGCTATCCTCTTCCATTTCATGGGTGAATTCATCCAATTCACATTCACAGTGAAGATTGTTAATTGTGTTTCCCTCTATCTTCTTTTCTCATACTTTTTTGGCACTTTGCTTCCTATTTCTTAACAGAGAAGAAGGTGGTCAGAAATATACTCAGTACTAATATTCAGTTTGATATAATTTGGTTCTGCTACTTTGCTCTCTTCTATAAGAGCTTAATTATAGGCCTGTACCCCTTCTACTTTCTTTCCTTTAAAATTTCTGTTTTCAATTCACCCTCCAAAGTTAGAGTTTGTTTTATTTATAATTAATCCATCCACAAATATTACCTCCTTCCTGTTTCCCCTTCTAACTTCTCCCCAATTCCTTCCTACTTATTGAATAAAATATATTTTTGCATCTAACTCTATGTGTATATATTTTGTCATCCTTTGACGAGTTCAGATGAAAGTGATATTTAAGTGTTACTCATTCCCCTTCCTAGTTTATATAATGTTTTACTAGCATGCTCCAATTATGTGAGGTAATTTTCCTCAATCTTCTTTTCCTTTCTCAAATGTATTCCTTAAATCAGGTCAAAAAACATTTTTAAAATACTTATTATGTGTCAGGAACTGCATTAAGTACATAAAAGAAGCACATAAAACCTCAAAAAGCACAGTAAGTACAAAAAAATCCCCTAAAAGAAAGGCAAAAAGCAGTTCTTGCCTTCAAGGAACTTAGAATTTAATAAGAGAGAGAACATGTAAACAATCATATACAAACAACACTTATACAAGATAAACAGAGATAATCTCATAGGAAAGATCCTAGCATTAAGGAAAATCTAGAAAGGCTCCTTTCTTCTTCTTAGATTATTAAGCATAAAAAATGCACCCCCAGGACCTCTGTTTTTGACCCCTATGAGTTATGACTTCCTCTATGATACTTGGTGACATAAAGGTTCTAAGAGGATACTTATATCATCTCTTCCTATTATAATGTAAACATTTTGTTCTTAGCAATACCTTCCAATGGTTCACTGATATTTACCTTTTTCCCCCTCTCTGTTCTATACTTTTCATCCAGAATTCTTGGAAGTACTTTTTTTTTTATCAAAGGCCCACTTTCTCCCTATAGAATCAATATCCAGTTTTGCTGGGTAAATCATTCTTGGTTGTAAGCCTACATCTTTTGCTTCTTGTAATACATATTGTATTACAAGCTCTCCATCTATTTATAGCTCCTAAATCTTGCGTGATCTTAACTATGCTTCCTCATTATTTGAATTCTTTCTTTCTGGCTACTTGCAATATGTTTTCTTGGACCTGAATTGGGTCTCAATTTTGGCTAGTTTAACCTGTATTTTTCTTTGAGGTTTTGCTTTTAGATGTGTTGGAGTCATTCTTTTCTGGGTTTGGGGCTTGGGCATCCATGTCACCATGGAACGCCATGGGAAGGGAACACTAACGGCCCATCTCAGAGTTTAAAATGAAGCTCCTACTGCCCCACTCTAGTAGTAGCTGTTTGCCAGGCACCTTCACTTTTGTCTTGCCACCAGACTCCAATGACTCTGGAGTACAGCGCTGCCTCGCTCAAATCCAATTTACTTGCAGGTCAAGACATCACTCTCAAGATGTCATTCAAGAACTATGAACAAACAACAATGACACCATGTTTCTGGTAGGACATTTTTTGGGGGTAACTCATTCTTCCAGTCTTACTTCTCAAATTGGGAATTTGTGTTAAAGTCAGGTTCTGTGCATTTTAGTAGGGGATGTCTGGACCCCGAATGGTCCTGTTTTGAATTCTCTTAGGTCCTGCTGCTATTTCTCTAAATATTGATCACTGAATCTTTGAAGCATTCCAGGGGTGGTTTAGGTCAAGGACCTGAAAGCTTTCAGGATAAATGATCTAGAATAATCTGATTTCTTCCCTCTTAGACTGAGCTTTGAAAGTTCCTCACTCTGGTTTGAGTCTAGGTGACAGAATTGTGGACTGGCCCTGATTGAAGCTCCATCAGATTGCTTCTGACTCCAGCCTACTCCAGCTAGCTGGCAGACTCCGAAGGCTCAAAATGAAACAATTAAACTCTCCCCCTTGCACTGAGCTACCTGTCCTGGTTATTTAACTACGGCCTCAGATCTCATCAGGGATTGAACTCAAGACCCCTTTCTGGAATTGGAGCCCAGCAGCTATTCATTTCTGTCCTTTCTCCTTGCTCAGTATACATCCTTAGACCCTTGGCCACTACTTTCCTATTCCACCATCCCTAAACACAGCTCACCTTCTCAGAGGTAGCTAGGTAGGGTAGCACAGTAGATTGAGAGCTCGGCCTGGAGTCAGGAAGACCTAAGTTCAAATCCTGTATAAGACACTTATTAGCTGTGTAACCCAGGGCAAGTCACTTTAATTCTGTTTCCTCAACTGTAAAACAGGGGTAATAACAGCACTATCTTCCAGGGTTATTATGAGTATTAAATTGGATTAATATTTGTAAAATTCTTAGTACAGTCCCTGGCATAGGGTAAGGCACTTAAACACTCGCTTCCATCCATCCCCCCAGTCCGTACTGGATTTATAACCCACTTCTACAGCAGGAGTAAGAGAGCTACCAATTGGCTCCTTTTCCTGTTCCCTACATAGCATCAATCTCATCCCTGAGAGGCTGCCTCTTCTCACCTTAGGGTGCAGCCACAGGTCCCAATTCAGCCCCGCCTCTTGAAGTCTCTGCAAGGTGCCTTCCTGGCTAGATCCTTTTCCTAGTGTCTCCAGAACTCTCCGTCTGTCTCCCTATGCCAACAAAGGTTAGAAAAATGAGTTCTTATGACTTGTTTTTTATTTCCTAGTCAGGACTTCATCTGGTTATCTTCCTAGATCTTCATTAGAGCAGATCTTTGTGGGAGAGAGCTGAGTATGCTATCTCTTTCTACTCTGCCCTCTTGGCTTATGTCTAGCTTTAAATAATATGGGCCTGACACATATACAGATTTAAATTTGCATTTAGTGGATATATATACACATGTATATATGTGTATACAAATATGTCTTATATCCACCAAAATGGTCAAGCTGTGTGACCATTGCTAAGTCACTGAATTTCTCTGAGTCTCAGTTATCTCATCTGCAAAGCAAAGATTAATAGTGATGTCAAGTGTCTACTTCACCATGTTATTATGAAAGTCAAATGAGATTACACATGTAAAGCACTTTTTAATCCTTCATAAATATCAGTTGTAGTTATCATCATCATCATCATCATCATCAATATTATCTCTAACACATAAAAAACTAGAGAAGAAAAGGAAATCTTAACATTTTCTTTCAGTCTTCTTTATTTTATAGTGCAAAGTTTGCTACACAGTATGACTTAGTGAGAAAAGACCTGGGTGTGGAATCAGAAGAACTAGATTCAAATTTTGGCACTGCTACATACTACGTAAGTGATCTTAGGAAATTCACTTAGCTTTGCAAAGACTAATTTTTTATTTGTTATTGTTGTTCTTGCAAATGTAAATATTTCATAGACTCTCTCTTTTTTAAAATGGCTGACAATTCTCAAAGACTCTATTGCCCTACCCCTGTAGAACCCTCCTTTATAAAATATATACATGTGCAATATACAAAAAATATATGTTATACATAGAATGTAATATACTATATGACAGTTCAACCAAATAAATATATTATCCTATGTATTTATTATCCTATGCATTTATATCCTGTTAATCTCTGACTACATATGCCTATTCTGTATCTGTAGTCCACTATTTCTTTGCTGAGAAGCAAGAGGTAGACAATATTAGTCCTCTGAAACAATGATTGGTCAATGAATTGATCAGTTACAGTATTTTTCAATGTTGTTTTCCTTTATGTTATTGTATAATTATCTTCTTGGTTCTGCTTACTTTTCTCTTTGTCAGTTCATACAAGTCTTCCCAAGTGTCTCTGAATCCTTCGTATTTGTCATCGCTTAAAGTATGATATTCCATTAAGCTTCTATGGAATTCTTCAATCATTCCCCAGTAGATGGTGATCTACTTTAGTGCTTTGCTATTCCAAAAAATATTGCTATAGATTATATCTATATCTATCTATCTATATATATATATATATATCTGTCTATATCTATCTATCTATCTATCTATCTATCTATCTATCTATCTATCTAACCTTTCCCTCTGTGTCTGACTTCCCCAGGATTTGTGCCTAGTAGAGATATCAATAAAGGCTCTTTAAACAATTCAGTGACTTTTATTGAATAATTCCAGATTGTCTTCCAGTATAGCTAAATGAATGTACAATTTCTACCAAGACTTTATTAGTGTGGCTGTCTTCCCACAGTCCCTCTAACATTTACCATTTTATCTTTTCTCAGCCTGAGTTTTCTTAGCTATAAATTTAGAAAGTTAAACTAGACGATCTCAGGTCACTTCCAGATGCTCTCATAAAATGCTCCCATTCTTAGATGTTCCATAAAAACCTGTTAATTGAATGAATGAATGAATGAATAAACTTGATTAAATTTTTCTGGCTGCTATTATGTCCAACCACCTTTGGACTTAGAGGAGATCATTATTATCCAATGACCAAGAGAGGCAACATGTATTAGTGGATAGGTCGCTGGACTTGGAGTTAAGAAGATCTGGGTTCAAATTCTCCCATGGACATTTGCTAGCTGTGTGACCCTAAGTCACTTAATCTCTCTCAGCCTCAGTTTGGTCATTTGTTACACTACATATAAATGACTTAATGGCCTCTAAGGTCCTTTCCAGGGCTAAATCTATGACCAGAACACTCTAAAAATACTATTTAATTCAGTGAGAAAGTCATTGGGTATATTTAGAGTGGTGTAGAAAGCAATGGCATGATGTAACAAAATAAGCTATGAACTAGGCATGGGGAGACATTTTGCCTCTACTGTGTGCCTAACCAGCCTAGCCTTCCAATGTTACTTCATTCTATTCCTCATCCCACACTCTAGTGCCATTCAAACCAGACAACTAGCTATTTTCTTGTTTCATCCTGTATTCTCCCACCTCCAAGAATTCTGTCTGTAAAGTCTGTATGCACACTTCTTCCTCTTTACCTAATAAAATTCTCTTCTTTCAAAGCTCACCTCAAGTCCTACCCACCTCCAAAGCCTTCCCTGAATCCCCTCGGTTGAAAGTGGTATCTCCTTCCTTAAATATTTTTAGATCAATTTGTCTGAATCTCTTTTACCTTATTATATTTTTTACCTTGCGTATTTATTTGTGCATGTGTCTTTGAGGGAAAGGACTTGCATCCTCGGTACCTAGCACAGTGTCTTGAACATAATTTGGTGTGTAATAAATGTCTTCTTATCAGTCAATAAACATTTATTGAGCACCTATTATGTACCAAGCACTTCTAAGTGCTGGAGATACAAAGGAAGGCAAAAGATACTCCCTGCCCTCAAGGAGCTTCCAGCCTAATGGATCTGATTTAGTTCTGGTAGAATCTAGTAATCCTGAGCTGCTCATTTTACATCTCCAAGCCTCAGCTTCCTCATGTATAAAATCAACATAGTGGATTAGAACAGTGGTCTCAGGTTCAAAATGCATTTTCAGTGTATTGCACTTATCTATTTATACTACTATTTACATCTTTGTTTCTAGTTATGAAGACATTAAGTTGCATATTTGTCTCAACAACAACAACAAAAAAAGGGGGAAATAGCAGCATGATGTACCTTGGGAGGATGTGGTTATTGTCCTTCATTCTCAAAGAGGACAAAAATGACATCACTATGCTGGAGTCAAGTTGCAGTGTGTCCAACTATGGCTGATAAGACTAACACAAGCTAGGAATGTTTTGCCACAAGTTGGGCACAAATAATCCATGTGAACATTTGGGGTAGATTCACTAAATGTGCACAACTTGTGTTTCTTTTGAGCTACTTCAATTCTGCTTTGCCCACAGAGCACAGCACCTTCTCTCATGACGGTACAGAATGCTGAGCAGTCCTGTGTCAGTGTCTCTTATATCACACAATCAAATCCAAAGTCCTTAAGAGAGACCTTGAGAGTGTCCTTGTATCATTTATTCTGACCACCATGTGAGCACTTGCCCTGTGTGAGTTCTCCTTAAAATAGCCTTTCTGTAAGTATACATTTTGCATTTGAACAGCATCTCAGAGTCATTCATTGGAGTTGTGCTTTCTGCAGTAGAGCCTTTGGGGGGATGTAAGCAGCTGAGGAATCCTTAGGCCTTCTTGGACCTGGGATTCTCAGATTGGATGATATATAGTTGTAATGTTAATGGAACGGGAAGATCTTTCCTGCCTATTAATAGGCCTATGTGACCTGCTTTGAGCTCGGACCCAGCTCCTAGCTGCACCTGAGTCACAAGGAGCCTGAGTCACATGGAGCCCACGGTGAGAGGAGCTTGCCGAATGGGTGGAACAGGAAGGGAGGAGCACGAAATGAGAATGAGGCAGAGCTGAGAGAGAGGAGGCAGAGCAGCCAGGGTGAGTGAGAGAGGGTGGAATTTTGCCTAGAGGAGCTTGTTTGTGGGGAGGCCTAAAGGAGGAAAGGCTTGGGGATGTCAGCACTCCCTGCATTGGTGATATGTATAAACTTCTTAGTTACCATAGTGCATTTGGCTCTCTGGTATCTGAATAAGTACCTTGGTTTCGTCTTTGAGGAAGCAAGTTTGTTATATTTTGCAATTCGACCCTGGAAATATGTCTGCATATTCCTAGCAGCTGCTGTGGGTATCGCATTGGTGATATAATAGTTATGAGGTCTTTTCTAATTGATTTAATGCTAACTTACTTGTAGGGCTGTCTGCATTCAATTTGTAAAGTAATTGGTTTAGAGTTAATTCTAAATACTTCATACTTCAATTGGACTTTATGCTTTTTCAATTTTATTCACATTAATCATTTCATTAGTCCTATTAAAGGTCTTCATAGGTTTTACAGATTTGTAATTCTTTCCCCCTAATTTGCCAAAGCTAAAATCGAATCAGAGCAAAGTCAACCACACTAAGGATGGCTTATATTTGACAAATCTACTCAGGACAATTCAGGTGATTGGATCAGGTGTCCATCAGGTGGGTCTGGCAGCCGCAGCAAGTAGCTGTTTCAGTAGGCAGATGGTTTTCATCAGGAAGACTCAGAAACAGACATGAGATACTTCCTTGGAGTCAGTATGGTACAATGGAAACATTGATTCTGGAGTCAGAAGACCTAGATTCTGATTCTTCCTCTGATGCTCACAACCTTTGTGATCACGGGCAAATCACTGGACTCCTCTAGACCCCAGTTTCCCCATCTGTAAAGTAAGCATTTGGGACAAGTGGCTTTTGAGATCCCTTCCAGCTCTAGAACTATGATTCCATGAAAGGAACAGAAGTAGCCTAGTCCCAGAGGAAGTTGGGCACTGGTTGGAGAACTGATATAGGCATTTGGGCATGAAGGATTAATTTAATACAGGTGCCCAAGTCCTGGCATTGGGGCACAAGAAAGAGATTTGGCCACAACGAACATATCACAAAGGCAACTAACCAGGGTACAAGGTCAGAGTAAGACAAGGAGCTGAGACCCTCAAGCTGTTGACCCAGAATTCCTTGTTTCTATCGCTTCCTATCTAGTGTCTGAATTGGTCTCAGAGCTGGTAGGGGGTCATGTGGCCCTTAATTGTGGGGAGAAGGACAATGTGAGAACAGGACAGTGGTCTAGTCATTCATATTCACTGTCCCAAGTCCTTAAAAATAATCTAGTAAGATTTGGTGAGGGGTGAAGGGAATGGAAGGGTTGGGGAAGGTACGTCCTTATAAAAATATAACAGACCAATGGTGGATAAAGCAGTAAAATATTTCATTACAACATTTGTTGATATACAAAGGGAAGTTTGGGGTCTAAAATAAAATACCTAAAGGCAGAAGCACAAGGAGAAGAGGTAACAAGAAGAGTTAGAGTGCAGGTTAAAACTGTCCTCTGTACCCAGAAAGGTGTTTTGTCATTTGAGTCATTGAGTCATTTGAGTTTCTGATAGAATGTTCTGTGGGCCACAGAAGAGAAGGAATGGGGTCAGGAATGGTCCTTCAGAGGCAAGCCTCAAATGGCACACTCAGCTGTGCCAAACCCTCAATCATCCCTCCTCATGGCTCACAGATGCTTGGCTGTAATTGGCTTAGCTCCATGAGGCAGTAGAAGGTCATGTGTTTTCAAGAGAAAGGATAGGATATCATTCTTTCATGTATCTAATGTCACAGGAAGCAAGATGCTAGGTGTTAGCTGGAAGGGAGCCCAGTTGAACTAAATAGAGAACAGAACCATAAGGTATAGAAAGTTGCAGGAAAATGGCCCAGCGAAGGGGTTATGCAGAAGGGGACAGGTCAAGTTTGCAGAGAAAAGATAGCTTGGCACATGTGAGATTTTTTAATCTATCTGAAGGCCTACAGCAGGGGTGGTGAACCCACAGCCTGGAGGCCATGTGTGGCCCTCTAGGTCCTCAAGAGTGGCCTCTTGACTGTTTAGATTTCATCAAAGGGATGCACTTGAGGACCTAGAAAGCCACATGTGGCCTCAAGGCTGCAGGTTCCCCACCCCTGACTGCCTTCATGATTTGGGCCTATTATAATCACCACTTAAACCAAAAGGATTATCATTTTAAAAATCACTTTTTTTCCTAAGTTCTGCTCTGTCAATCACATGTGAGTCAGTATCTGTGGTGAATAGACAGTAAGCCTTGAAGACAGGAAGAGCTGAGTTCTTATCCCACCTGACACTGGCTGTGTGACAGGGAACACTTAAGACTTAGTGTCTCAGTGCCACAGGTGACTCTCTAAGAATAGAAATTCAGAATAGTTACCCATCTCTAGAGCATCTTCCACTATCAGGAGCTCCTTACCCCAGTAAAATCACAGGTTCTTATCAAAAACAAAACAAAACAAAATATCCGCAAATATATAGTTTGTTATAGATTTTGATTCAATCTACATATGGGGGCAGGTAGGGTGCATACCCTCCTCGCCATTTAAACTGTGAGCACTTTGAGGGCAGGGACTCTTTTTCTTTTTTTGACCCAGCACTTTAAATGGTACCTAGCACTAGGTAAACATTTATTGACTGACCCTTTGAAATAATGAAGGCAATACCTGATTCTTATTCAATCTTGGTATCTTCCCCTAGAACCCAGCATTTTAATGTTCTCATAGAAGGTGGCTAACAGGACTTTGTTTAATTCCTTTTGAAGATGAAGAAATTGAGTCTCAGAGATTTAAATGACCTCCCTGAGGTCACACAGCAATAAATGGAAAAACTAGCATGACTACCCACGTTGCTCTATGCTACATTGGCTCCCTTGTGACAATGACCTCTTGTCAAAGGCCATCTTTGGCTTTTCCTCAGGAAAAAAAAAAGTAAGGATGGAAGGGACAGTTAACACAATAAGACTCCCTCAGGTAATAACAGCTAACATTTATTTTATGCTTTATGTATTTTTGTTTCATTTAGTCCTCACAACAACCTTGTGAGGTAGTTCCTATTATCTTCCCCATTTTACAGATGAAGAAACTGAGTCCAAGAGGTTAAGTGATTTGCTCAAGGCCAGACAACTAGTACATGTCAGAGACTGCAAGCTCAGCACTCTATCCACCATAGGCCCCCGCCTTCCTGGCTAACCTACCTGGTAACTGTTTTTCTTAGTTATAAAAGTTCATACTCTGCCAGCCCTGAAGAATGAATTAAATTTTTTATCTCAGGCTCATTCCAGAATGCCAAACATAACAAAACTGATGACAGCTCCTTATCCCCTACCATGCAAAAGACTGCATCATTTTAGTCAAGGCATTGTGACAAGCTGTCATAACAGTGGGGTCAACAGTTAAGACACAGTTTATGGAAACCTTTGTTAGTCCAATGCTAAGAAGGGAAGTCCAAAAAAGAACCCCGTACCCCCGTGAAGCAGTGGGAGATAGCAGAGATCAGTTGTTACACCTTCATTCCTACTTTTATAGCACGTGGAAAAGCTTATCTAAATCATCTTTTTCTGTCTAGAAGCATGTTCACAGTAGCCCTACCGGTTCTTCTAATTACAAAAGCAAAATCTTAAAGGGGCATATGGATTGGTATCACCAGGGGCTCCAGCTTGAGATGTAAGAATGAAAGATTTTGATTCCTTCAAACTACATAAATATATTCCTGTTTTTGATGGTTCCAATTATTTTAAAAAAAACCAGGGAGGGGAACCCCAAGCCCATCTGTTTCATTGTCTCAAGAAAACCATATGTACTTTTAAAACGTCTCTTATTTGACCAGTCTGAAGGCTCCTGGAGCCCAGTCACAACTATTTAACCTGAATATATTAAATATTGTAATGTTTTGTTACACGTCCCATGGCAGGGTGAGGGGGAAAAACACCCAGGATATCACTTATTAGCTTTCTCTTCCCAGTCCCTTACACAGTTTATTTGATAGTGCAAGAGATAGTGGGGAAATCCAAAGGTAAAGGTTAAACTCTGGTTTATTATGTTTACAGGATTTAAAGGGTAAGTCAGGAAGTGCTTATTTAACATCAAGTGAAAGTGGTGGATTAGTAACTGGAGCGGGACTTAAAAGCAGCCTTAATCCCCAGAATCTCTGGGGGTGAAAGGTCAGCCTTTAACACCAGGTTGTGTAAAGAATGGAGGGGGCACAAGCTTCTGTTTCAGCCCAGGCCCAGTTAATCCACTGAGGAAATGAGCAGCCTCGCTCTAGGGAGGGAACCCGCCTACTGAAAGGAGGGCGACCTGTGAATGTGGCCCAGAAGGAAATCGTTCAATAAGGAGGGCCTGGTGGAGGGGGATGGCAAAGCTAATGGGCTGGAGTCTGAGCTATGGCAGCCCCGCAGAAGAGTTAGAAAAGAGGGCCGACCAGAGTGATGGTGACCAGCAGGGTTCTTTTCTATTTTGCCCCTCTCCTCCCATAAAAACTTATAAATGCCCCCCTTACCATTTGTTTATTGTTCCCTATCACCCATTTATGACAACTGACAAAAACACATAACCCATAAACCCCTACACACATAGGTACACATGCGTGTGCACACACAAACACACACACACACACACAAGTCTAGTAATCTTGGAAGGATTTCTTTAGTTTGTTTACCAAAGGGAGCCAGGGCACTGACCCAGGGTCACTAGCCTGAACCCAAAAGATATATAACCATAACAATGTTTTCTTCCTAAAACATGGCGGGGGAGGGAGGGAGGTTCTTCATCGGGAGTCTCAGATGATGTCTCTTGATGGAAGTCCTCCAAAAAGATAGGCATTCTCATCTCTCACTATTATATGAAGATTGAGGGGAGAGGGCAAGAGATATGCAAATATTTCTAAATCTAGACATAACTAATACAGACATGCACAGATAGATACATATATATGTATGCATATGTATGTACAGACATTTGTATAGATATGATATGGATATAGATATGCACACAAACATACATATATGTATACATATAGGTACAGATATTGATATAGATATGATATGGATATAGATATACACGCAGAGATACATATATATACAGATATTGATATAGATATGATATGGATATAGATATACACATAGAGATACATATATGTATACATATGTATATATAGATATGATATGAATATAGATATACACACAGAGAGATATAGCCAAAGAGATAGAGATAATAAATGTATGTGTGCACATATACGTGTGTGTGTGTATATATATATGTACGTATATATATATATACGTACATATATATATGTTGTGCTTTTAGAGGAAAAAAAAAACCTAAAGGCAGATTTCACTACTATATAACTGTAGGCATTTTGATGAAGAATAAAGAGCAGGAGACAGTATAGTTCAAAACACTAATTTCCTAGCTCTTCTCTTCCAAACCAGGCAGATCGGCACTTAGTGGCCGATCTGAGGAAGATTAAAGCCAGCTTTGCGCTTCCTGATCTCAGGGCTGATTCAGAGGATCTTCCTTCTCCCAATACCATGTTTTAAAAAAAAAAAAGCTCACTGTGTTATATGGAATGTTTAGAGTCCACGACTTAGTAAATGTCTTTCTTCCATGCATGGACAAATCGGAACTTCAGGTACAATCAATTTACAAGAAAAGGTTCCAATGCATTTCAGCTCTCAACTCAAAAAGCTTTCCGAGTGGCCTTTCAATATTTATACTGAGCTAGCCTTTATTAAATCACTGGTGAAAAATACGAAGATTCGTCCCAGCTGTAGTTTCATCATCTTAAAACAGCACAGGCATTTATCTTACGAAATTGCAGAAGTAGAGTTCCGTGTAGACTGATGGGCCTGAGCTGTGTTTGGTATTCGTATCTGATTTTCTTGCCTAAGGTGTTTATGACGCGTACAGCTGCTAATAGCTTATGCAGTTCATTTTTTACAGAATCTGTGGTTTAAGCATTATGCTTAGGATGTCTGAAATATTACTTTTTCCCCCTTTTTTTTTAAAAAATGGCATCAAACTGTTTTATGCAAAATATGAAAAGTGCTTAGTTGCATATATTTGAACCCTGCTGCTAGTTTTTTTCATGGTCCCAAACTCTTTCTTTGGTGTCTCTCAGCCTGGCTCATTCCCACCAACTATTTTCTTCATTAAGTCAAAACTAATAACCCTGGTTGGATTTTGAAAATGAGGGGAAATGATAAGGTTATTTTCCTTCCCATAGGAAGACTGTTCAAAAAAATAGATCACACACTAAATTCAGGTGTACCCTCGGAGAAAAGAGGACATGATTTGGACTACGCTTTAGGTAAGAAACTTTAGCTCACAAACGCATTACAAACAAAATTGCAATAGAAGCCTGAAATAACATGCCTCGTTATTTCATGGATTTGGCTATAGTGTTGTTAGATTATACTCTCCAAAACATAATGATTCCTTATTATAACAGTCAAATTTTAACCTGTCTCTCTAAGTCCATGGGGCTTGTCTTGTCACCCAATATGAGTATTATTAAGAGGTTCCTTAAAAACTCATATTCACCAACTAAGCTACCCTTAATCTGGAAGCTCTAAGTACAGAGGAACATTTGGGGGGAAACTCGATTGGAGAAGGAGGAGAGAAGGAACCAGTTATGATGAATGGTTGGAGGGTCAAATGTCAAGACACAATGATTTATTAAGAAGAAACGATTTCTAAGTTATGGCCCTAAAACTAGCCTTTCGCCATAAAGCACTAAAGAAAATGAGATCTTGAAAAAAGGAAGCTTGTACAGGTTGTATTTATGAGACAGAAGTTTTAGAAGGTTTCAGGGAGCAAGCTAACAAATCCCAAACAGGATGTCAATGATAACCTATTGATAAGGATGAGAACAGAGGAGCAGAGTACATACATCATGAAAGATGGATTATTTGTTCCTAATTAACAATAAGGTCTCTTAAAAAAACATCCTTTCCTTCCATACTAGAATGAGACTCAGATGCTGGAAAGATAACACTGAAGACAGAGAATTTACGTATTTGCAGCATTTGTAAACTCAATCAAATAGAACTAAAAATAAAATGATATACCCTCCTACCAGATGCCCAACTTGATTGAAAATTAATCAAAGCCCCCACCCCAAACATTATTACTAATAACTATAACTTATGATGCTAGAGCACTTTTAGCTACCCCCCCAAAAATACTTTCTTTACATAAATCCTATTCAATTCAGCTATGTGGTACAGTGAATAGAGCACTGGACTGGGAGTCAGGAATACCTAAGTTCAAATGCTGGCTCATACACTTATTAGCTGTGTGCTAGTGTTGTTACTGTTGCTGTTGCTGTTGTTGCTCAGTCATATCTGACTCTTTGTGACCCCAAGGACGGTAGCATGCCAGGCTTTTCCATCCTCCACTATCTCCCAAAGTCTGTCCAAGCTCATATTCTTTGCTTCCATGATTCTCTCTCTCTGTCTCATCCTCTGCCATCCCCTTCTCCTTGTGCCTTCAACCTTCCCCAACATCAGGGTCTTTTTCAATGAAGCTAGCTGTATAACCTTCCTTATCTTTGAAATGGACAACATAGTAACACCTACTTCCCAGAGCTGTTTCAAGAACCAAATGAGGGACAGATAAATGCCAGTTGTTGTTATTAATCCCCATTTTACAGATGAAGAAAATGAAGTTGTGAGGGAACTAGTGATAAGTAGAATTATAATAAATAGAGAGGGTAGTGGATCAATTCAAATCCTGGCTATGCCACACATTAACTGTGTGACCTTGGACAAGTCTATTAACCTTTGTGCACCTCACTTTCCTCACTTGAAAAACGTAGACAGTTGGACAAGATGGCTTCAGAGGTCTCTTCCCCTTCTCACACTCCATCTCTATGACAGATTGTCTCACATAAGATAGAAAGTTTTAGATAATGTTGTAAGGGCTAGAGCTTAAAGATACCTCGGAAACCACTGATCCAACTCTCATTTTACAGATGAAATGAAACTCAGAGTGGTTAAGTCACTTGCCCTATACCACACAACTAACAAATACTAGAGGCAGAAGCAATACTGTGGTGCCCAAGTCTGACTGTTTTCTTTTAAGGAATTGACTTAATTGGCTGGTTGTTTAAAAATTACATAGACCTACCTAAAGATTTCAAGTCACAAAGGGTGCCTCCATTTGGTGGAGAGCAGTATTCTTTACTCATAAACAATTACCAGACCAAATTCTCCTTTTAGCATCACCCATAAATGTCCCACTGATTTCACTGATCATAACTATACTAATCTTTGGCTACCCCAACCATAAGACCTACAGGTCTCCACAACCTGATGAAAACATTTCTTGGAATGGTTACTTTCTCTAGCAAGTTGGCTTTTTTTTTTAACTAAAAAGCTCATGCTTTCTTAGTCTACCTGGGTGAATATTATTAAATATTAAAATATGAGGAAAACAAAGCAACTACGCTGTCTATAAAACAACTGACATATTTTAGGGAAGGAAAATAGACTGAACCCTCATTTTCCAAGAGACAAGCAGAAGACTTCTTCCTTATAATGACGATTAATAGAAAATCATCCAAAAGTTACTCAAAATAGCATAAAATTAATAGAAAAATGTGTAGAGGCAACATCCAGCCAATTGTCCTTCTTTAACATAATGGACAAACACATTTAGTTTTCCTATTAACAGCCTTTTGTCACAAGGCATCCAATTTCTCCAAAAGGGGGCAAAAAACCCTTCAACTGAAAGTTAGCATACTGTTTTGTCTTTAACTAAAGTGATTGCTAAACTAATTGACCACATTTGAAAGCATGTTTGCAATTCCTCTGTATCCTGCTTTCCTTTTCAGAAATATTTGCGCATTTGGGTATATTTTACAAAATGAACTTCTAGACTCTTAAAAACATCCAAAGTGCCACAGGTATACTAGCTTCCTGTTTTGGTGATCCGTGTTTATTTGTTTGTTTGTTTGTTTTGACCCAATATGGTATCAAACATTCTAATTCCTGTTACAAGTCATTCAGATTGCAGAGACCAACAAGCACAGTATCAGAGAGTACTGAGAAAAGTTGCCCTTTGATTTCTAGTCAATTCACAAACTGTAAATTTCCTAGTAGCCTAGCACTAGATTAAAAATATGATGATGATGATGATGACAATAACAACAAATGGCCTATCATGCCTTATTGTTTACAAAGTGCTTTCTTTACCTTTCAAATAGTACAAATTTAAAAGATGTTTATTGAATTGAAGTGGGAACTGAAAGAAAAATTATATGGAAATTGAAGCAGATAGGCTTGCATAGTGGTACTATGTCATTTTCCAGGGTAGAGTTAATTTCTAGAAGATACTTTGATTTTTTTCTCTCTATCAGAGGAGTATTTAACATTAAATTGTTTAAGCAGGGTCTAAAAGAAAAGCTCAAAACTCCTCTAGGGAAACTAAGTTCAGGAGCTAGTCCTCAAATCCAGGTAATGCTCAAATGACTTTGATTTTAGCTGGAGACATCTCAGGAAGGTGTCATCCATTCAAAAGAGTCAGAATATCTTTCTCCAAAAATCATTTATAAATAAAAAGAACGGAGAATGATGGAGTTTTGGAAGCTATACCGTCTGACCCTGATTTAGCCACAAGCAAGCACAGTCTTTCCATTTACCTCAAAGGACATCACGAGAGTCTCCCAAGTAAAATCAATTCATTAATATTTTACAAACAAATACACACCACATCACACTGCTAGGAGAGGAAGGGGAGAGAAGGTGTCACTGAATCCAGCCAGAGGCTGTCCCAGTTCCAATAGGTTGAGAATTATTGCTTTCAAGGCCGGCTTAGCTTCCTTATTGATCAGTGAAACTTATCTCTCAGTTTACAACTGCTGAAAATATCTCCTAGGATGCCCACAGAGATAAACATTAACTCTAGGGATTAATGTCAATCAACCTCATAAAGAAAGACACCGCTCTTTAACTCTGGGCACAATCTGTTTCCCGACATTGATGTTTTAGAGCTGAGCATTCAGGACCACATTATGTGTTTAAATGAGTAAAATCAGCACATTTCTGAAATAGAGACAAGACAACTGAGATATCTTTAAATGACTCTAGGAGAAAATTTCAGTTTACTGGGGTATAATAATTTGTTATACTGTAAGTAGAGTTTCAAAATCAACATACTGAAGACCACTTTTGTATGAGTGACAGATTTCCAGGATCTCTGCTTAAAAAAAGGGGGATAAAGAACTTGTTGGAAAAGAAAAAAAAAGAGCAAAGCACCAAAAGAGATGTGTTCACTGGTTCTTTTCTGGAAAAAAAGTATTTTTTTAAATTTTTTTTCTTTTTTTTTTAAAAAGAATAATCTGTATGGTTTGTTACAGTCTTTTATCACTGTTCTTTAAACACATTGTTCACTTGAGTCATAAAAATAGGATTTTTATGTTTATTATGGCTTTGGAAGAAAATTATATCCAAGACGCTTTATAGCTTCTAAAGTATGACATCCTTTGCTTTGCCACACCCTAATAGTGAGGACAATAATTCACTCATAAAGATTGATAGCTGGCATTTGTATAGAAGTTATTCAGTTATTGCATGAGAATTAAAATAAAATTATCTTCTCACCAAAGGAGTTAGTAATCACCCCAGGCTAAGACCAGGGTGGAGTCTGGAGAAATTATGTGTTCTGAGGATCTTTATTTCTTCATGAAATTAGTAACTTCCTTGCACATTAAATGAATTACATTAAACATAAATGTCTATTTGCAACACATGAACCCACCTACATGAATCTAAAAATAGAAGATTCTACTTTTTAAAATGATATTTTGACCAGCTTTGATTTTCAGACACTTTTCAAAAACTATTGTCCCCAAATTCAGTTTTGCTCTCTTCAATGCAGGCAAAATACCCAGTGACTGTTTTTGTGCAGGAGACTGTAGGAACAGCCCCTAAGGCTGGACAGCTCACGCATCACTCATAGATCTATATTCACAAACACACAAACACATGCACTCACACACATGCACACATACACACTTCTAAGGTAAAAAAGGGCACAGCCGAAATGGATGCCCTGATAGGTATTTCAAGTTACTCCTTTTCTCTCACAAATTATTTCCAAAAAAAAATCTGTTCTTGTGCAGAATTTCCTGACCTTTCTTAGTCTGTGACACACCTTTGAACTTGCTAGGGTACTCTGGGGGGTATCCACTCCATCCAGTCATCTACCAGTCCAGCCATCTGTCCATTCACAACAATCACTTCCCACACACATATATGTTTACACACATACATATATATCACACAGATATGCATTTTTTGTGATTAAATCATATGTATGCATTACATATGAAATGTCTTTTTTTATCACATACTCACATGTATGTATTGAAACATCAATACGAGGGAAAAGATTGCATTCTCTAGGTCAGAAAATGTGTTTAGAAGAAACATCTGTCTGTGGGGCGCTGATTAACATTAATTCTAGAAGTGCTTGCTTTCTCTGCACACCTCCTAGATGATACTTTTATGAAAGCATAAACCAAAAGCAAAGCTGTCATGATGAATAAAGAAATTAAACCCACTTTTGTAGAGCCCATTCCCAGTACACAGTTAAACATGAGGTGATTGACTTGAAGTGGTCATTTCAAAGCTTTTCAGTTCACAGATGTTATATTCTGTTATAATGGTTGTGAGAAGGGGCTAGTATTCATTCGTAAATTAATGTGAATTCGTATAATCTAATGCTTCCCCCCAAACACCTTGCTAAAAAATCAATCTCCCTGCTGGAACAACAGCTTTTATTTCAAGGACTTCTAAAATGGGGGGAAATAGGAGGAAGAGTGAGCCAATTTTCACAGCCTGAGGCATGGTGGAGACGAGAGCAGGGTTGCATGAGATACTCGGGACATGAGAACAGTGAGTGCCTGGGCTAGTTGCAACACCAGATGGTGGGAGACAAATATAGAAAGGGAGGGTCGTACCAAATACCAACTTCCTTAATTTGACAGTTTTGATGAGGGTATAAATTGTGATTATAAAATGGAGAGATTTTTTTTTCCTCTCTCTGAATTTCAGCTAATTTTTATAGCCTAAAGAAGCTAGATATGTTTTCATAGATTTAGAGCTGGAAGGGGCATTCGATGGTATGTAACCCAACCTTCACATTTTACAAAGAAGGAAACTGATTCCAAATGATTAAGAGATTCCCCCAAGGTCATATGAGTAGTAAGTGGTAAAATAAGGATTCAAACTCACATCCTTTTCCTCTCGAGTGAGCACCCAGGCCACTGTGCCACATAACTCTAGTAAAATCATACCGTCGAGAGCAATAACAGATTAAAATGGAAAGGGGCAACAGACAAATACAAAATGAACTGTATTTTCCTATAAGTTGTAAAACCCTAAAGTAAGAATATTTTAATTAGATTATTTTCTAGTTTTAGATTGTTCTTCCCAGCTCTTTTTGAATGAAGAGTCTTCTCCAGATATTTGTGGTCTTGTGTTCATTGAAATCTAAGGCACTGTGTATGCTTGTCTCAAGTTCTTATTTATATGGTATCTTCCACTATTTGCTTTCATATTTTCTATCAGTTCCTGGTAGTTTTTGATAATCACTACTTTGTTGTCTAATTTGTAATCTGTTTACATTAAAACTCCTTTCTCCATTTTTTTGTTTTCTATTTCTTGATATCCTCGTCCTTGTTACTATATTCTTACTACTTTGTCTAATTATTTTATTTATTTTGTTACTATTTTGTCAAATTCTATAAAATATCGCTTTTAATTTGATATAATAAATCCATAGATTAATTTTTTTCTATTTTGAACTACCTTAGCCACAAATAATGAAGATCTTTCTAAATATGCAGGTCTTCTTTTATTTCTATAAAAAATGTTTATAGCTGTAGTTCTTTAAGTCCTGTGTATGTTTTGGTAGGTTAATTCTCAGATAATTAATGTATTTTGTTGTTGTCATAAATGGAATTCCTTACCCTGGGTTTTGTTAGTAATCCATAGTAAGCTTGATGATTTTCCTGATTTATTTTACATTCTGCTATTTGACTATTGCGCTGAAGCTATTTTTGCTTATTCTCTTGCTTTTTCTAAGGAAACCATCATACCATCTACATACAGCTAAATAATTTGCCCCCTTTTGCCTATGATTATTAATTAAAATTATTTTTGTCTGATACATTTAGCATACTATATTAAATATTAGTGGAAACAGTAGACATCCTAGCTTTAGCTCTCTATTACCTGAAAAGTTTACAATGTTTCTCTGTAATGAAAAATGTTACCTTTTGTTTTTAAACACATCTTATATTATATTAAAGAAAGTCTCTTTTTAACCCCGTAATTTTGGCATTTTTAACATAATTAGTGCTATATTTTTTGAAGATTGTATCTCTTAGTATGACCAGTAGTTTTATTATTTTGTTTTGTTAATGTAATTGTATTTATGCTTTTTCTAATGTTGAACCAATTTTTACAATACTAGCATAAATCCAACCTGATTAGGGTGAGTAATGTTTCAAATAGATTGCTACAGGCTCTTTTCTAATATTTATTTAAGACTTTGTATCAATATTAATTAATAATATTGATTTATAATTTTCTCAGCTTTATCTCCCCTTGTTTTGGTAATTCAGTCCACATTTGTTTTGAAGAAAGAGTTCAACAAGATGCCTTCTTTCCATGTTTTGAACCTGGTTATGTAGCATATGTTTACATTGTTCTTTATATCTTTATATCATAGGAAATTCTGAAAATTCCAAATTGTGGAACTCAAAGGGCAATGGAAAGATATGCGACAGGCTTATGTATTATGTATTATCAATGATTGCTTGCATATAGAACATGATGTAACATTATTAAGACAACATAGGATCAGAAAATGATATAGGGCATTCATGTAGCAATTTTAATGATTAACAAGTGAGCAGTGCTGCACTGATATGTATAAAATATTAAAGACTCTACAGGAAATCTTGCAATGTTTTAACTAGATCCTCCAATGAGGACTTATGGAAAGAAATAGACAAAAATCATGCAGGATTAGGAGATTTAGATGATTTGCAATTTGATCAAGTAGAGAAAATACCCATCAGAGAAGTACTTCGGTATTTTCTTGATTATTCAGAGACTAATCCAGTTCATAAATTTGCTTATTTAGCAGTTTTTTCTTCATGCAGATTTACTGAGAACCTCTACATGCATGGCAGGTTTGTGGATTCTTCAGGTACTAGACTTTAGAGTCAGGAAAACCTGGATTTGAATCCCACTTCAGATATTTACTACTTGTGTGCCATTGGAAAATTCACTTAACCTCTAAGTGCCTCAGTTTCCTCATCTATAAAATGAAGGGGAAGAACTTAATAATCCCTAATGGTACTTTCAGATTGAAAACTATGATCCTATAATCCTTGTCTCTCTTAATTCTTTTCCTTTAGTCACATTCCTGTTCCTAGAGTGAAGAGTCATAAAGGGAATAGTAAGCTTGAATGATTTCATTGGCTCCTAGATTTGGTTTAAAAAGGATATAAGCAAAAAGAAAGAGCAGTGTCAGGGTAGATGGCAAGATGGTGGTAGAAGATATCTGAATGAGATATGAAGTATGACCTGGTCTGATATTCTAGGATTACCTAGTTGGGCCACTTCAGTTTGTTCTTACTCATCAATCTAGCATTTATTAGATAGCCAGATACATAGATATATAGATACATATTTTATATTCATTTTATATTCTTCATACCACCTAGCACTTAGAATTAAGGGCTTGAAGGTTCTCAGATGATCATCAGTCCTCTTGGTGGTTATCAATCCCTTTGGTGATTTGGTTCTGCTACCCAAGCAGCTTGCTACAGAGAAGTCGGAAAGAAGTTACTGCATTAGAGAAATGAAGGGAAACCCTTTCTTTCAGTTGTTCTTATACTCAACTCAATTTAAGACAAAGAAGGTAAGCTGAAGCAGTACAGTCAGTCTTATCGATGGGAATCTGGGTGAAAATGTGAGTGTCACAGGCCTTGCAGCAAGAGATAACAAAAGCTGTGAGTCGGGTCTTTGGGAGAAGGTATATACACTGAGCAACAGCAACAGCAAAGAAAGACCGGGAAGCAAGATAGCTGGAACTGGGTTTGTTTGCATCATGGAAGTGAAAGGCTACCTGAGGCATCGACATTATTGGCATCCTGGCCAAGAAACAGTAACTGAAGATCGAAAAATCATGTGTTCTAAAGAGGGGGCATCCCCTGTGTTGCTGACTCCCGGGCCCAATTTTGAAGATTTGAGGTATCTCCAATTATTTCGTGCGAGCATTATTCAATTCACAAACTAAAATAAATTTTTAATCCCTTTTAATGTAAAATAATTAACATTCCCCCAGGGCACTTGGAAAGGGAAAGGAGGAAAATCCCAGCTAACAACAGACATTAGGTTGTCCCTTAAAAAGGTTGGGATTCTTACTATTTCTTAATAGAGTCCTTGGATTCTTGGTTCCCTGGTAGAGCCTGTGTCTGAAGTTCTACCTACTTGCCAGCTTTGATTGAACTTTTAATTACTTAGTTTCTGTTAGCATCCCCACACCCAGAGACCTTCAGGTCATAGGTGTGTGTGTGTCTAATAAATCATAGAGATGAATAAATAATATTGGCAAGAATGGGGCTCAGCCCAGGGAAGCCCTTGAGGAGTCCAATATACATGAAGAATGCAGAAGCTCCCTGAGGTTGGGCAACTCTTCATTGTGGTAGGGACAATAGGAATGATCACATGCTATGCTATTGTACAGTACTTCTGAAATACACATATAACCAAACATCAAAATTCCTGATATACAGGTCCAGACTCCCTGTTAAGTGCTTGATCAACAGCTCTACAATAAAGGAACTACATTTACAGAGTATCTTTTCAGGACAGACTAAAAGTAATCATAACTAGCTTTTGTATAGCACTTTTATTTTTTCTAATGCTTCATGTATTACTTTATTTGATCTCACAACAATCCTGGGAAGTAGCTGCTGCAATTATTCTCATCTTAGAGTTGAGGGGACTGAGGCAAACAGAGGTTAAGTCATTTGCTCAGTCACATAGCTAGTAAGTGGCTTAGGCAAGACTCGAACTCAGGTCTTGTCTAATAAACTGCTTCATTTAATGGTGAAAGGTCTGAGAAGGGTTTGGCAATTTAGGTGTCCCCAAATAGTGTAGATCCCCTAGAGGAAATAAATGCCTCAAAGCAAGTGAAGGAAGCCTGGCCCAATATAAAGAAAAAGACTTCACCTGAGGGAAGGCTCTGTGTCTAATATCAGGGCTGTCTGACCGTCCATTTCAAAAAGGGTGAGAAGGGGATAGAAAAGGAATATGGACAAAGAGGTCATAAATTAGAAGATGCTGCAGTTTTCCTTTTTTAGGGAATGAAATGAAATGAAATGAAAAGAAATGAAAAGGAACTTAGACTGCATGTCCTCTGATTGGTATGGTGAGCATTTCTTTCAACTTTTAATAACAAGCACTTGTAGATCAATGAGGTATCTCTCCCTGTACAAGACATTGTGAGATTACATAAAAGACATGGAAGATAAAACCTTTGTATGTTTTTATTTTGCATCACAATAGTTTTTCTATATATACCTCTCCTCTACTTTCTCAACCCCCTAAGGATCCTTCCCTCATAACAAAGAAACAAAAAACTAGCTAAGCACAACCGACAATAGCTATTTCTGACAGTATGTGCACCATTCCCAATACATAGTACCCTACCTATTTAATGAGGGGAGAAAGGTACATTTTTAATCTCCTCTCTGAGCCAAGATTGATGAATATAATGATTGCAGAACATTTACTTTCCTTTTATCATTCTTTTTATCTACATCATTGTAGTCATTGTGTATCTTGTTATCCTGGCTCTGCTTCTCTCTGCATCAGTTCATTCAATTTTTCCCATGTTTCTCTGAATTCCTCATATTTCTAATTTCTTACAGCATAATAATAGTCACACACCACAGTTTTCTAATCCAACCCCCAGTCAATAGGCACCCACTTTGCTTTTAGCTCTTTGCTGCCACAGAAAGTGGTTCTGTGAATGTTTTGCTATTCTGTCTGGGTGGGGCTTTTCCTTCTCTCTTTGATTTCCATGAAATAGATTTCCAAATGCTGTGGTTTTCAAGAAGTTAGGGATGTGGTGAAAACTATGAACTGCAAAGATGGTCATATCAGCCAACGTGTATAGGTATGAGGGGGTGCTGTGAAGGTGAGGTGATTAAGGTTTGCCTAGACCTGAGAGCTCCTTGGAGTATGACTACTCTACTATTAGGAATTTGCCAGAAATGTTGAGAAGCATGTTACATTCCTGTCTCATGGGTTTAGTAATACCCAGCACTAGTGCTTACCTGGCTAAGAAGAACTACTATCATTAAAAATAGGAAGAAAAAAACCAACCACACTGACTTTATAGCTATGACTAATGCCATAAAATAGAGAAACAAGTAAATGGGCATGTTCAGTAAAGGAAAGTAGTGATTTTTTCCCCTGAATTTCTTTCCCCTTTAGCACTTGGATGATACAGCCATAATAAAGCTGCTAGGCTTTGTCACGCTTTGTAGAAACAACAGCAGGCCAACAAAGACTTAAGTGTACCCCAGTAGACATAAAGTCATCCTTAATTAGAGCTAAAGAAAATCATTTGCCCAGACATCTTGGTGACAGGCCAGAGGTTGGCAGCTGCCATGCATCCAAGCTAAAGTGGGTTAATACAGACCAATAATGGGTGCTCTTGTCCTGCTTCAGCTGGTGGATGGGTGAAGACCTATCCCAAGGAGGGGAAATTCCCAGGCAGCATAACTGGTGAGGGCAGGAAACCCCCAAACTGAGCCAAAGCTTTCATGTTAGCTAGAGAAGTTGGGAAGCAACAGTAAATTATTTTATCAGCCTCGGCTGCCATCTTCTTTGAAATGGAAGGGGCGGAAGGCTGGGTACTCCCCATTCAAACAAAAAGGGGAGTTCTATAGAAAATGAAAAGGAACTTAGACTGCATGTCCTCTGATTGGTATGGTGAGCATTTCTTTCAACTTTTAATAACAAGCACTTGTAGATCATCAATGAGGTATCTCTCCCTGTACAAGACATTGTGAGATTACATAAAAGACACGGAAGATAAAACCTTTGTGTGTTTTTTCCTTAACAGTATTTTTTTCAATTACATGTAAAGATGGTTTTCAACAATCATTTTTGTATGATTTTGAGTTCCAAATTTTTCTCCCTCCTCCTCAAGACAGCAAGCAATCTGATATAGGTTACACGTGTACAATCATGTTAAACATATTTCCATATTAGTCATGTTGCGAAAGAAGACTCAAAACAAAAGGCAAAAACCATGAGAAAGAAAAAAAAAAACAAAAACGTGAAAATAGTATGCTTCTATCTGATTTCAGACTCCATAGTTCCTCCTCTGGATATGGTTAGCATTTTCCATCACTAGTCTTTTGGAATTGTCTTGGACCATTGTATTGCCGAGAAGAGCTAATGCTATCATAGTTAATCATCTCACAGTGTTGCCATTGTTGTGTACAATGTTCTCCTGGTTCTGCTCACTTCACTCAGCATCAGTTCATGTAAGTCGTTCCAGAAAACCTTTGTTCTTAGGGAACTGATAGCCCATAGTCTAGCTGAAAAGTTATGAATCATAAATGGGAAATACATAAGGATCAAGGTAATGTAGATATTAATAATTAATTCACTCAGATCACTAGCATCTAAATATAAAGTTTAAAATGCAGTTAAATATTTTGATACTTCATCCACAGGATTCCAAATGCTCACACATTTGGAAACATCTGGATTTTTGGTCTTACATAAACTAAGACATCCTGTATTAAAACTTTTCATTTTTCTAGGTGTTTGAGCACTAAAAAAAATTTTTTTTTGCATGATGTATGGACACAGTCTATGCCTTAACTCCTACCAAGTGCCTGAGGTACTTTCTCAATAGCCACCTCTTCACCATCTTTTGGTGAGTATATTGTAGATGGAGTTCCTAGAAGACCAAACTAAAAAACTGAACACCTAAATGAATACTACTATGAAGACCATCAAGTTCAAGTGTAAAAAGGTCTTGAGGAACCTGACTGCTTAAATGTTCATCTCTTTAATTTGTGCTTGTTCATCCCATTTCTTCGACATTTTCAGGGATTTAGAAGTCCAATGATAACATGTCTAAGACCTTCTCTGGAGTCTCTGGTTTAAGTCATTTGTGTTATTCTTTGGTGGGAGGGGAGTTATGATTAGCACCCCCTTCCTGGTTTATCCAGCCAGCCTAACCATGCACCTTCAGTTTCTGTGGGAGAATTAAAAAAGGATATTCACGTTTGAAAAATGTATTGACTCCTGGCAGGTGCCTGGGAATTTTATTTCTTTAATACTCATTCCCCATACTTCCCTTCTCTACTTTTGAATTCTGCAACTTAAGACTCACCCACCATAAATTATTCTTCATTTGTATTTAATCTTATGAATGAATGGTAGTAAATTTCTCAAAGCTAAAATCACTTCTTCTATGAAGTCCCTTAATCTCTAGGAACATCACTTTCCCAGTTTTCAAAAGATGGATAACCATCCTAGCACTACATGCCCTAAAGGATTATTGCAAGGATCAAATGACAAAAATGTATGTGAAAGTATTTTGTAACTAAATTCCATGTATTAAATTTTTATTTCCCATTTGCTGTCTCTAGAGAAAAAATAATAAATTACTTTTAAAAGCATTTTCCCTCAACTGTTCAAAATTTATCTTTTATCCAGGCTCTTTCTTACACTGGGATTCTCCAGAAGAGTTGATAACAGAGCTACTACAAAGAATGACCAAGGACTGAGGATCTTACTTCCAGCAAGTTTGAAAGAGGGGAAAAAAATTCAGTGTCCTTCATAGAGGATATAACATTTGTCTTTGTGCCAAATTTCTCTAAAATAATTGCTGCCTGTACTTAAGGTGCAGGTAGGTGTCTCTTAGAAAAGAGAAGGGGGTTTATGGAACATTTCCTCTTTCTCCAGTTTATCATATCCTTGTGTGTGTGTGTTTGTGTATGTGTGTGTGTATAATTGTATGTATATATATTATATTGCATGTATATATGTGGATATGGATATAAAAGCAACAAATTGTTGCTTTTAAAAATGCACAAAGGACTTCAATGTATAAACAATAGGAAAAGGAAGATCTAAAAAGGAAGAAAGAGATTCTGACCTGTGGTTAGAGGGCAAAGGACAGAAAAATATCTCAAAGGAGAAAGGGAAGGGCCACTGAACACTAAGAGTTAAACAATAAAAATTAAGCTCTTCCCAATTAGAATAGAGGTAGATATACTGGAGCAAAAACAACCGCTTATCCTCTGAGGATTGATGATATGCATCCATAGCCATCCAATGAGACACAGAGATCATCCAGTAAGGGTCAGAGGAAGAGGATAAAAGTTTGGTATCTGCCTTCAGAGGAATACTGAGGCGGCTATTTCTTGACTCGACATTAGCAACATAAAAGTGTGCTATCTTTCCAGGGGTTGTATCCCAGTTGTTATGGAAAGTCTTTCAAGATTTTTCAAAACTTATGATTATTACCCACTTCTGGTGCTTCAGGTGAGTATAAATAATACTGCCAGGAAAAATCTAGAAAGTATGGTGATAGATTGTGAAGTTTTAGGGAGTAAACTGACATCTTTAGAGATATAGGTAGAATTGTCATTATTGCTGCTGATTGAAGTAAAAGGTGTTAGAAGAGAAAGACAATTTTGAAGAGGGTATAGCAGGTTAAGATGATGTCTAAGAATAGATTTTGGATTTCTGAACCATGGCTTAAAAATATAGGAATGATGGGATCTTGGCCAGGGATGGAGTGCACCTTACAAAAGCTGGTTAAAAAAAAGTCTTTGCTTGGAGTCCTGAAAATCTAATGGAAAGGGAAAGGGAGAGAGTTATCTATCTACAAAACTAGATATAGTGCAGGGAAAAGACAAGCAGAAATTCATAGGAAATAAAGTCCACAATAGGAATCAGCAATAAAATAAATGGTCTTGGATGTCTGTATATCTGAGGAATATAGGAGGCATCATGATACTGTAGAAAGAGTACTGGATTTGGGGTCAAAGGACCTGGGTTCGGAGCTGAATATACCTAGTTAACTACTCGTGTATCTTTCTGCAAATCCCTTAACCATTCCGGACCTTGATTGCCTCATCTATAAGACAAGAGATTGGACTAGACAGTCTTAAAGTCCCTTCCAGCTCTAAATCCATGTTTTAATGAGTCTATGCACAAATATACAAAGTATAGGCAATAAAGCAAGGTGAATTAGAGATTCAAAGAGAACAAATTTCACTTCATAGGTATCAGTAATAGGATACAAAATGGAAGTATGGCTTTGGAAGCTAATTTATTCAAAACAAATGGGATAGTCTAAAAGGAGGCAAAAGGAGAAAAGCACTAGACATTGAGAAAGTACTCTCATGTGAAGAAATCTAAGAACTAGGATGGGAAAGCTTGGGGGAGAGCTTTGGGAGATCAACAGTGACAAAAATCGAAGTGATGCTATCATCATAATACCCTACAGACCACCTAGAGAGAGGTAGAGAAACAGATCACAACCTGTCATAGACATGACATAATAGTCAGAGGAGACTCCAATTATCCAGACATCTGCTAGAAATCGACATCTATGCCAAAAACAGAGCAGCTAATAATTTCTTGACTTTACTTAATTTCATCTTTCAAATGGTGGCTGGGCTGTCAGTGCATTTGGTGAAGATCATAGGATGTAGAATGAGAAGGGCCCTCAGATATCACCTCATCCAGTCCCATCCTTTTGCAGATGAAATAACCATAGCCAGAGATGGGAAAATGGCTTTCCCAAACTCACAAAGTGAGTTAACAGCAGAAGTAAAATTTAAAGCTAGATCCCTTTAAATAAAAATGCAATATTTTTTCCCTCTGCTAAGAAGGCAGTGTCCTGATTTGGTGAGAAATATTTAGATTGGTCCATGTCTACCTTTCCTTACAGGTTCATAGGCTCATAGCTTAATACCTTATTCAGAGGGTATCAAATCCAACCCTTTATTTTTTATCTACATAAACTGAGGCCCAGAAAAGCTAGATGACTTGTCTCAGGTCACAGAGACAACACAATAGCAAATCTGGGATTCAAACCCATGTCCTTCGACTCAAAGCCTCATGCCCTTCTCACACTGTACCACACTCTTCTCCATACTTCATGTACAAGAATGATAGTACGAGGAGTAGCTAACATTTATAGCAACCTCTATAAGTGATGCACTGTGCTAAGTGCTTTTACAGGTGTTACCTCATTTGATCTTCATAACAACACTGGTACCTAGGTGCTTTTATTATCCCCATTTTGTAATTGAAGAAACTGAGGTAAACAGAGGCTAAATGGCTTGCCCAGATTCACAGAATTAGTAAATATCTGAAGCTGGATTTGAACTCAGGCCTTCCCGACTCCAGGCACAGCACTCTATTCACCATGCCACTTAGCTGCCTCAATACTACTGATTGGCCCACAGTTCTGAAGAGGATGAGTTCTCACTGACACTCGTTCTCTTGTCAAGCCTAATCCGTGAGGAAGTCTTTCTCTGTGCAATGGCTCAGGCATGGCATGGAATTTGATGACCATACCCTTGTTGGCATCATCCATGAAACCACTGAGTTAATGCTCAATCTAATATAAAGTGTTTGTGAAGCCAGTGTCACATGGCTATATGGATGAGCCCCAAAATAACCAATTCATATCAACATAAAGTAGTATGATGAAATAGACCTGTTATTGCATCAATGTACATATCCCCTCCAATGCTGCTGATTGCAACCATCCCATGCAACTCTTGTCCATGTCCTCCCACAAGTTTATCAAACTGTGAGGATGATGGTCTCCACATCATTGGTTACAGCTCATAAAAGATGACTCAGAATGGACTATTCTCTGAAGTCATTATTGCAATATAGTCCAGTAGACAAGAAATCTAGTAAAATAGCCATGTTAATTCCACTCCTATGGATAATAAACCACTAAGTGCCTACTCTGTGGTGAGTATTCTGCTGGGGTTACAGTGACCAAAATGCAATCATCTTACAATTTGGCTGAGGACACAATATGTACACATACAGGTACATACAAAATGTGAACAAGATGATTGGGGGAGAATGTGGAAACACTGATGGGGGGTTATCAGGAAACCCTTGTATGGAAAGTGGTACTTGAGCTGACCCTTGAAGGGAACTAGGGATTCTGAGAGGCAGAGGTGAGCATGGAGTACAGTCCAGGAATGGGGAACTGCCAATGCAAAAGCTTAGAGAAATGAAATAGAGTACCATATACAGGGATTGGCAAGAAAGTTAGCTTGGCTGTACAACAGTACAGAGGTAGAAAGGTAGGTAGAGGAAGAAAGATGCAAGAAGCCTGGAAATGGAGGTTGCAGATAGGTTGCAAAGGACTTTAAATGCCAAACAGGGGAATTCTGAAGGTAGCAGATAGTAAAATTATTTACATGCTCTTTTCAAAGCTTGTGCCCAAAGTGTTAGCCACCATCACAAAAACTACTGAAAACCACTGCAAAACTGTTTTCGCTTCAGGCCAAACTGGCATGTGTAGCGGTCTGCACCTGCACAAATGCATTCTTGAAACCTGAAGGCGAAATATAAAGAACTGGAGAAAGGCAACTCAAATGGCAAAGACGATGCAGGAGGAAGGGATTAATTCATATTCATAGTATCAGGATCCATGAATAGATTCACTCAAACCCAGAATTCTAAAACTAGAGTAGTCCTTCTAAATTTTAATAAGAGCATTTTAACCCGAGTAAAAGGAAGCCTTGTTTTATAGAATAAAGAGTGAATTTATAGAACTCGTCATACTAATAGGTGGTACAATTTAATTCAATTCAGTTGAATTCAATAAGCATTTATTAAGAACTTATTATATGCCAGTTATTGGGCTAGAAGCTGGGGAAGCAAAGATAAAAAAATAAACAAATAATCTTTGTCTTCAAGGAGTTTTTATTCTGGGAGGAGAAATACACAGATAAATATATATGTAGTGTTGTATAAAAGTAATTGGAGGGGTGGGGGACAGGGAGAGATTGAAGCAATCAGTATGGCCTCTGAACTAAAGACATAGGTATAGACTAAAGACATATAGATGATCATAGGGTCATATTTGGAGTTAGAAGGGCTTTTAGAGACCATCAAATCCAACCTCCTCCTCCAATTGAAGATGGGTAAACTGAGGCTCAAATGGGCAAATTACTCGCCCAAAATCACACAAAAAATAATACCCGGCTCTCTGTCTACTGTACCATGTTGCTATCTCTAAGATGGGTTGAGATAAGTTTATGTACCATACCTCTATTATTCGTTATTAAGAGAACTTAGGAATATTCGAGACACATTCCTAACCTTCTAAGGTGGACAACAATGCTACCTGCAATTACACACCACTATCATTGGAACCTCCATCAGCAATGGAAATGTGGAATAAGCTAAAGATCAGTTTCCACCAATCCACAGCAGCAGTGGCCTTCATTATGCTTATGAGACTTGTGTGGAAACTGTAGGCCACAAACAAGATATCAGTCAAAGTTTTAGGAGTCAAATTCATTTATATCTAAAAAGAACGGAAGGTTAAGCATGGTGCTACTTAGAGTCAAAGGAATGGATAAAATGTCCTTGCAAGGTGCCTTCAACTCCAAGTTGGGTAGATAAGATTAGTCTATCATAAAACAGCTAACCTTTCTGTTAAGCCGCATCGATACCTAAAGAAAAGAGCTTAAGAGTGGATCCGGTTAGGGGCAGCTAGGTGGCGCAGTGAGTAGAGTACCAGCCCTGGAGTCAGGAGTACCTGAATTCAAATCCAGCCTCAGACACTTGACACATTTACTAGCTGTGTGACCTTAGGCAAGTCACTTAACCCCAATTGCCCTGCCTTCCCCACTCCAAAAAAAAAGAAAGAAAGAAGAATGGACTTGGTTGGAGGCAGGAGAATGTACTAAATGCCCTCTGAGGTCCCCTGCCACCCAGAAGGCCAATGAAAAATAATAGCTCTTACCTAGTGCTCACCCTTGGCCAATCTCCAGCGTATACTAACTGCTGTCATGGTGCTGTCACCCTGGAAGGGTGAGAGCATATTTTTAAACAGGATTTACTTCCATTATTCCACAACCTGAGCCAATGAGACTGTAAAAACAATGCGTGGGGACAACCTTCTTTCATTACCTGCCATTTGATCAGTGCACTGACATCTCTGAGACTCAGGAAGCTATTTTCACATCGTATTCACTCAGTCAATGAGATGTGAACTGAGTTCCCTGGCACCCGCCCCCAAGGTTTCGATGTTTGTCACGGTATAGAGTTTTCAGAGGGACTCAAGTACAGCTGTTATCAAACCCAGATAACCAGAACTCTTTTTTTTTTAACTGAGTAAAACACAAGACCACCAGTGAGGGAAGGAAAGCACCATAGATTCTGCCAGTAAGGAAGGAATTTGAGAAAGGGGCTAGTAAGTGTTATCTTCTCTTCCCTTTCCTCCCCTGAACAAACCCAGATACTCATGAAATCTCTCTTTGAATAACATTCATTCAATAAACATTTATTAAGTGAAAATTCTGTGCCCACCTCTATTCTAAGAACTGATCACCAGGAAGTATGAAGATGTTAAAGATTAGTTGAGGAAATGACTTATACAGAGGAATAGTTAAACAATGTGACAGTTCAGCCAATAAGTCAACAAGCATTTTGTAAAGCACTTACTTGATGTCAGGCACTGGGCTAAGTCCTGGACACATGCAGAAAGGCAAAAACGGTTCCTACCCTCAAGGAAGATACCTTCTAAAGAGAGAAGACATGTAAATAGCTAGTTAGGTATAAGATACACACAGAGTATGCAAAGTCATCTGAAAGAGGAAGGCACTAGCAGCAGAGGAGCCTGGGAAAGGCTGACAGGGGAGGTAGGATTTGAAGCTGAAACTTAGTCTTAGAAAAAAGCCAGGGAAAGAATCAGAAATTGAGGGAATGCCCATCAATTGGGAAATACCTGAACAAGTTGCAGTATGTGAATATAAAGGGATACTTTAATATAATAATGAGCAAGCAGATTTTAGAAAAACCTCAAAAGACTTAAATGAACTGATGCTCTTCTGCTGTGAGCAGAACTGGGAGAACATTGTACACAGTAACAGTAACATTGTGCAATGACCAACTTTGAAAGACTTTGCTCTTCTCAGCAATGCAATCATCTAAAACAATTCCAAGACTCATGATGAAAAATGCTATCCACATCTAGAGAAAGAACTACAGAGTCTGAATGCAGATCAAAGCAGATGATTTTATTTTTGTTTGTGTGTTTTGTTTTTTCTTTCTCATGGTTTTTTTCCTTTTGTTCTGATTCTTCTTCTACAACATGACTAACACAGAAATAGGTTTAATAGGATCGTACATGTATAGCCTATTTCAGATTGAATGCTGTCTTGGGAAGCAGGCAGGGGAGAGAGGAAGGGAAATTTAGAACTCAAAATCTTATAAAAGTAAATGTTGAAAACTAAAAATAAATTAGTTAATTTTAAAAAAAGAAAAAGCCAGGGAAGTTAAAATGTGAAGAGAGAGAGAGAAATTCAGGCCTGGGAATAGCCAGAGAAGAGTCATGGAAATGGGAAGTGAAGTACTATGGGTAGATAAAAAAGAGTGAATGGACCATTGCAGCTGGATCATGGTGCACATGGAGGTTATTAAAGTAGAAGAATGGAAAGGCAAGATCATGGCCTTAAAGCTGAAAACGACCTTAGACAGCATCTAGTCCAATCTCCTCATTTTACAGATGAGGAAAGTGATTCTCAGAAAGGTGAAATAGCTTCCCCCAAAGTCTCACAGCTGACTGGTGGCACAGCTGGAATTTAAACCCAGGTCTTCTTGCCTCTAAGTCCAGTGCTTTTTCTACTCTGTCAAAGATGTCATTTCGAGGTTGCTCATCTCAGATTAAATGCTATGATTTTGTAGAAGGAGAGATCTAGGACAAGAACCTAAACTCCCACTTCTGTGATCTTTTCATTACACCAAGGTACCTTTAAAACCTTATTTTCCAAATTAAATTGTAAATTCTCTGAGGATCTAGACCATGTCATCTGCTTAGAATGCCTAACAGAAAGAGACAAAAGAAATATTTTTAAAATACATATTGAATTGAAACGCTTATATGAACTTTCCCTCACTGCATTTGCTATGTCTAGCTGTAAGACTTATCTGATTGGATTCCGTGTTATTACCACCAAAAACATGGCAAAGACAGAGCTGCTTCACGATGATTATCCATGCTCAATCTGCCCATCTCAAATGCCATGGCAACTTTCTACTGACTTAATAAAAAAGATGTTCTCTGGCCCTTCTGGAATTACTGTTGTCTTCTTGGTTCATCCAGTCTATTGCCAAATCTTTACTTCCATTTGTCTAATTTGTCTGTTCTTCGCTATAGTTATAATCATGCTTTCAGTCCTAATGATCATCTCTCATCTGGGCACACTTCTCTATACTAGATTCCTTACCTCCAATACTTTCAACCCCATCTATCACCAACAATGCTCCCTAAATTGTCTTGTAGAAGAAAAAACATTACACTTACAATTAAGAGATCAGGGGTTCAGAATTCAGCTCCATGACTTACTATCTATATGACCATTGGCATTCAGATAGTCAAAAAAATAAGTATTTATTAGATGCCTCCTATGTGCCAGGCATTGTGTTGATCTCTGGGGAAACAAAGAAAGGCAAAACACAGTCCTTGATTTCAAGGAGTTCACAGTCTAATGGAAGATACATTTAACTATGAGCAAAGAAGATATGTACGGAACAAATTGGCAATCACCTTAGAGGGAAGGCACTAGCATTAAAAGGGAATAGGAAAAGCTCTTCATAGGAGACAGAATATTAGTCAGAACCTGAAGAAAGTCAGGAGGCAGAAACGAGTAGGGAGAAAGTTTTGAGCACAAGAAACAGCCAATGAAAACTCAGTCAGTCAATAAAGTGTATGCAAGGAACAGCAAGGATGCCAGTGCCATTGGATCAAAGAATGCATAAGGGTGAGTAAGAGTTAGAAAGACTGGAAAAGAAGAGGGGAGCCAGGTTGGGAAGGGCTTTGAACACCAAATACAGCATTTTATGCTTGACCTTGGAGATGATGAGGAGCCACTGGAGTTTATTGAACGGGGGTTGTCCTCTAAGAAGATCAATTTAAAAGCAAAGTGGAGGATTGGTTATAGAGTGGGGAGAGAGCTGAGGGAGAGAGATTGACCTGCAAGCTATTGAAATAGTCCAAGCAGGAGGTGATGAGGGACTGCACCAGGATAGTGGCAGTTGTCAGAGAAGAGAAGGAGGCATGGACAAGATATACTAAGAAAGTAAAATCAATAAGATTGGGACAGTTTAGGTTTAGGTATGAGAGATGAGAAAGATTCAAGAATGACACCCAAGTTGGGGGCCAGGATGATAGAGGACGGTGGTTTGGAAGAGGGGAGAGTTTTAGGGAAAAGATAATTTGTTCAGTTATTCACATGTTGAACTTAAGATGCCTGTAGAACTTTCTATTTGAGATGTCCAATACAGTTGGAAATGGAAGACTGGAATTCAGAAGACACGTTGGGATTGGATAAGTATATCGAGAATCATCAGCATGGAAATTATCACTGAATCCATGGAAGCTGATGAGATCAACAAGTAAAACAGCATATAGGGAGAAGAAAAGAGAACACAGGAAAGAGCTCTGGGGGTTACTCACCATTACTAGGCACAACACGGATAAAGATCCAGCAGAGGAAACAGGAGTGGTCAGATAGTCAGAAAATCAACCAAGATACAGTAGTGTTACCAAAAACCCTAGAGAGAAGAGAATATCAAGGAGAAGAAAGTGATTGACAGTATCAAAGGCTGCAGAGAGATCAAGAAGGATGAAGATTGAGAAAAGACCATTAGATTGGGCAATTAACGATGAGGTCAGAAACCAGATTGTAGAGAGTTAAGAAGACAGTGAGAGGGAAGGAAGTGGAGGCATTGAATGCAGATGACCTTCTCAAGTTGTTCAGCAACAAAAGGAAGGAGAAATATGAAAAGATAGCGGAGATGGATGGATCAAGTGGGGGATTTTTGAGAACAGGGAGAGATGAATGTCTGTATGGGCAGTAGACACAGAGATAATAAACATAAGGGTGAGATGATAGAGGAGACAATCTGCTGGAGAAGATGAGGAGGAATAGGAACACTTGTATGAGTAGACAGGTTTGCCTTGGAAAAAAAGAAGAATGTGAGACAAGGATGACAGAAGAAATAGTGGCAAAAGGCATCTGAGTGACAGGAGATGAAGAAGAGAAAGCTCCCAGCAAACAGCTTCTTTTTTCAGTGAAATATGAGACAAAGTTCTCAGCTGAGAAGATGAGGGGAGGGTAGCTATGGTAGACTTAAAAATAGATGAAAAGGATTTAAAAGCTACTGTGGTGAGTGGGATGGTGAGTCAATTAGGACCAAAAGGATTGCCTAGATGCAGTGAGAGGCACTTTAAGCTCATGTGGCATAAATCTGTAGTAGATCCAGTCAATGTGGTTTCATGGTTCTCGCTAGCTTCTTCCAGCAATATCTGTGTAGGGACAACGGCAGCTGATAGTGGAAGTATTCCAAAAATAAGGCTGGCAGGACAAGATTTAAGGTGAAAGCAAGTTTATTACTTATGGAGCAAGCATACCAGAACTCACATTAGAAGAGGTGGGTGTCTTTAGAGCAAGACATTTAGAAGGGCTGGGTTGAGGGGAATAGAAATAAGGAAGAGAATAGTGGGAGATGGAGAAGGGGTTTTGAACAATGAGAACTAGGGGTTCAGAATCCCTGGGATGAGGAGGATATGACCAGGTGGAGGTTTGTTAATCACTGAGGGATGAGTTCTCATAGGTTATCAACATTCCTACAGAGTGGAGTTCTCACTGGTTGTTAATTTAGTCAAGGAGACCAGTTGGAGGGAGCTGCTGGGATGATATTTCTCTCCTTTCCTGGCAGGCTAGGGTGGGCTAGAAGACCAGCAGAGGTAACAGGAAGGAATGGACTTTCTTTCCATACAGAGTGGCAGGAACAGGCCAGTCCAGGATACAGGCAGAGAGAGAAGGTTGGAATGATGACTTTCTTCATGTGAGGCAGTCAGGAAGAAGCTAAGCTCTTTGTCCCCAAGAATCAAGAAGGGCAAGTCACAGAATTTCTCTCAACCTAAGTTTCCTCACTGTAAAATAGAGTTAATAATATGTGGACAACCTACGTTATAGGAAAAGCACTTAGCAAACCTTAAAGTGCTATATAAGGTGAGTTATCATTGTTATTATTTTTGTTCTGACAAGATCTGCTAGCTTTTTCTTAATGCTCATACTTCTTGTCCCCTCTTCAGCACTTGATACCACTGACCAACCTCTCTTTCTAAAACCTCTTCCTCTCTGGTATTTTGTGACATTGCTTTTTCCTGGTTCTTCTCCTACCTATCTAACTACATCTTCTTAGTCTCCATTGCTAGATCGTTATCCATAGTATGCCCCTTGACTGTAGGCTCTGTCTTGAGCCCCCTTCTCTTTCCTTTCTACATTCTCTCTTGGTGACCTCATTGGTTCCTGTGAGTTTAATTATCATTCCTATGCAGGCAACTCCAGGGTCTGTAAAACCAGCCCTAGTCTCTCTTCTGAGCTTCAGTCTGGAAGCTTGAACTATCTATTGGACATTTCAAATCAGATGTTCCATAGGCAACTCAAACTCATTATGTCTGGAAAAGAATTCTGTTTTCCTCCAAACCCTACCATCTTTCAAACTTCTTACTTCTTCTCTCCTCAAAGAATCAAGGAAGGAACTTTTCCGAGATCAATCTTTTTGTTTAGCCAGATCCACAATCTTGGTGTTGTTCTCAGCTCCTCACTGTCATTTCATCCACATATTCATTGCCAAATCTTGTCAGTTCTACACTCACAGCATCTCTTTCTCCAACCATGCAGCCATCAGCTTAGTCCAGGCTTTCATCACACCTGGCCTGGACTTTTGCAATACCTTCCAATTGGCCTCTCTTCCTTAAGTCTCTCTCTTCTCCAGTTTATCCTTCAACCAGCTCAGAAGAAAAAAAGAGATTTTCCTAAAGCACATGTCTGACCATGTCCTTCTGATGTTCATTAAACTCCAATGACTTTCTCTCTCCTCTAAAATGAAATATAAATTCCTATATTTTGCATTTAAATCCCTTTACCACTTTTCTCCAACTTACCTTTCTAGTCTTATTATACATAACTCCCCTCCACACAGTCTACAAGCCTTCATCCCATTTTGGTCCCTTTGCATTCACTGTCCCCCATAACTGTCGATATATTTCCTTCCCATTTTTACACTCTCTAGTGTCCTTAAAAAAATCAACTCAACTCCTTTTCCATGAGGTCTTTCCTGATGCCCCAAATTGCTGGTGCCCTCCCTCAATCACTCTATATGAATTTTTTACCTATTCTGCATATAATTATATATGCCCACACCATCTCCCCTAGTAGAATATAATAAGCTCCTTGAGGGTTGAGACTTTATTACTTTTGTATTTGTATCTTCAGTGTCTAGCACAGACTCTGGAATGTAGTTTGCGCTTAATAAATGCATGTAACTATTAGATTGGCTGATCGGTCTGTTGCTTAGATCAGCTACCCTACCTAGCTTTAAAGATTGAATCCAGACCAAGGTCCTTAACTTATAGCCCAGATAAACAGATGTCTGACAGATACCACAGCTCTGGTTAGGCAAGTGGTCAATTCTAGGACCGTCAGGGAAGGCATGGCAGAGAAGAAAGATGCGAAAAGTCTAAGGAAATAAGAGTTCACATCCAGGGAGAGACCCTAGAAGGGCATTAGCAAAGTTTAACAATGGTTCTAATGGAAGAGCTTCATGCCCTCTTTATGCTACAGACTACCTATTTGTCATGGTGAGACCTGGGTCTACAGAATGGGAGCCAAAGGAAGTCAGAGGCTTGCAAAGGAAGCTGGTCCCAGTTTTAGATTAGGATGAGTATGTTAAGATTGTAAGTTCTTTAAAAGCAAAGGCAGTGTCTAATTCATCTTTCTCTCCCCCACAGAACATTAAATAGTGACATAAATAGACACTCAATAAATGTTTTTGAATGAAAAACTTATTAAATAATTTGTCCCGAATTATACTCTATACTGGACCATTTTCCTCATACCCAATGTTACCAAACAATGGAATCTTAATCAAGGGATGGGGAGAAGGGAGAAGGGTGCAATGTTTCTCTTATCCCAGATTCTCCCCACTCCCTATCATTTTTGCCTCCTTCACTGGATCCTGAAAATATCACTTTAATCATGTTTCTCCCCT
Source organism: Phalanger gymnotis (assembly GCA_028646595.1). NCBI lineage: Eukaryota > Metazoa > Chordata > Mammalia > Diprotodontia > Phalangeridae > Phalanger > Phalanger gymnotis. The sequence continues at coordinate 569,996,054 of CM053622.1, forward strand.
GCTCAAAAACTTTTCATAGCTCCCTGTTTCCAAGAGTATCAGTTCCTGTTTAAGTATCAGTTCCTATTCAATGACCATACCAATCTGCCCTACATCTTTCTTTCCAGATTTATTTTTTTGCTGTTCTCCTGCATTAACCCTATGCCATAGCACATAGCTGTCAAACTCAAGGTCAGTGGTTGCAAAGGCCCAAACCAGATTGAAATATAATTGGGAAATGTTTCATAAAATACATAAAAATACAGTACAGCATACATAAATCAACATGTGGCCTATTTGAGTTGACAAAGGTCCTTTCCTATTGTGGTATCTTTAATTCTGTCCTCCCTCTACCAGTTAGAGTCTACCTGATATGCCCTCCCCCATATTTTGCCTATAAGTCTTGCCCAATCCTGAAAGGTCTATTTAAAATGCCGCCTTCTTCGTCAAACTTTCCCTGAGCCCCCCAACCTGATGTATCTTTTGTTTCTGTGAACTCCTCTAACATTTAGTTGGCCCACCCAAAACTCCTTCTATTAAGGATAACGAAAAGGATCACAGAATAGGAAGGGATCTCAGAGTTCATGAGTTCAACACTTTCATCTTATAGATAGGAAAACTGGGGGCCAGAGAAATAAAAGCACTTGCCCAAATTCACATAGATTGTTAAGTATCAGGGATGGGATTTAAACACAAGCCCTCTGACTTGATTCTTTCCACGACACCACGGTTAATCTCTTAGTAGATCTTATGTTCTCCTGAGAGCAGACCCCAGCACTTGTACAACTCCATATACCCTCAGGATACCTAGTGTAGTAACTTGCATAGAATAAATGCTCAATAAATATTTGTTGAATGAATGCATTAATTCCCCATAAAAATGGTGCCATGTCTGTGTGACAGTTTTACATATAACCTCATCTGTTATGTCTATTCAGCTTTGTACATCACCTCCTAGAGGGCATCTTACATATTTTTATGTAAATGTAAATAATGAAGCTTTCCTTTGATTCTGCAAGTGGTAAATTCTCTCACTACCTCCAGAATCCTCATAGCAGCTATGTTTGCATCTCTTTCACATCTGTTTTCTTTTTCTAATAGTTATTGTTGCTATAAGTTCTCTGAGGCCAATGGCTGTGTCTTACTTATCTTTGGATGCTTTCAGGTCAAGAAAGCAGTTAAATATTTATTGAATGAAACAAGTATTAAATAGCAAGTACATCTTATGTCTTGACAATGGTCCTTTCTTACTGTGGTATCTTCTCTTCTGTCCTCCCTCTACCAGTTAGAGTCTACCTGGTATGCCCTCTTATTTCTTGCCTTTCTTATTTCTTGTGCTAGGTGGCACAGTAGATAGAACATTGGGCTGGGAATCAGGAGGACTCATTTTCCTAAATTCAAATATGGCCTCAGACACTTACCAGCCATGTGATCCTGGGCAAGTCACTTAACTCTGTTTCCCTCAGTTTCCTCATCTATAAAACGAGCTGGAGAAGGAAATGGCAAACCACTCCAGTATCTTTGTCAAGAAAACCCCAAAATGGGGTCACGAAGAGTGGGACATGACTGAACTTAACAGTAACATCTTATTTCTTTGATGCCATCCTTCCACAGGCCTCTGAGGCCTCTACTGGTCGTCCTACCCCAGTAACATTTATACTTCAGTATTCAAAGATCTATGATTTTGTCCGCGTGGGTCCTCCACGAATGATAGATCGCGACTCACTATGTCTTACTAGACGACTTTCTCTGAGAGGCTATGAATGAAAAATCCATCAGGTTCATCTACATAGCACAGTAATATTTTTATATCACTGTTAAAGGCTGCAAAACACTTTGCCTACATTACCTCATTTCCAACTCAACAACACTGAAAGGTATTATTCCCATTTTACAGATGGGGAAGCTGAGGCTCAGAGAGATGTTAAGTGACTTCGCATAATCAAACAGCTAGTAAATTTTGAAGGTGGGATTTGAACCAGCTCTTCTTGACTCCGAGTGCCATGAACTATGCACTATACCGCATGACCTCCCAACAACGAATCAGAGTTGATGCCTTCATTGAAATTACAGTTTCATGACAGGATAACATGGGGTATGTTAATGACCATTACAGAAAATGAAATATGTCTTCAAATTAAACTTTACAGACTTGACATGGACCACAATAGTTTCCTAGGCCTAGATTTACTACATCTCAAGAATGTCCAATGAATAGCGTTAAATTCCAAAAAAACTAAAATAAAAATAAGTTAAAAATTTCAAAATGGGATTGAATTTCTTTTTGTTAACCTCTCCCTTCCTCCCTTCTGCCCAGTAGTGGTACTATGTATGTGGAGGAGATGGTAGAAAACTAAACCAACAGTAATAGGTTTCCACGACTTTTAAAAGTCATTGTTATTGTTATTAAACCACAATTGCCCACCCAACTTTGTAAAGAGCTGACTCTGCACTTCCCCCATATCTCTCCCTTTCTGTCTCTATGTCTCTGTCCCTATGTCTCTGTCTGTCTGTCTGTCTCTCTCTCTCTCTCTCTCTCACACACACACACACACACACACACACACATACACACACACAAAATTACTCAAAATTGTTCAGATCAAGTATGATCCAAACCATACAGATTTCTAGATAAAAGGTGGAGGCTGTCGAGTTTTCTAGAGAGAGAAAAATGAATCCAAGAACCTCTACTTGGGAATAATAAAAATATTTTTGACTATCAACTTTCAGATGTAGCCTTAGAAAAAATCAGAGGGGCCAATGTGGGCAAATTTTTCACTTGTCAGTCAGCTGAACTATTTTTCAACTGGTTTCACAATGGCAACACCCCAAACCCTGTTTGACAGCCATTGTTTCCCACAATTTGAGGGTGCAGTATATATTGAGGGAAATTTAATCCATATGTTTCTGATTCATTTACACCTAACTTATCAAAACACTATTCTGGAAGAAGCTGTCAGGGGATGGAGGAAAATTCCAAGCCTTTTGTTGTTTTATTATCCTGTCTCTAACACTGCCCCTTCCCCCACCTTGTTTTCCCTATCTGAGTATCAGGACATTTCCTTCTGCCAACTATAAACCAACTCCACCCATAGAACCCAGGTTTAATCCCCTATTCAGGGCCCAGGATGTTACTATGTGCTTACCATTTGGCAAACTCAGTTCTTTCATCCCTATAAAAATGGAAATAAAAACATTTTGTTGTTTTGCAGAAATCCTTACCTTCACACATAGCCCCAGCTACTGCCATTATAGCCATAAGCCATGATGTGAAATAAAACAGATGTGCTCCAAATTGCAGCACTTCTCAATTGCCCACTTCCCTAATACTCATTGCCAGCCTAGCGACTCTCACAGATGTAAGTAGAGGCAAAGACTAGATCTCAGAAGTTTTCAACATGGGATCCTGCCTGTCCCTGCCGTGACTGAACTTGAACGAACAATGTGTTACTTGTGTCATCGTGTCAGATGGCAACTGCCGACAATCAGGATTGCAATCCAAAAGCTCTTAGTGGAGTTAGGGGCCTAGGGTGAGTGGGTAGGTTGGGGTAGGGTGCATTTGTGCAGAAATATATTAAACCTGAGGTTTTAATGCATAAGATTTGTGGTCAGTCAAAGCTCATTTACTCAGTAAATGTCTTATTTAAAACCAAGTTGCCTGTGACCCTTTCAGAGAGGAAAAAAAAATCCATTCTCTTACATAAAACTCTGTTAAAATATCATCCACATACCCTTCTCAAACTAAGTTATCGGTTTCATGGTTTGACCATTAAACTGAGAAAAACAAGTCATTTGTAAACCCAATACAATTCATAAGTTCCCAGTTATAAAGTAATCCTTGATATCCACTCAAAATCCCTAGGGACAATTCAACTCAACCACTTCTTTTGGTGATACGGTGCTGAAAGATATATTATTGAAAACCAGGAAACCTTGGGAAAAAAAATTTTTTTAGCAAAACTATCTAAATTGAAATGAAATGCAGATCACTTGGCTGTGACCAGAAGGTTTTGCAAAACAGTTCAGCACAAGTGTCTTGGGGCTTAAGGCTTACAATTAAAAGATTTATACATGTGCTATTAGCAAAACAATTTAGTGAGTTTGGAGAGCACTGGAATTATTGAGGTGGACTGGGGAGGCTTCCAGAGTGGATAAACTTTCATATTATTGCCAGTTAGCATTGCCCCCTTAAATGTCAGGAAGTCCTTTTGGAATCATTCTGTTATTCTTTTCCTGGTATGTGGCTAAAATTGCTCAGCTCCCCCCTCCAGGTCCCAGTGACATAAATTACTAGAATGACCACCACTCATATTCTTCAGTGGTCAGTTTCACTTATTTCATACAAACTCCTACCCAGCATTTTTAGTTACACAAAACCACTTGATTCAGGGTCCCCCACCCTTCTTCCCCCCTAGAAATCCTAAGGGTAAACCAGATATTTTTAAAAAGACAAAAGCAGCACTGTCTGGGACAATTGAGGCTGTTATTACAGGATTTCACACTTCCAGGGGCTAAACTCCCAAGTCTTTTTGCAGACCAAACTCCTGATAGCAACCTACTTGTCCCCAGTCCAACTAAAATAAAAACAGCCCCTATTTTTGGGACAATTTCCATCTAAGTCCACAAAACTTTTGCCCACAAAAGTAATACAGAATGTTGTTGTGAACTTGGAATGATGTTGTAAGACCAGCAGCAAGACCCAAAGACCAATAGAGTCCTGTTTTGAATGCTTCCACTCCCTAGACCCCACCCCTCAGTTTGACTAGTCAGATTCATTCACTCCTTTCAGTCCTGGCCTTGCCTCCTCCCCTCTACCACCCCATTCTCAATGAATAGCCATAATTCCACAATAGACCTCTGGGGTGAGAATCTCCTGAAAAGAGACATTATTAACAGAAAAATGTACTCTGATTGGTTTGGTCCTTTCTCAGAGACAAGTAGGATGTGATTCAGTGGCCGTATCTTCAAAACGCTCTGTCAATGACAGTCAGAAACATATGTTTTTTATAAATTTCTCATTCAGAAACAAAGACTGACAGTAAAGCCAAGAGCTTTGATATTTATATAAATTGTTAAGTGGTTCACTGGGGAAAGTACATTTCAATTAGCGTGTCACCGCTCATCATGGTGTTGGAAAAAAAGTTTTCTGATTAGGTTGGCTGTTTAGCAAGGCTTCACTAGATTGAGGTTTACCTAAAATCTGTTTCATGGAAGGCCACCAGCTTTGTCTACCTCCCCTTCCTGTGTCTGTATTTGAAATCAAGGTATAACAGCATTCTGGCTCCTATCCTAAGTTGTGGTGGTGTGTGTTTTTTTCCTTCTCTTCAAACTGTGCTGGTATTCCCATTTGTCTCGTTATGCTAAGATTATGTTCAAATGAGTTCTGTTTAATAAGGCTGCAGGTAAGCCAACATCTAATCAATCAAAACTCTTTATGTGAGGGTGGTAGATTTTTCCCCTTTTATGTACTCTGCTGCCGCCCTTAGGACATTATAAAGCTGTATCTTGGTTGTGTGTATTTGTGTATGTGTATGTCTATTTGGGTTTTTTTGTGTTTTTTTTTAATGATGCCGTATTAGTTGAATCTAGTTAATATGTCCAGGCATCCTCAACTTTAACTGTACAATAGGAAATCATAACAATTCCCCCAAAATGAATACAAATGTCAAGTCATTGTTGTGGGGATTTTGACAAGTCATTAAAAAAATTCACTCCCATAAGGTATCATTATTATTATAATCATTATGACAATGATCCATGTGAGTTTGGTGAAGATAATGAGATCTGATTTGTTCTTATCAGACCAATTAATACTATTTGTTATCAACAAGGAGAATATAAAGGAAGAAGACAAGATAAAAGACAAAAAGCAGTATGGCAGGGTGGACAGAGCACAGGACTCAGAGTCAGAAGATCCAGCTTTGATCCCTGACGCTGGGGGGGTGGGAGCGGAAATCATCAATTTATTGTGCTTGAGCTTCAGTTTCCTCATCTGTATAATGGGGCTTGCAAGAACTACGCTAATGACTTCATAAGGTTGATGAGCTTTCAAAATTGTCTAAAATACTATATAGAGATGTGCTGTTCATAATAATGCTCTACGCTTAGACTTTGCTTCACAATTTTAAAAATGCTCTCACAAATGATGTCTCATCTGATTTTTATAATACTCAGGCTTGGATATATATGTATGAGGTGGGTCATATAGTGGTGTATAACTAAAATATGACACTAGAAACATATTGACATCTATTCTTTCTTTCTATCCTGAAAACAGGCCTGTTAGGTATTATAGAAAGATCACTGAACTTGGAGTCACAGATTCTGAATTTGAATTCCAGCTCCGCCGCCTACTCCCTCTGTGACAATGAGCAAGTAACTTCCCTCTCTGGGTCTCAGTTCCCACATCTATAAAAGGAGGGGGTAAGTCTAGATGACTCCTATGGCTCCTTTCAGCTCTCGGTCTAAGACCTTCAGTAGACAGGAGAAATTCTCTTTTCCTTATTTTAGAGATAAGGAACCTGGGGATTGGAAGGATGAAGTGATCTGTCCATGGCTAATAAATTCCCGAGAAAGGATTTAGTTCCTAGACCAGAGTTCTTTGCACTAAACTTTTCATCCCCCACCCCACCCCAATCTTCTTCCACTCATCCCTGAAATTCCACCATTACTCATTAATTCTGTCGTAATAAGCACTGCCATTTCCAGGAGCGTGCTGGAGCCAGCTATACCAAACCTGGAGAGCCAGTTGTTAAATTATCACTACCTTGGAAATCACTACAAATCAGGACTTGATTTGTTGTTTTGTTGATTGTTGAAATTAAAGAAAGTATTAACAATGCAGACTAAACTTAAAAGTGTTTCTTGAGTACATACCTTTCCTCCCTTGTTAAACGTTCACAAGCATATCCCTGTGTTTCTCTTTTAAAATGAAAATATTCTTAGGAAGAGTGAAGTTGTATATGAATTGGCTTATTAGATGACTCAAAGACTGATCAGTTTGAGGATTTAGGAAGAGCATGAGGTGTGGGAGCTGGTAATTTAGAGAGAGATGGAAGCACCGACCATGCTGACCTCACAGTTTTGTGGAGGGAATATCTTGCTGTCAACTCTGGGTCTGGACTGTCTGTGACCAACGGAATGTAGAAAGGGCCTAGACCACATTTTCTACCTTTTTATATCCCTTTCCGTACAAAACATAGCCTTCATTAATGCTTGTTTTTTATCCTCGAATCACTGCTGGGGCAGTGTGGTACAGTGGAAAGAACAGAGGATTTGAAATCAGTGTAACCTGGGATGGGTCACTTCCCCACTCTTGATTCAGTTTGCTTATCTATAAAATGAAGGGATCGTGGCCCTTATGGTCCCTTCAAGACATAGAAGTATGATGGGATGATGTGTCCCTAGCTCTGAAAGGTTTACATTCTCCCAGAGATTATAGTAAATTTCCTGATACCACCTGGGCAGGCAGGGAAGCTGATAGTCTCTCCTCTGAGCAGCAGGAGAATAATTGACTTTGTCCTAAGTGAAAAAGTTCTACCAGTCTTATAACCTCACACCCACAGGTGCCCCAATGAGACCTAAGAGACAGAAGTCAGTCATCACCCCTTCCCTCCTCCCACTCCTCCCTCAAGCCCCACCTCACCATAAGCTCAACAGCCTATCTCTCTTGGCAGGTATCAGTAATGCTGGCACTCTGGAGACCCCAGATAAAGAAAATTGAATAAACAGTAAATAGAGACTACAGAAAGGTCAATTTGGACTTGGAATTAGTTGGCAAAGGGCTTAAATTCCACATGCAAGTCTTATTTCCCTAAAGTGTGTGGGGTTTTGTTTTGTTTTGTTTTAAGTAACCAACAGGAATAGGGGAAAAGCTTCCCTGGAGCAGGCATTTGTGTGGGGCCCAGCTTGGTGTTGTAGAAGATTACCATCTCTTGGCTGCCTCTCAGGCACAGGGACTCACTTCACCCAGGACTGCCAGAGGAGATTAGGAAGAGCGCATTTAGGACAAAGTGACCTTCTGTGACTAACCTTGGATGTGGAATGGCGCTGCCATGACAACCAAGCCATTGTGAGTCAAGAGGAACTGAACCAGGAGGACTGACCTTCCTTTCTGGTTCTGAGGCAGTCAGGGCACCTATTTGGTGGAAAAAGCACTGGCCTGAGAGTCGAGAGCCTCAAGTTCAAATCCTCATTCTGCCAATAGCTTGCTTTGTGACTACAGACATGTCATATGTCACTTCACAATTTTACTTCCCAATCTATGTTTTCCCGACATTTCAAATTCTATGCTCTGGTGTTCTCAACATTCCAGCCAAATTGGCTTCCTTTCTGTCCCTTGACACAGGACATTCAGTCTTTGCTGCTTTGTGGGTTTGTACAAGCTGACCTCATGCCACATGGGATGCTTTCCCTCCTCACCTCTGTCACCAGGAACCCATAGCAACATCCGGGCATCCAGTGACACAGTGGTTAGTGCCCAGACTTGATCAGGAAGACCAGAGTTCACATCCAGTATCAAGACACTTACTAGCTATGTGAACCTGAGCAAGACATTTAACTGCTGCCCGACTCAGTTTCCTCATCTGCCAAATGGGGATAATAATAGCACCAACCTCCAAGGGTTGTTGTGAGAATCAAATGAGACAATATTTCTAAAATACTTTGCAGACCTTAAAGCTCTACATAAATGCTAGTAATTTACAACTCAGACGCCAGCACAGATGTCCTTTCCTTCAGGAGGCCTTTCCTGATGCTCCCCCAGTTGTTACTGCCCACCCCAATTACTCATACATTCTCAATATACTCATGTATTTTGTATTTGTCATGGGGGAGTGGCCACACCCAGCCCTCATGAGTGTGGACAGAATGCTTGCCTGATTTAATCCCATGTGGGCTCCATAGAATGCACAACTATGATCATTTTTCTTGTCAGCTAACTAGGTGGTAAGGAGACTTTTGGTAGGTTGCAGAGCTGGAACTGGGAGGATATGCAAAAGCCTTTCTGCGAGAAACTCTCACCCTTTTTTCATCTCTGGTGGGGTGTCCAAGGAGGCCAAGCTGTTATAAGCTTCCTTCAGGACCCCTCACATACTTATCTAACCATGTCTATGTACCCCCTCCCTCTATTCAGGACAATGTTTTCATTTTTGTTTTTGTATTCCATGTAGCACCTAGCAGTCTTTGGGACATAACAGGCACCTAATAAACCACTTGATGGATTAGCTTGATCTGGGCTTCGGCGTCCCTCCCTGTAAAATAAGGATAATACCTGACCCTACCTACCTCATGGGGACAGGAAGGGGAGCAGAGGACATGAGACTCAAATGAGAAAATGGATGGGAAAAGTAGATTTCTTTGTGTCATAAACCAGGCAAGGAAAAGTGAAAGGTAGAATGGGACCAGGGCTATATAGGAGTGAAATGAGCAGTTGGGAACTAAATATGCAAAGAGCCTAGCCTTCTTGCTGTTCCTTACTCCATCTCCATCTCTGGATCTTTCCATTGGCTGTCTTCCATACCTAGAATGTATTCCCTCCTCACTGCCATCTCTTCGAATCTTTTTATTTCCTTCAAGATGGCAACTGGAAGTACCACCTTTTACATGAAGCCCTTCTTGATCTCCTTACCTCCAAGTACCCTTTCTCCCCAAATCACTTTGTGTTTATTTTGTTTACAATCAATGGATGTTTTTGTGCACATGTTTGCTTCCCATAGAGAATAGAAGCTCTTTTGGAACAGGTACTATTTATTTTTTACTTCTTGATCCTCCTTAATTCTTGCACCTTCTCTCTTGATTGTTTCCAGAATATAGATTATAGAGATATACCTATATAGGCTATATACCTACACCTATATTTACATAGCATAGGTGTTTGTACCTCTTTCTTGAAGAGGACCTATGATATCAGCACTTGCAAGTGAATTGGATTTGAGGGAGGCAGGGTTGTGCAAAGTCATCAGCCTCACTCTCTCCTCCAGAGTCATCAGAATCTAGAGCAAGACGTAAGTCAGGGTGAGTGGCAATGGCCCTGGATGCTAATGGAGACCTTGGCCTTTTTAAGCTAAAGTCTTTCCCAGGTATCAGTTTGTCTGAGGCAACACCCACTCAGTAATTAAAGGTTAGATAAGAACTGAGGCAAAAGAGAGCCTAGTTTGCCTTCACAAAAGAATCAGTCTGGGAGGGGAAGATCTTCGGTATTTCTGGCCAGAACAGAAACAATTGCTGTTTATACTCCCCCTAAGCCATCAAAACCCAAACAAGCAAATGAGGCTTGGGCTGGGACCTGTTATTGGCCAGTGAGAGCCAGTGTGATTTGGTTTCAAAGGCATAGTCAAATAGCTCCATTGGTATTTACATGCTGTCTCCACCATTAGATGGTGAGCTCCTCCAGAGCAGAGATATAGTAGCTAAATATTTGATTGGTTATTATTTGCATGCCTCAGTTTCCTCTTCTATAAAATGAAGGTGTTAGTGCCACAATCTCTAAGGTCTCATTCTATCTTAAATACCTACAATCCCATGAACCATTTCTATGTTCTTGCTGATACTAAAAATTCCTCTTTGGATGCAAAGACTTTCATTCCAACAATGAAAGCTGAGGCTTAAAATGTAAATCCTCTGAGAGACTGACTGATCACAATAACTTACATGAACACTTTGGGGTGAATGACAGATAGCAGAGCCTTTCTTGATAAATGGGAAGGTAGGTGAGAGGTTACAGGGCATTAGATTTCTAGGACAGGGAAAATGGCACTTTGGTGGAAGGAAAAGAATGCAGAAATTGGTGGGGAGGCAGTACCAGTCCTAACTCCTACATAACAAACCCAAGGTAACAATGCTAACTTTGTGCCTGAAAATGAAAAAAACCTTCTGGCTTCACAGTTTTGTCATGGGGCTTCCCTGTCTATGAGGGCATGTACCATGTAAGGACTGGTTGGAGGTACTGTGATGTTAAGTCTAGAAAAAAGAAGATACAGAGACAATGTGATAATTGCCTTCAAGTGGCTGCCATGTGGAAGAGGGATTATTAGACTTGTTCTTCTTGACTCCAGAGGACAGAAGAAAGAGTAAGAGGTAATATCTGCAAACAGAAAAATTTAAGTTTTTCATTAGGAAAAAACTTACCCACAATTAGAGCTGTCCTAAAGGAGAATGGGCTGCTTCTAGAGGTAGTGGGTACTGCTCTTTGGAGGTCTTCAAGCAAAGGCTGGAAAACTACTTATTGATTATACTGTAAGGAGGATTTGTTTTCAGGTATGGGATGCACTAAATAGCCATTGAGATCCCTTCCAACTCCGAAAATCTGTGACTCTGTGAATGCAAAAGAGAGAGCTAAAGCCAAATCTGGAATTTCTATTAGGCACTTGCTTCTTTGCTAGGGGAAGACCATCAATGAGCAAGAATCCTCTGTCTACATAAAGCAGCTCACTCCATTTTTAGGTACTTCTCATTGGTAGAGAGTTGTCCCCTCGTTTATTTCACCATAACAGAAATTTTCTAGAAGAGACGAATAGCACATATAATTTGGCTTCATCCTTTCTGGTTTTTCAAGGGTATTAGTATTAGACTCACTCATATCACATAGATACATACACATAGAGAATTCCATTACTTAGAACACCTTAATCTGAACATCATAGCAAAAATAAAGAAGAATATATTTAAAATAAGTATTTATCCTGTAAGACATTTCCACTTTCCTTAAAGCTTACAGTCAGACAGATAGGCCATACACATAAATTTATGATTTAAAAATAGAGAATAGTATACAATACTTTAACAGGTGTCTTCACCTATGATAGGAAAGCCCCATAGAAGTAGTAGGACGTAGACCTCTCACCTTGCTATGTGGGGCCCAAGGCTTATGTCCCCTGGCTTGAGGTGTTTACCTTATATTTTAAAGCATAGATCTAGTTAGTTCAGCTCTTTTTGTGGTAGCAAAGATGTGGAAACTGAAGGGATGCTCATAAACTGGGGAAAGGCTAAGCAAGTTATAGTATATGAATGTGTTGGAATACTATGGAATGATAAAAGGAATGGTTTCAGAAGAAATTGGGAAGACTTCTATGAACTGAGGCAAAGTGATGTGAGCAGAACCAAAAGAACAATGTACACAGTAACAGCAATATTACAAAGACAACCATGAAAGATTTAGTCACTTTGATCAATACAATGATCCACAGTAATTCCAAAGGACTCAATAAAAAATTCTATCCACCTTCAGATAGAGAACTGATGGAATGAGAGTTCAAATTAAAGCATGTTTCTTCTCTATTTTTATCTTGGAACATGGTTAATGCAAAAATATGTTTTGTATGACTACATATGAATAATAGCTTACATTTTTTACTTTCTTACTGAGTGGGGAAGGGCATAAAGGGAAGGAGAGAACTTGGAACTGGAAAGAAAAACATAATTTTAAAAAATAGAAGAGAGTGAGCTTGAAGGTCAATTAGCCCACCCTCCTCATTTCCTTTTTTTATTTGTATATGTATATTTCTATTATTTAATATTTTTAGTTTTCAACATTGATTTCCACAAGATTTTAAGTTACATATTTTCTCCCCATTTCTACCCTCCACCCCACTCCAAGATGGCATATATTCTGATTGCCCCTTTCCTTAGTCTGCTTTCCCTTCTGTCACCCACTTCTCCCTGCCTTATCCTGTTTCCCCTTACTTTCTTGTAGGGCAAGATAGATTTCTATACCCCATTGCCTATATGTCTTATTTCCCAGTTGCATGTAAAAACAACTTTTTTGAATATTTGTTTTTAGAGCTTTGAGTTCCAAATTCTCTACCTTCTTCCCTCCCCACCCACCCTCAACATAGGCCACACATGTATTATTATGCAAAACACTTCCATAATAGTCATGTTGCAAAAGACTATATTTCCCTCCACCCTATCCTGTCTCCCTTTATTCAGTTTTCTCCCTTGACCCTGTCCCTTATCAAAAGTGTTCAGTTTTGATTACCTCCTCTCCCAGTCTGCCCTCCCTTCTATCATTCCGCCCAACTCTTATCCCCTTCCCCTGTACTTTCCAGTACGGTAAGGTATCCAATTGAGTATGTATGTCATTCCCTCCTTAAGGCAAATCGAATGGGAGCAACATTCACTCATTTCCTTTCACCTGCCCCCTCTTCCCTTCCAATAGAACTGCTTTTTCTTGCCACTTTTATGTGAGATAATTTACCCCATTTTATCTCTTTCTCCTTCTCCCAATATATTCCTCTCCCCCCCCCTTAATTTTATTATTATTTTTAGGTATCATCTCTTCATATTCAACTCACCCTGTGCCCTCTGTCTATATGTATGTATATTCCTTCCAACTACCCTAATACTGAGAAAGGTCTCATGAGTTACAAATATCATCTTTCCATGTAGGAATCTAAACAAAATGGTTCGACTTTAGTAAGTCCCTTATGATTTCTCTTTCCTGTTTACCTTTTCATGCTTCTCTTGATTCTCGTATTTGAAAATAAAATTTTCTATTCAGCTCTGGTCTTTTCTTTTTCAAGAATGCTTGAAAATACATAATGCTTGAAATAATGCTTGAAATGCTTATTCTGTTTCATTGAAAATTCATATTTTGCCCTGAAGTACTATACTCAGTTTTGCTGGGTAGATGATTCTTAGTTTTAATCTTAGCTCCACTGACCTCCAGAATATCATATTCCAAAACCTTCAGTCCCTTAATGTAGAAGCTGCTAGACCTTGCGTTATCTTGATTGTGTTTCCACAATACTCAAATTGTTTCTTTCTGGCTGCTTGCAATATTTTCTCCTTGACCTGGGAACTCTGGAAGTTGGCTACAATATTCCTAAGGAGTTTTCTTTTGGGGATGTTTTTCAAGAAGTGATGGGTGGATTCTTTCAATTTCTATTTTACCCTCTGGTTCTAGAATATCAGAGCGGTTTTCCTTGATAACTTCTTGAAAGACGATTTCTAGGCTCTTTTTTTTTTTATCATGGCTTTCAGGTAGTTCAACAATTTTTAAATTATCTCTCCTGGATCTATTCTCCAGGTCAGTGGTTTTTCCAATGAGATATTTTACATTGTCTTCCATTTTTTCATTCTTTTGGTTCTGTTTTATAATTTCTTGATTTCTCATAAAGTCACTGGCTTTTACTTGCTCCATTCTAATTTTTAAGGTAGTATTTTCTTCAGTGGTTTTTTGGACCTCCTTTTCCCTTTGGCTAATTCTTCCTTTTAAGGTATTCTTTTCCTCCTTGGCTTTTTGGAGCTCTTTTGCCATTTGGGTTAGTCTGGTTTTTAAGGTGTTATTTTCTTCAGTAGTTTTTGGGTCTCCTTTAGCAAGGCGTTAACTTGTTTTTCATGATTTTCTTCCATCACTCTCATTTCTCTTCCCAATTTTTCCTCTACTTCTCTTACATGGCTTTCCAAATCCTTTTTGAGCTCTTCCATGGCCTGAGACCAATTCATATTTTTCTCAGACGGTTTTGATGTAGGCTCTTTGACTTTGTTGACTTCTTCTGGCTGTATGTTTTGATCTTCTTTGTCAACAAAAAAAGATTCTATAGTCTGAGTGTGAGTCCTTTTGTGCTGCCTGCTCATGTTCCCAGTCAACTACTTGACCCTTGAGCTTTTTGTTAGGGTATTAGCCTAATTAGGTATTAGGCCTTTAGGATGGAGAGTACTTTGTCCCAAGTTTTAGGGTCCAAGCACTGCTGTTTTCAGAGCTACTTCTACTCCAATCACCACAAGCTCTGCCACACCAGAGCTCCTCCTCCCCCAAGAACCGCCAACCAGAGCCGTGACCCAGATCTAAGCAGGGCAAATCAAGGGAACTCTGCCTCTGCACCAGCAAAGCAATCCTTGCACTCTTTCTCTGATCAGCTGCTTGATTTCTCCCACCCTGTGAGTCTGGGGCCAGAAGCAGCCCCTGGAGCTCTGGAAACAGCTGTAGGAGCTTTCTGCTGCTGCTGCTGTGCCATGTCCACTGCCCCCAGGGCTGGGGCCAGACTGTCCACTTCTCTTGCCCAGATCCAGCAGTTTTCCCACTAACCCGCTCTATTGTCTTTGCCATTTGTGGGTTGAGGAGTCTGGTAACTGCCATAGCTCAGTGATTCAAGGCCCTAAGTCCTGCTCCACCTGACTCCCAGTCTGTAACATCCTGGCACGGCCTATCATGGGCTGCACTCCACTCCCAGCATGGTATAATAGACCCTTCCCGGCAACCATCCAGGCCTTCTTGGGCTAGAGACTTGTTTCCCTGTTATTTCATGGGTTCTGTAGCTCTAGAATTTGTTCAGAGCCATTTTTATAGGTATTTGGAGGGATTTGGGGGAGAGCTTAAGAGAGTCCCTGTTTTCCAGCCTCCATCTTGGTTCCACCCCCCACCCTCCTTATTTTCAAATAAGATATTATTTTGTATGTTGTTGTTGTTGTTTCTGCCTCTTCATCACCCCATTTGGGACTTTCTAGGCAAAGATACTATAGTGGTTTGCCATTTCCTTCTCCAGATCATTTTACAGAGGTGAAACTGAGGCAAACAAGGTTAAGTGAGTTGCCCAGAGTTAACACAGGTAGTAAGTGTCTGAAGCCAGATTTGAACTCAAGTCCTCCTGACTCCAGGGATGGTACTCTATCTTCTGTACCACTTAGCTGCCCCATTATTTAGTTTACATTTTGATTATACTTATTTAAGTAGATGTTGCCTCCCTCAGTTGAATGTGAACTCCTTGTGAACAGGAGCTGCTTCATTTTTTTGCATGTGTCATTGCATCCTCATCACTTAACATAGCACTTTACACATAATAGGCACTTTAAAAAATGTTCATTGTTTGATTAAGTCACTTGTATATCATACTCTAAATCTGAAGTAATCCATCAAACATTGACTAATCTTGCCCTTACTTAGTGAAAGCAAGTGCTGCTAGAAGCAGGATTATGTTATTCACTAAGACTTCAAGTTCATAGCCACATATATAGTTTAATTAGCTTAGTAAAATTATGGTAGATTAGACTCATGTTTCATAGAATGCAAAATTCCAATTACTTTCAGCTTCAATCCTACCTGCTCCAAGCAAATTTAGGTTGAATTTCCTTTTCACTTTCTCCAATCATCTGCATAAAAGGAGGCCAACTCACAAATTCAGTATCTTATCCTAACCAAATAGAAGTAGGACATGGGCAGTTTAATTCAAAATAAGTTGCTATATAAGGCCCAGGAAATACTGTAAGAATGTTTATTGATTCTCTGGTCATAGCTATATAGACAAACAGGATAGTGAGATCATCAACTCTAGGGTCACAAATTCTCTGTAGTCTATCAGTCTGGTGTAGGCCCCTGTGTATCCTTGAAGCCTCAGCACAGAAATGAGATTAGTTAAATATCCAATAGGCTAATTGTCTACGGAGTGTAATCCTATTTTAATAAACCTAATACCATCAAGCAGCTGGGAACAACCATGGCTCTTTGGTAGCCTCTGCCACCATTTCTCCTCCTCCTCCTCCTCCTCCTCCTCTTCCTCCTTCTTCATCATCATTATTACCCTTCACAATCCTTCATTTTTGCATTATAGCTACTCCTTAAACAATCAATCCAATACAGGGCCATGCTGAGCCAGTATCATCAGTTGTCTTGTTGTAATGGCAAGCAAAGTGGGACTTTTTGTTTTGCTCTTTTTCCTTTTGGAATTCTACTTCTTCTCAGTATTAAGGTAATCAAGTGCCTTTGATTAAAGCTTACCTTTGTTTCAATCAAGAGTCTTTGAATCAAAAGTCTTTGATGAACTGCGTAAATCACAAGAAAGCCTAAGTCATATGAGTTTGAGTCACATGGTTGTGACACCCTCTGTCCCTGAAGAAGTGTCTATATACTCTGAGGTTTTTGAGCATTTTGCTTTGGGTGCTCACTCATTGAAAGAGTTGTTAATGTGATTTTGCCAGGTGAGACTCTGGTTAGCTGTTAAGGAACACCCTGCCCCCCACTCCCCGCTTTGAAAACCCAGATGTTGGTGCTTCTCTCTCTGGTAACTATTGTATGTATTGCTATGGACAGACAGAAGCTCTATCTGCTTATTTGTGTTATTTGCTCCATTCATATAATTTCTGCTTGTGTTTTCTCTGAAGTTCAGGGTGCTGACTTTTTCTCCTGAACTAAATGAATGATATATGTATGTTTAATTGAAGTAAGATTGCAAACCCCTTAAGGTTGCTTTCCTTAGAAAATCAGATGAAAGAACCTGTACTAGCAGCCCTCCTGTGTGATGGTGTTATTGGCATTACACAGCCACAGTAGCTGCAAGTAACATTGTTGTTACAGTTGTCTGCCTATACTTCACTCCAGCTGGGATGTATTCCTGATCTTGGTGTTCTCATAGCCACACACACATCCCTACAGAAAAATTGGTAAGGAAAGTACTCCCTCCCCCAAAAAAGAAAGGTTCATATATCAAAGGATAGAAAGGTTAAGTGACTTGTCTAATGTCCCACAGGTAGTCAATTAAAGGACCAGGATTTGAAAACAGGCCCTCTATAAATCCAGCATTTCTTCCCCTATACTGCACTCTTGAAGACAGCTATCATCTTCTTGTCTCCTATTCTTCAGGCTAAACCCTCCCATTTGGTCAACCAGTCCTCATACAGCATTCCTTTTCCGGAGGAAAATAAGGCTCAATGAGTTGAAAACTACTTGCCTAAGTTTATGCAGATAGTAATAGTACCAGGATTTAGAACCAGGTTCTCTGATTCCAGAGCCAGACGTCTTCTCCTCCACCACGCTCCCTTTTACAGTCTGGGACACATGGTAGATACTCTAGGAACACATAATGATGAATTGATTGATTGATGTGGAAAACCTGCAATCTCTCCCTTCCAAAAGAAGGGAAAGGATAAAGCTGATTGGTTCAGCTTAAGGGTCTTTCCCAGCAAATTTCACTGAGGATTGTGTGTAAGGCTCTGGGGCTGTGTCTTTTAAGCAATGGCTCAGGTCCTCTCTGCTTTTTCCCAGAGTCTGAAATAGTGATATATGGAGGCTATGAAAAATAAAAGCTGGCAGAGAGAACTGAAGCAAAAGCAGACTCCCCGGGAATCCAGATCCTAAAGTTGACTTTTACAGTCAGTTATGAATGCTGACCAGTGTTCTTTTCTGAGCAGGAACTTTTGTGAAGTGCATATGCTAGAGTCTTAAAATGCTTCATGCATGAAATATACATTTCCCTTATTTTAAGTAATTTTTAAACACACATATAATACCAACTGCTTAAATACAGCCTTTGCTTTCCATCTCAGTCATAAAGGAAGAGATTGTGACAGTTTCAATGTGGCAAAGTCTTCTCACTAGACCTCCCAAGTCTTTGCACACCCTCTCCACAAATAATAATAATAACAAAGTAAAATAAAATAAAATAATAATAAAGTAAAATAAGATAAAATATCTCATTTATAAGAAAGGCAAAAAAAACCTTCTCACTTCCTAAAACCATTTGATCTTGATAAGAGAAAGAGATGGAATAGGGTTTTTCATCTCAGTTGTTCGGGATACAAACATTAACTTTTGTCTGACCTTCTCTTCCTATTAACCATCCCTAGTTGCTTTGGGGGCAGCCAACAACGTTTATGAGGAATTGGAGAGTATATTGGGGGCCCCCTTTAGTTAGAAACATGGACTATTAGCATTTATCCCTAACTGTGGGATTCTTGCCTAGGTCCCAGGGAAAGGATGCTGGTCTACCTCTGGCATTACCTTTATCTCTCTGAATGGATTTATTCAATCCTCCCATTTTCCACCAGAAAGATAATAATTCAGAGAGGTAAATAATATAGGGAGGAATAGATGAGCTCTAAGATATGAGAGATTAGTAGCTGTAAGGACAGAGATGGGAACACGGTTGACTCCATTCTTTCAGGCAGATAAGCGTAAGTGGCAACATGGTGTCATAGAGTACTAGACTACAGTCAAGAGGACCTTGGTTCAAATCCTGCCTCTGACACTTACTATGTGACCCTGGATAAGTCATTTAACTGTGCTTTATTTTCCTCCTCTGCAAAATCAACCTTGAGGCAGAGCTGACCTAAGGATTGGACAGGGAATACTGCAAACATATCTCACCCATCTATAATCAGTCATTCTCTAGGACACCTTGACCATTCAGCAGGACCAGGTACTCACTGACTACTGTATCAACCTATCCCTCCACCTCCTGTTCAGGAGTTCATAATCAGGTTATCTGTGCCATTGCTATTATGAAGGTTTGACATTCTACTGCCCTGTGGATCTACTGAAAATTTTTCCAATTGACTGAGCTTTGAGTGGCCTGAGCCAAAGCTCCTTTGCTTGGCCTTCATGAACTACCCTCTCATACCTATTAATGTCAATTTCAACAGCTGTCCCTATTCCACTCTACCCTGTTGTCTCTTTTCTGCTCTACTCTGTTTCTGGAACATAGCAGCTTCTTAGTAAATGTTTGTTGGCTTGATCCTATCTATCATTTCATTGTGTCCTATGGAACCTCTGTTCTAGTCTTTTAACAACAAATTTAACATATTTCTCTCAGGTTCCTTCCATTTGCTTGCAATCACAGAAACTTGCCCCCTACCCCAAACTGCAGAAGACACTGCATTCCAGACCACACTCTACAGAATTGGATATACTTGCGTATCACACTGCCCTTCCCACTCCCAATATACACAGTAGGCCATGAGCAATAGACATGTTTCTTACTTCCATCTGTCACATTGAAATTCTCCCCCTACCACTATCATCCTCTTCCTTCAAGGTTCACTCTTTCTGGATATCGCACCCTATCAAGATCCTGCCTAATATTCCCCAACAGACCCCAGGTCATTCTCCTTCCTTTCTTAAGGAGATCAATACCTGATTCACAGCATTCTTTTCCTTTCCAATCCCTGCCCTTATACTTTGGGACTTTGATTTACACAATGCTTTCTCCAACGTCCTAGCTTCCCAGTTCAACAACCTCCTCAGCTGCCATGAACCACTCAAAAGGATAGGCATATCATCACGTAGAAATATTTCACCTCTACTGTCCATTAATTGTTGTATTCCTCTATCTGACCAAAACCTTTTATCCATCCATATTTCCCCATGCCTCATCTCTCCTAAACTTTGTTTCCATCCTCCCTGCAACCTCCAAATTCTCCATCCCTCCCTGCTTTCCCAGGCCATCATCACTCTTACTCTGGCCTCATTTTTCTTTCTTCAAAATCTTGATCCTGTGGTTAACCAGTGCAATGCTACATCCTTTGGTCCCTTGTCCCCCTGTCCTATTGCCACTCATCACATTGCAAACTCTAATCGTAGATCACTCCCACCATCTTTCTTTGCTATAAACCTACCAAATGCCCCCATTGTAAATTTATGCTATATTATCTCAACTGGGTCTCACTGCAGCAAACTAATCCTATTACTTTTTCCTTATGGACTCTCTATGCAACTCTACTCAGCATCTGCTTCAAAACTTCTCTCCTCAACCAACATCTCTATTATATTCAATTTGCTTTTATTTTTAAATATATAATAAATTTAACATATAACTTTCAAAGCTGCCCTGCTTTTCTGTGATTCTTTCTAGCCTTCTATCTTCTGTGCATTAAAAAATAATTTTTTAAAAACATATGCTTTAATGACCATCTTTTCTTTCTTTCTCTTTTATTATTTTTTTTAGGCTACACATACCTTAGTACTCTCTCCCTCCCACCCACTTCTTAAATTTGAAAAAGAAAAAAGAAAGGCAATATCATTGTAACAAAACTCCATAGTCAAGCATATGGGAATTTGTGAACTAAAACAAAAGCAAATATAGCACCAAATTAAAACACAGGACATAAAAATTTCCACATTAGCTGTGTCTGCAACTGTACATACTATTCTGCATCTTGAGATCATCATCTCTTTATCAGGAAGTGGGTAGCATGCTGCAGCCTCAGTCCCCTGGAATCCTTGTTGGTCAATGCATTGATCAGAGTTAAATGTTTTTCAGAGTTGTTTGTGTTTATAGTGTTGTGGTTATCGTATAAAGTTCTGCTAACTTCACACTATATCAGTTAGTACAAGTCTTCCCAGATTTCTCCATCCCACTTACCATTTCTTATGACATGATTATATTCATATACTATAATTGGTTCCTCTACTCTTCAATTGATAGCTACCTCCTTAATTTCCAGTTGTTTTCTATAACAAAAGGAACTGCCTTAAATATTTTTTGTACATCTGTTTCCTTTTCCTCTTTCTTTTTTCTCTTTTGGGTATTGGCATAATTATGGTATTTCTGGATCAAAGGATATTTCCAGTTTGTTGATTTTTGAGGGCATAATTCAATATTACTTTCCAGAATGCCTGAATCAATTCAAAGCTTCTACTACAACAGTGCACTAGCGTACCCTGCAGCTCTTCAAACAATTGTCATATTCCTTTTTTGTCGTCTTTGGTAATCTAATGAGTCTAAGTTGCTTTAATCTGCATTTCTCTATTATTGATACGGAATTTTTTTTTTCAAATGATTGCTGATAACTTGGATTTCTTCCTTGAAAATTGAGTATTTGTATCTTTTGATTGCTTATCTCCAATGGGTTGGGGAATAGCTCTTGTTCTCAGAAATTTGAATCAGTTCCTTATATAACTTGAAAACGATGCCTTTATTAATGAAGCTTGCTGCAACCATTTCTCCCCATTTAACAGTTTCCCTTCTAATGTTAATTACATTGCTTTTGAAAAAAAAATTATATAATCAAAATTGTCCATTTCCTACCTTTGTTTGTTCATGTACTCTTCCCTTAACCAAATTTGTAAAATGCAAGTTTGTCCTTGTTCAAGTCTGATAATGATGTGGCCTTTTAAATCTAAGTTTGTTGTGTGGTATAAGATATTGATCTATACCTGATTTCTGTGAGACTGCTTTCTAGTTTTCCTAGAAGTTTCTGTTGATTAATGAGTCTTTAGTCCAGTAGCTAGGGTCATCGGAATTATCAAAAACTATGCTACTAGTCTAATTTTCTTCTATTTTGTAAACCTCTTCTGTTCCACTGATGAACCTCATTACTTTTTAATCAGTACCAAAAAGTTTTGGTGATTACTGCATTGTAGCAAACTTTAAGTTCCGGTAATGCTAGACTCTCTTCCTATTTTTTTTTCATTATTCCCCTTGATTATTGACCAAATCTACAAATGAATTTTGTTATTAGTCAGAACCACAGCATTTATTAAGCACTTACTGTTTGCCAGGTACTTTGCCAAGCACTGGGAACACAAATACAAGTAAAAAGATACAATCCATGCCCTTCTTGTTGTTGTTTGCCCTTTGTTCTCAAGGAAGACCATGACATCAGGAAGGTGATTCTATGACCTTCAAGTAAATTGGATTTAAGTGAGGGCTGTGCAAAGTCACCAGCCTCACTCTCTCCTCCAGAGCCATCTTGGTTCAGTGGCAAGATATAGACCAGGATGAGTGGAGATGGTCGCCTAAGTGCAAGCAAAGCATATAAAAATTGAGGGACGAGCATGCTCTGGGAGCCACTGAATCAGAAGCAGGAACTTGCATCCTAATGCGGTGTGGTGGGGGACATTTCACATAAAAGGAAGCTGAAAAGGGTTGTGGAAACGGGAAAGAAGGAACCCGTGTTGTAACATGGTAGAGAAAGTACAAACAGTGAGGAGTGGAGCTTAGAGAGGATGAAAAATTGAATATATCTGACAACGTGCCTATAGCAATCGATTTCCCATATGAAAATGTAAATTCCATATGAATAGAAAATGTTTTATTCATAGTATTTATATTCCCAGGATCTGGCACTGTGCTAGGCACTTAGTAGGCACTTAATAAACCCTAATTGATTGATTGGTGCTGTGATTCTTTATGCTTTCGCATTCCTTTTTTGTTGCTGTTAAATTATTTGTCCTTCAGCTCGATTATATTGTAAATTGAGTACCTTTGTTACTTTCCTTCTTTTGGGGAATCCCTAGATTTTGTGAGCCACAGTTAACGTCATCTGCTAGATACAAGGGTTGGATTTTGCCAATGAGCCCATGAGTATGAAAAAAAAGGGAGAGAACACCTTTCATTAAGAATTAGGCTTCTCTCATTCCCCAGTTGAGAAGTAGTCAAAGGATATGAACAGACAGTTTTCAGAGGAAGAAATTAAAGATATTTATAGGCATATGAAAAAATGCTCTAAATCACTACTGATTAGAGAAATGCAAATCAAAACAACTCTTAGATACCAT
>CM053622.1:570019744-570047584 GCA_028646595.1 Phalanger gymnotis
CTTTGACCCAGCAATACCACTCCTAGGGTTGTATCTCAAAGAGATCACACAAGTGGGAAAAGGACCCATAGGTACAAAAACATTTATAGCAGCTCTCTTTGTGGTAGCTAAGAATTGGAAATCAAAGGGATGCCCATCAATTGGGGAATGGCTGAACAAGCTGTGGTATATGAAGGTAATTGAATACTATTGTGCTATAAGAAATGGGGATGATACGGACTTCATAACAACCTGGAAGAACCTACACGACATAATTCTGAGTGAGCAGAGCAGAGCCAGGAGAACATTATACACAACCACAGATATATGGATTCTGTGATAACTAACCCTGACAGACTTTGCTCTTCTCAGCAACACAATATGCACAGACAGCTCCAAAGGACTCACAATGGAGAGTGCTATCTACATACAGAGAAAGAATATGAAGTATGAATGCAGATCGAGGCACACTTCATGCTCACCTTTTTCTTCCCCCATTTTTTTTCTCTCTTTTGTATTTGTCGTTGGGTTGTGTTTTTTTTTTTTAGTTCTGTTTCTTCTTTCTCATGATTCATTCCATTGATCATAATTGTTCTCCACAACTTGACTAGTGTGCAAATTAATTCAATGCCAAGTTATACATGGAAGTTATATGGGATTCCATGCCGTCTTGAGGAGGGAGGAGGGGACGGAGGGAAGAAAATCTGGAACTCAAAATTATGTAGAACCATGTGTTGCAAACTAAAACTAAAAATAAAAAAAATTTAAAAATAAATAAAAAATAAATAAATAGGGGAAAAAAAGACAACCCATTATGGTGAATCCCTAATAAACTTTGTCTTTTCCCTTGAAAAAAAAAGAATTAGGCTTCTCTAAAACTAAACCCAATCTACAAACTTGAATGGTTACATATAGTAATGAAGCTCCTGTAGACTCAGCTTAGTTATTTCTTGATGCTACAAATATTTTTATCAATGACTTAGATGAAGGCCTAGATTCCATGCTTACCAAATGACATGAAGCTGAGAGGGGTGGTTAAAATGTTGGAAGATAGGTTTAGTATCTAAAATATGTCAGACAAGTTAGAATAGTAGAATAAAGTTAATAAAGATGAAATTTAAATAAGGTAGTTGTAACTTCCTGCATTTAGCTTCAAAAAATGCACTAGTCAAGTATTGAATTGATATCTATACTAACAATCTGTCCATATTAATAAGATCTAAAATTTTGCAGGCTACTAGCTCAATATGAATGAAAGTGTAATAGTAACAAAAAGAGCAAATTTGATTTTAGGACTTTTAGTAAAACTGTAGTATGAAAAACAAGGGAGCTGAAGGACTAGAGTGGGGGATGAATAAGCTAATATTATTGAGTTTAATTTGCCAACTCGCTGAATTCTACAATGTTTGCCTCCTTTCCTTCTCTAGTTCTGCCATTCTGGGTCATTAGGAAATTCTATCTGCTTACTGAAACAATGAGTAAGGATAGGAAGCAAAGCCCACATTCACAGGCAATCCACTCATTTCCTATAACCCACAAACATCTTAGTTCATGGATTTTTTAATTCAGCTGTAATTGTTTTTGTTTAAATCAACTTCATTTATTTAAATTTAGATGTTTTGTAAGGTAGTATTATTTTTTCCTTCTTGTCAAGCTATTACTTGGATTTGAAATTCCATATCCTTCCTTTGTTGGATTTACCTATATGAGACCACGTTATAATAATTAGCTTTTTGAAGTCTAGGGGCATATAATATAATATGATAGCCCCTCAGGTCCATGTGGTTCTTACCTTCTATTACATGAAAAGTTAGGTGTAAAATGATGATTGCTAAAAGCCCTCAGTTAGGAAAATTTCTAATGTTTAGGAAAAGGTTTGGCTCTCTCCCTTAATTTAAAGTTATATTTATCTCTGGATAATCTTTTTGTGGTTGAAGTAAAATTCAGGTTACTGGAAATGGTTGGGTAAAGAAGCACTAGAATATATCAGAATGTCTGTAAAGGGAAGTTGGAGAAAGAACAGAACTTTTCTTGGAACTTCCTTTGGTTCTTGAGGAGGTGTGCAACTACTGCAACTGATGCACTAGTCTGAGTCCTCAACTCTGAGATGCTTTTGCCTAAAGGGCCTGTGATCCCCTCTGCCACAGCTAAGGCCTACTTTCCATTATCGCTCTATTATCTCTCATTTTTTTGCTACAAGCCATTCTACCTACTTTTCTAGTCCCATCTGTACTTAATTGTTTACACTATTTCTTACATGTATTTCTTTTGGCCACCATGAGTGTTTCCATTGATTTGGGGTTGTTGGTAATTACAGTTCTTATTTAATTTTTTAAATTTTATTTTATTTTTAATTTATGGAATAAAACAAGCATTTTCATAACATAGTACAATAAAAAAGATGATTGTACACAAGACTGCAAATCTATTACGCACAACTTGTTATTCCTTTCAAATATACAACAAAATTATCATATAGATTTCTTTTTTCCTTCTTTCTCTGCCCCCCCCCACCTGGAGATGACTACCATTAGTCACAAATAGGTATATATAAAGGTATATATAATAGTTCTTGTAAGATTGTGGTGTTCATTATTGTGTCTGATGTCATTATTTATAAGTAATCAATCCATTTCAATTAACATATAGAATCACTGAAAAGACAGTGTTCATAAACATATAGCATCAATTTAAAGATAATGATACTAAAGAAATGATCTTTTGTGGCAACAAGCATTTTGGGGCGATTGATAACCCTACTCGATTTCCCAAAAGTCAATCAGGAAGGAAATAAAGATCTTCTCCTACTCAATTCTAAGCCAGTCTTTAATCCATGCCCAAGATACCTATATACCAGCACTATGCTAATAGCTGGGGATATCAGGAAAGACAAAAAGACCACCCTCATCTCAAGTAGTCTATCATCGTACAGGTGAGACAGCATGTGAATAACTATTTACAAACAAGGTATTCACAGGATGAATAGGAGATAATCAAAAGAGATGATGCACTAGAATTGGAGGAGATTGGGAAAAGCTTCTTGTAGAACATAAGATTTTAGCTGAAACTCAAAGGAAACTAGAGGAGCCAGGAGTCAAAGAGGAGAAGAGGGAAAATTCCAGGTATAGGAAACAGGCAAAGAAAAATTCCCAGAGCTGAGAGAGAGAGTATGTGTGACTTGTTCATGGAACAGCCAGGATGCCAATGTTACTGCACAGAACAGTACATATCAGGGAATAAAGTGTAAGAAGACAGGAAAGGTGGGGGTGACTAGGTTATGAAGGGCTTTGGAAGCCAAACACGGAAGGGGAAAGGGAAGGAGAAAGGGAAGGATTGTACCAAGGAGAAGGGGAAGGGGGAGGTGAAGGGCAAGAGATGGAAACCATAAAAAGGGGAAAGAAAAGAGAAAAGTAAGAAGGAAAGGAAAGATAAAAAAAAAGAAAGAAAGGAGAGAGCAGGAGAAAAGGGAAATGGAAAAGAGAAAAATAGGAAGAAAGAAATCAAAATTCATTCTATGGTCTTAAATTCAAAATTCTCCCAGACCCGGATCAATCTCTTACCCGAAGAAGTCGTGCCTCAAGTGGGATTTCAACATTTTCCAGATTAGTTTTTACAATACCCTATTTCCCACAAGGCTTCTTCTCAAAGTTCAATGATATGCATCAAATTTAAAAAACCTTCTTTGGTGATGCATTTTTTCCCCTACCCCAAGCAAAAGACTTTACCTGAAAGTTTATTTTCCAAAAGAGGATACCACTCTTGCTTCCCTAGTGTAAAGATAAAAAGCAGCAATATTTTTAGATTTGCTTTTCTAAGCCTCCTGAAAACTAAAATGCCAGCCAATTCACCCATTTCACTACAATTAGGTCACTGGTAATATAGCTGGTATCATTAAACATTGGTTGCTATTCATAATGGTAACTAATAAACTTAAGAAAAAGAATTTCAAAAGCAATCACACTGTTGTAGGATCCCAGAACTCAGAGATTTCCAAGTAAATCAACCCGTTACACTCCAAACCAGAAAGAAAGCATGATATACTGGGAAGAACACTGGATCAGTTCCAGCTTCCAGATCAGCCACTAGTGATCTGCCCAACTTTGGGCAAGTCACAATGCCTGGCACATGGTAAGTACCTAACAAATGTTTATTGATTGATTACTTGCAAAGCACAGGTTTTGCCCTTTGAGAATTTCCTATAGAATGGAAGGAGACTTGTACTCAATTACAAAGCAGTATGGGTATATGTTAAGTGTCATATGAGTGATTAAAAGGACTCCAGGAATTCAGTACAGAGAGTGACCTCCTGTGCTTGGGAAGATCAGGGAAGATTAAATGGAGGAAGTAACATTTGAGTGAGACTTAGAAATATGAATGGGAGTTTTATAGTTTGGGGACCAGGGAGGTTAGGCATTCCATGTGAAATAAGGAGCATAAACAAAGCAAGCCCTTCTCTAAAATAAGAGATTATTATCCTCATTTTATAAATAAAGCAACCAAGACTATTATTCCCACTTTATAGATAAGGCAACTGAGGCCAGTAAAATGGCTTCACCATTTGCCCAAGATTAATGCAGATAGTCAGGGCTGGAGTGGAGGAAGACTTGAATTCATATTTTGCCACAGTCCCCTACTAGTTCTGTGAGGCTGAGCAAATCACCTAATCACTAGGCCTCAGTTTCTTCATTCATAAAATGGGAATAATAACACCTATCTATTTCATGAAGTTGTTGTAACAATCAAACGAGATAACATATATAAAGTATTTTTTAAAATCTTAGAGTGCTGTCAATCTCCATGAAACACAGGTCTGACCGTGTTGTCTCTTCTACTCAATAAGCTCCAGTGACTCCCTATTACCTACAGGATCAAATATGAAAACTTTCAGCTTCTAAAGTCTTAAATAACCTGGTTCCCTCCTACCTTTCTAGTCTTATACCTTACTCCAAAATCCAGTGATCCTGGATATCAAGGGTCCTCAAACAAGACTCCATCCCTCCTGACTCCAGGCATTTTCATTGGTTGTCCTCCATGCCTAAATTTTCTCCCTCCTCGTTCTCACCTCCTGGCTTCCAC
Source organism: Phalanger gymnotis (assembly GCA_028646595.1). Lineage (NCBI taxonomy): Eukaryota > Metazoa > Chordata > Mammalia > Diprotodontia > Phalangeridae > Phalanger > Phalanger gymnotis. The sequence goes on from CM053622.1 coordinate 570,024,800, forward strand.
AGTTTCCTTTAAGTCTGAGGTAAAATCCTACCTTGTACAAAAAGCTTTTCCTTTATCCTGTGTATATCTGGTTTGTATATAGTTGTTCTTATGTTGTCTCTCCTATCAGAAATTTTTTAAAATTTATTTTATTTTTAATTTATTGAATAAAACAAGCATTTCCATAACATAGTATAGTAAAAAGATAATTGCACATGAAACTGCAAATCTATTATGTACAAATTGCTATTCCTTTTAAATATATAATAAAGTTATCATGTAAATTTCTTTTTTCCCTTTTTTTCCTCCCCTCCCCTCCCCACCGTAGAGATGGCTACCGTTAGACACCAATATGTGTATATATGTAAAATCATTCTGTATTTATCAGCTTTTTTTTCCTCTGGATACAGATAGTGTCTTCCTCCATAGGTCCTTTGCAGTTAGTTTGGATATTTATAATAGTTAAAATGACTTATTTGCTCAAAGTTGTTCTTAAAACAATATGGCTATTACCATATAGTGTTCTCTTGGTTCTGCTCATTTTGCTCTTTGTTATTTCAGGCATTATCCATGTTTTTCTAAGATCAACAAGCTCATCTTTTCTTATAGCACAGTGGTATTCCATCACGATCATATGCCTATCAGAAATTACATGAACAAAGAAACGGGTCATAAACAAGGACAACCTGATTGGACTATTATAACAAAAGAGTGAGAAAGAAGGTTGGAGGAGGAGAGGAAGCAGAGGCATTAGACTTGACAAGCCAGAAATCTTGGTGACGTAAGTATGAAGGTGGTCAAAGAGATAAATGCTCAAAAATAGATGTGTTGGAAAGTATGGTTCAGAATTTACTAATAAGAGGTCAATGCTTATAGACAATACAGAAGACTTATGCGTATATATTATACATTTTTTTATGAAATGAGTTGGAAGACAAGGAATATGTCCAGCACCAGACAATTTCACAAAAAATGAGATTGACCCTACTTACTGATGTCGGAATTACTTCCAAATTAGTTGTCTGTGTGTGGTCAGAACATTGATTCTTTAGAGCAAAGGTCAAAATCAGCACTAAATTAATAGAGAAGATAGAGATGGTAAGAAGACACCATGTGCAATTATAAAAGATCCTGCTTTACCTATTCGAACATGCTACAGGTGCCAGATAATAGAGCATGAGTAAAGAACAAAACACTGACATTGATTATCATCACTTCCTATGGAAATTTAGCCAGTGTAAGCAATTACCACATGAAGGAGGTCAAAAGAGTAGAGGAATTGTCTCAGCCTTTGCTAATCTGAGATATGGAAAGCCTAGAACAACACTAGTTTAGGATACAGATTCCTGTTGAAATTATTATATAGGGAAATGGCAGAAGATGATAAGCATATTGTTTCCCCAAAGTAATAAAAATAGTCAAAGGAAAATTACTTTGGTGCGATAATTAAGTTGTAGCATCTCAATAACACTTACAGATGAAGCAGGAAGGAGCACCGTAAACAGATAGAAAATAGAACAGATCTGTCAGCTTTTCTGTATCGATTATTTTAAAAAGTTGCTGACAGTGGAACAACCAGATTAGGGCTCTAACATCTGGTAAATGATATGCTTTATAGGGAATTGGCAGTGGGAAAGAGCATCTGGGCCAGACCAAGAATCCAGTCTGGTTTTGAGTCAAGAAACATTTAGTAAGTGCTTACTATGTGCCAGGCACTGTGCTAAGTGCTGGGAATACAAAGAGAGGCAAAAGACAGTCCCTGACCTCAAGGAGCTCACAATGTAATGGGGGAGACAAGAAAACAAATATATACAAACTAGATATAGATATAGTTAGAGACAGAGATAGAGATATAGAGATGTAGATGTAGCTATAGCGATAGCTATAGGTGTAGGTATAGATGTATATGTAGATACAGATACAAATACAGATATAGATATATAGATGTAGATGTAGCTATAGATATAGATGCAGATATAAATAGATACAGATACAGATAGAGATAGAGATACAGATATAGATGTAGATACAGATACAGATATAGATACAGATATGGAAAGAGACAGAGACAGAGAAACAGAGACAAAGAGAAGGAGACACATATACACATACATACATACATATACACAAGATAGGAAAAAAAAATAAGAAAGGGAAGGCACTAGAATTAAGAGAGTTTAGGAAAAGCTTTCTGCAGAAAGTAAGATTTTAGCTAAGACTCAAATTAAGCCAGGGAATACAAAAGGTAGAAATGGGGATGGAGAATATTTCAGTCATAGGGGACATCCAGAGAAAATGCCTGGAGCTGAGAGGTGGAATGTTACAAGGAGGATAGTGTTACTGGATTGAAGAGTGTATGGCAGGAATAAGGTGTAAGAAGACTGGAAAGGTAGGAAGGATCTAAGTTATGAGGAGAAGGTAGGAGGGAGCTAGGTCATATGAGGGGCTTTGAATGTCAGACAGCATTTTTTATTTGATCCTGGAAGTAATAGGGAGCCACTGGAGCTTATTGAATACACCTGGACCTGCAGATTAGGAAAATCATTTTGATGACTAAATGAAGGAGATTGAAGGGTGGAGAAATTTGAGGCAGACAGACCCACCAGTGTGCTATTGCGATAGTCTGAGAGTCAGATGATGAGTGCCTGCACCAGAGTGATGACACTGTCAGAGCGGAGAAGGGGGCATATTTGAGAGATATTGCAAAGGTAAAATCAGCAACACTTGGCAACAGATTGGATATGGGAGGAAGAAGCAGTGAGAGGTAGTAAGGAATCAAGAGTGACACCTATGTTTTGATCCTCAGGGACTAGGAGGATCATGTTGCCCAGTAATAGGGATAGAAGAGATTCATGCTAAAGGCAACACAATTTAGGAACCACTAAGGGATAATATTTTAAGATACCTCAAAAAAGAGAAAAATTAAATCCAAAATGCCAAATTATCTTGAAAAAATCATGGATTGCATTATTACAAAAGAGAGCCCAGGAAATACTTGATCAAAAGTAGAAATGAGGAGTGAATATCTAGCAGAAGCTAACAGACAGAAAGCCCACAGATTGTGCTTGGTCACAGAACATTAGAAGACCTAGAGAAAGGCCTCTACTGTTTTTGGTAGATCATTTAGGGTGGATTTATGGGAGGATATGGATAAGAATAACCTAGTATGGTAAAAACATGGGTGGCTATAATCTATACTGTTGGTGAGAATACTTCCACAGGTGATAATGTGGATTCATTGAAATATTGATGATATAAAATATCAAGTCATTGAAGATTTTGAGGCTAACTGGGAAAATGTTTGGAAGACAATATCACCAGAAAGTGGGGAGTATGAAGGGAGAACTAGTTTGGGGGAGAAAGGCACAGAATGAATCCAGTTTGACACATGGCAAAGTTAGGTTGATACCATCCATTTGTCAGTAACAAAGAGATAAGGGGAAATTATACCAAATCCTATAGTTCAGTATAAGAGAGTAGCATATAAGCAAAAGATAACTGGATACCCAGCAATGAAGAGGGAATTCATCATCAGAGGGTGTAGTAAGTACATGCAGAGTATACAAGACCCCAGACTACACTTTGAGGATGAATGGCCTAGCCCAACCCACTCATTTTACATGTAAGGAAACTTAGGCCCACAGAGTGTGAACGGATTTGCCCAAGGTGACACAGGTGGCAAGTAGAAGACCCAAGATTTAAATCTAAGTTTTCTGACTCTAAATCCAAGACTGCTTCCACTCTACTATACCACTGTACTGTCAACGAGTATTTATTTTAGTACCTAGTGTATATATAAGACCATGGCTAGAATTGCTAAGTACAAAAGAAATATAAAACCCTGTCCCTGTATAATACTAGATTCTATATTCTAATCTTCCACAGATCCTGTGCTTTATAATCAAAATAAGGGCCTCATTCACAATGCAAATGCATGTATAATAATTTATCCACAGTTCCAAAGTCATCTTTCTTGGACACCTGTGAACAAAAACACTTGCGTAAAAGTTAGATGGCTGCTTTTATCTAGTGCAAAATGGGACCTGTGCTGTAAATACCTCAACTCCTTGTTTTTCATTCCTAGGTAACTCTATCCATTCATTTCTCTAAGGACTCACCCAGGTAAATTGACAATGCACATAAACCCAAACTACCCAAGTTTGGTTTCTGTTCTTTCTTCAATTATAAACTAAATATCTCAAAGGGCCCATGGTTCAGAAGACAGATAGAATTTATCTAATGGCTGCCAGAATGTAATCTAAAACTATTCCAAGAGGAACCAGAGCTTCCCCAAATATTCCCACCGTGGGACAGCTGATGGCTGGAGCTCTGGCCAACCAGCCAGGCACTGAAGAGCCTCAGGGCTCGAGGAAATCTCTACTGTGGTTTGTCATGTGACCCTAGGAAAGTGACTGACACCATCTGTGACTCTTGCCCTTTCAACTGTAAAACATGGAGACTTTCCAAAGAGTTACACTAGGTGGATAGACAAATAAATGAAAGAATAAGTGAATGAAAGAGAAAGCACTTATTAAATGTCTACTATGTGCCAAGCACTGTGAGATATTTGTAAAGCATTTAGCACAGCGTCTGGCACATGTTGAGTGCTATAGAAATGCCTATTCACTTCTCCTTCCCTTCCTTCCGTAAGCCTCTATCACCCCAGATTTACACTAGAAGAGGATTCCCTAAAAGAATGCCTGTCTTCATACGGAATAGGACATACAATAAGAGCAACGTTGTTTCTGCGATTTATAAAAATCATACCTTAAAAGCCTGACACAGCATGTTTAAATTTAATTCAATTAAGAGAACCAATGAATATCAGAGCTCGAAGGGTAGAGGGGGAGTCTCAGAGAACTTCTGGCCTTTTATTTTACAAATGAGGAAATTAAGGACTAGAAAAGGGAGACCAAATTCCTTATTAATGGCAGAGCTGGTGACTAGAGTTCAGGCCTCTAGTCTTCTGCTTACCAATCCTGTGGCTACTCCCACTCTACCACCAAGTCTTCCGTAATTCAGTTCAAATTTTAACATTCTTAATATGGCAACTGAGTTGGAGGCGGGAGTGTTGGTGACAAGCCCTCTCCTTTTTGTCTTGGCCAGAGATCCTTTGACTAAAAGGGATTACAATTCATAAGCCAACATGGAGTAAAGCTGGGGAGAAAAGTTGGGGTGGGGAAGAAGGAATGAATATTAAAATGCATGAACAATTGTGAAGAGTGTGCCATGGAGGGTGCTAAACTCTGAACATTTGTGTTCTCCACAGGAGCTTGGAACATGCAAGATCTTGGCATGAAAGGATAATGTGTACTGGACAAGACGTTTGGCTCACAGATTTGGTGTGCCAGGCATTTTTAATAAAGGGGCACTGCTGAGCTAGGAGGAGGAGGTGATAAATAGGCTTCTTCCCTCCCTTCCTCCCTCCTTCCCACACTGGAGATGAACCAGCTGGGACTTAAAACAAGAAGGAAGACATTTTAATTGTTTCCCTGAAAAGGAATGATCAGAAAAATACACACACACTTGAAGGTATTTTTCTCAAAGAACTAAAACATTTTACAAATGTCCCATCATTTCTCAGTATTACTTTGAGGAAGGTAACTGTTTTGGGTCAGGGGATGGAGGGCAAAAGAGAAGATTCTTCCTATTTAACAGATGGGTGGATTGAGGTATTAAACATGCAATGAAGAGAATGGGAGTGATGCCTATCTGAGAACACCTGAAGACTCACTCATGTTTATGGCGATCAAGTGATTTATCCCTTCTATCCACTCCAAGCTTCAAAATAAGATAGGTGGATGTCTGGGAAGCTGTTGGTCAGTCTTCTCTTGGAAGACTTTGGGAAGGCCTTATGCCAACACTCTTAGAACCACCACCACCATCACCAGCACCACCACCATCCCAGAAAAAAAAATTCTAAATGTAAAAAGTATGGAGGATTTGAAGCTATTTTGAATTGCTTTCTCAAGTTTTTGTTTTCAATTAAAGATGACCCTAACACCATATTCTTTCAAAAATATATAAGAGTCATATACACAGGCATTCAGATATTAACACCTTTTCACTACAAGAAAGAGAAACAATATCCCAGGACATTAATTCAATCTCATGATAGTCTGCTAAGAGAGGACTGGAGCCAATAGTGTGAATGAGCCTATTTAAACTATTTTGAAAGAGCTGATAGTTAAATTTTCAGGATGAACATTCACTCTTTAGAAATCAGTAAATGCTATAAAGCTGGGCTTGATATATTACTTTGTTGTTTTCTAGACTTAATAAAGGGGAAAATGTTAAAACTGTAGATTAAGCTTTAAAGTGTGTCCCATTTACATTTGCTCAGGAGAGCCTCTTGCTAACCATTTACCAGAACACTGCCTGCTGGAACATAAGAAGAATAGAAGCATAACCATGACTGCTACTGCTAGAATTCCATACATGAATTTCCCCCCACCTCCCATCCCTTCATATGTCTCGGTTCTACCAGACTTTCTACCCTCCAGCTCCCATAAGGATATATCTCTACAACTGTAAAAAAAATAATTCAAATTCATAGATTGGGGCAGGCCAGTAGCTAAGTAAGATGACTGGAAGAATGATAACTGGGAGATCATAGGTTTTGAAGCAAGAAGGTACAGATGAAGAAATCAAGGCACCAAAAGGGAAATGAATAGCTTACGGTCACATAGCTAAAAACTAATGAATGATTCAAGCCCAGTTCTGTTGACTTTACAATAGACTTCGCCATTTGAGTGGAAGAAAATTTGAGTGTGTGAATTCATTGTGGGCAACTCCGCCTCGTACCCTAACATTTCAGGGTTACCAGCAATCCCATACCACATCAGTGGCCTCTCTACACAAAGAGGTAGCTGTTAACTGACTATCTGGAATGGATTTTCCATGGATAAAGGAGAGTACCTATAGAAAGGTCTAGGACAGAGTCAGGACCTTGAAGAACATTATATCCTTATGATCAGGAGAGGGAAGGATAGCAGTATGTTATAATGGAAAAATCAGTGGACTATGATAAAAAAAAAAAAGACTTTTTTTTAACCCCAGGTCTGCCATTGGATGATTCTGGGTAAGCCACTTCTCCTCCCTAAGCTTCAGTTTCCTCATTTATAAAATGACGAGTGCACCAAATCATTTCTAATATCCCTTCTATGAGTCTACAAAATTTAGCAATTTCCAAAGAAAAATCAATGAATTTTAGTGTTAGGACCAAAATTACATTTTAGTTATTTAGATCCTTTCTGACAAGATTTTCTAAACACCAGCCATTATTTTTCTCTCTAACCAGATCTAACCAACCCACAATCTAGTCTCTGATAGGAATATGGAGGGATTTGTGTCTTATCAGGCCATGTCTGACATCTTTAAATATGATATAAACATCAGAAAGTCAGAGATATGTCCCACAAAGCTTCCTATTCCCACAGACCTCTACTCCTCTGAACTTCTTGATAACCAAAGAACTTCTTCATCCTGCAAGCTCTCACATCAGCCTTTGAGACAATTAAAAAGTTTCAAGAGATGTAGTTTCTGGGTAATTTAATCATTTTATTAATAAGGCCAGCAGGTTTTTAATAAAAGGATGGTCATTTGGCCATCTCTCTCAGACTAAAGACAATCATGGTGGCAGGCTCAGTTTATATTCCCTTCCAACAGGGTCTTAATCGTGTCACCCATGGACAGAGAAAATATCTCTATATCAGACTACTCTCAGCCTTGGGCTATCTAGACAAAAGGATCTACCCAAGCTTGAGTAGAACACAGTGGGTTTCCCCACCTTAGATTAAATTCATTTCAAGGCTGGGTGAAGTCTGACCAAGATCATAGAGAGTCAGTGCAATCTGGTTAGCAGTAATGGCCTTTTGAAATAAAACTGAACTTTTAAAATGAGAGATTTAGAAGAAGGGGAAAGCCTCTGAATCTCCCCCAGATATTGGTTGTTAATCATCATCTTTCACCCCTGGAGCTTACACCTCATCAGTCCCCTCTTCTCCTAGGGCCCCTCTAATTTGAGGGCAGAGAGATCTTCCCAGAACCTCCACTGAAAGAGGACACCCGCACCAGCCATCCCTTCCTTTCTCACCTAGTTGATCTCCTGTGAGCCTCATACCAGGTATTTTCCATCTCCAGTCCAACACATTTTGAGCTTCCTTTTGTGTGTCATCTTCCCTTATTAGACTCGTATTATTAGATTGTAGCACCTTGTATTATTATTGTATTATTCTAACTTACAAACCCAAATCCTCAAAGCAAAAAAGGCCCAGTGCCTTGGCTATGTTTGTTCAGGTGAGGGTGAAGAGAGTGCTCACGTTACATCATGGAATTTTATTATTATTATTATTATTATTATTATTATTATTATTATTATTATTATTATTATGTATTAGATTGTAGCGCCTTGAGGACAAGAACTGACTTTCTTTTTCATAATTGTAGCCCTGCACAATGCCTATCACATAGTAGGCACTCAATAAATGATACTGACTGTTTTAAAAAATGATAATAATAACTAGAATTTACATAATGCTTTAAGATTTGTAAAAATACACATCCTTACACCAGCCCTATACGGTAGGTGCTATTATTATTCCCTGTTTTATAGATGAGGAAACTACGAAGGATTAGTGAAATGACAGGGTCAGTCAGTCATTTATTAAGTTCCTACTATGTGCAAGGCATTGTGCTAAGCACTGGGGATACAAAAAGAGGCAAAAATCCCTGCCCTCAAGTTGTTGAGAGTATGATTGGATATTGAAAAGATGATACTTATGTGTGCTGTATTAAACACAAACACTTATAAGTGCTCGAGTCATACAGCTGGTAAGTGTCCAACTCCAAGTCTAGTTAGACCTTTATCTGCCAAGTTATCTAGCTGGCTCCATACATGTAGTCAATGCAATGGCCGTGGCAAGGGATGCAAACAAGAGAAAACATGAAATAATTAGAGAATGATATAAAATCATATTGTAGAAATAGGAAGAAGAGATGGACAGTAAACTTTACAAAGAGGTCCGAGAAAAGAGAAATCAATGCTGTTTGGAGGAAGTTGGAATTAAGCTAAATCTTAAAGGATGAGCATCCTTCTTAAAATTCTAGGCATATAACATATAGGTTTACCCTGATCAATACTGTTTTACTAAACACCATTAATCCATTTTAATTGAATCATAAAGTCACAAAACTCCACTTTAGAAGCCTTCAGTCTATCACCTAGCTATCTTATCATTCCTGTGGCACTAACTGCCCCCCCACTCCTTTCACCGCCCATGGTGCTCTCATGGGACCAATTAAGCACAATGGGTAGGGTACATGGAGTATGTCTGTAGTTGAGTTTAGTATCCTGTATCACCTCTTAGGGAAATGGGCTTCCTAAGTTAAGGCAGAGGTATAAAATAACATTTCCAGATGAGTTCTGAGCTTATTCCTTTTGATCTTCAAGTGATAGTCTATTTTTCACATTCTGGCATAGAATAGACCCTTGGAAAGAGACCACAATTAGAATGAAAATAAGGTGAGGGTGAAGAGAGTGCTCACATGACATCACCGAAGCTCCAGAATGAAGGCAAAGAGGCCAAGGAAAGACAAGAATTGAAGGAGACTAGGGAGAGTTTGTAGAGATAAGGGAAAGTTTCTCTAGAATAGGCCCCCAAATAGGAAAAACCTTGCAAAGGGTCAGTGCCTACAACAACAATAGCTAACACTTACATAGTGCTTTAAGGATTGCAAAATGCTTTGCAAATAGCTCATTTTATCCACACAATAACGCTGTGAGGTAGGCGTTACTACTGTTCTCATTTGATAGATGAGGTCACTGCGGAAAAAAGAGGGTAAGCAATTTGCCTCAGGTCATACAGCTAGTATCTGACCTCATCAGATTTGAACTCAGGCCTCTCTGAGGCCAGGTCCAGAGCTCTATTTACTTCTCTGTTTGCCAACTAACCACTTCTATTCCAGGATTAACATACAAGTACAAATCAATTCCTACCTCAAATATTATGATACATCATCTACCTACTAGGAAACTTTGAAGAACTCTGCATTCATCTAGAGTCTTTGAAAATCATTTCTTAGATGAGATTTTAGGTTCTCAGAAGCTAAGTGAATACGTAGAAAAAAAAACAGGGCAACAAACAAAAATGAAGAGCATCTTGAGATACATGGTGAAGAAAACATGACTCCATAAAAGACTGAGTTATCAATTATTTATTAGACAACTCCGAATGTGAACATAGTCAAGGCACTGGGCCCTTTTTACTTCTGGGATTTGGGTTTGCAAGTTAGAAGGCAGAAGGGAAATAACTCTGAAATTACAGGAAATCAGAAACAGGAAATTTTAGTTCTAGTGAAAAACCATAATATCTTTTGGTGGACTCCATTCAATGAACTTCAACAATAATCCAAAAATGCTAGGGGGAGAAATGGGGGAAAACTATATTAAGCTGTTTCAGGATCTGGATATATTCATCTGGAAAGATATATGGTCCTATATTACTTTCATGGTATTAAAGTGCCATTCCCAAACAGGATGATCTATGGCATTCATCGTTCAGGACTCAGCCTCATGCAAATTGGGAACAGTGCCCTCTGCCAACCCCCTTCCCACCCCAATATCCTACCATCCGGCCCAAAACACAAAAAAGTAAGAGATCTGGTTTTGATTTGAGAATATGATGCTGCTGAAAGACGCTGTTCCAGTTGTTGTTGGGAATTCTGGGGCCTTTTACCATCTTGGTGGTGAGAAGTATGATAAGAATAAGGAAAATAAAGGATTAGGGATGGGGCAAGCAAGATTAGTTGATTCAGTAATTAAACCTGGATATCTCCAGTTTCTGTTTCACCATGAACTGTAAAATAGCAATCATGTACAGTTAGGCCTAGAAGATATCGAAACAGATGGTGAGAGCAAAGTTGGACAACCAGTGCCTTGGTCTACAAACGTTGGTTGTTGTTGTCCTTAATCACGTGAACATCCTACACACATAGCTTCCAACTGTCTGTTGGTAGGGAGAGCCACAGTTTTCTCCTACCCCAACTCTCTGAAATCATTGGATCAGGAAGAGATCTTAGGCTTTACCACAGACTCAGTACCAGAAGGGACCAAAAAAGCCATCTAGTCTAAGCTCCTCATTTTACAGATGATGAAAATGAGGCCTAGAAAGATTACATGACCTACTCAAAATGACATAGAAGCAAATGTAGGCTTTGAAACAAGAATCAGAGAATTTGCTATGTTTGGCCCCAGGAGTAATGGGTCGTAGTTGCAAAGAGGCCAAGTTTAATGTCAGGAAAAAACTTCCTAACAGTCTGAGCTGTCCCAAAGTGCAGTGGCCTAACACAAAAGGTAGTAGGTTCTCCCCCACACTTGGGGGTTTTCAGGCAGAGGCTGGAGGATTACTTGTAGAGTATGCTATGCTGGAGATTCCTTTTACATGATTTGGACTAGATGGAGGCTGAGGTCCCATCCCACTCTCAAATTCTCTGATTCTAACTTTTTCTGTGTTGTCTGCTGACCTTTGCATGCCATCTATGCTTCTGCAAAACTTCCCAAAAATTCCCATTTATTTATGCTGATCCGCGATATATCAAAACCACGATGGAGAAAGTCCTGATGTGGAAGAAATGACTGTAAAATCCTTCTTCCACCTGGCAAGCCTTCAAATACTTCCATAAAGCTATCATATCTCCCCTGAATCTTCTCTTTTCCAAGCTAAATATGCCCAATTCCTCCCAACAAACCTATATATCATAAACTCATGGCCCTTCACCTTCCTGGTTCCCTCTTTTGGACATTCTCTAGCTAATTACCATCTTTCTTTAACCAGGATAACCAGAACTGAACACAAGAATCTAAATGAGGTCTTCTAAGAATAGAACATGGGATTATCACCTCCTATTCTTGACAATTATAGTGCAGTGGCTACAGCACTGGACCTGAAGTTAGGAGATATGAGTTAAAATCCAGTCTCAGACACTTACTAGCTATTTGACCATGGGCAAGTCACTTAACCTCTGCCTGCCTCAATGTTCTCATCTTTAAAATAGAGATAATAGTAGCACCCATCTCCCTGGGTTGTTGTGAGGCTCAAATGAGATAATATTTGTAAAAGCTCTTTGCAAACCTTAAAGCACTACGTAAATGCTAGTTACTATTGTTGTAATGATGATGACGATGATTAATGCTTCCTAAGACCACATTAGCTTTTCCCGTCTGCCAGATCAAACCGCCGAGCTTAATTATACATATTGAGCTTACAATCCATTAAAACACCTAGATCTTTTTTCAGATCAACTGATGTCTATACATGCCTTATTCCTCTATAGATAGTTCCTCTATTTTGTACTGGTGAAGCTGATTCTTTGTACTCAAGTGCAAAATTTTACATTTATCCTTGCTGAATTTCACCTCATTAGATTTAGCCTATCAAGATCCTTTTAAATTCTGATTGCTAACTATCCTGTCCAGCTCTGTGTTATCTACAGATTCAGTGGTGGTGGTGACCCATGCCTTTATCCAAGTCATTGACAAAAAATGTTGAACAGTATTAAGAGCCATGCACAGATCACCGGTATATTACATTCTGATTTATTCAAAGGGAACATAATAGATTTAAAAAAAAATAGCGTGGCGGTGGTGAAATAGCATCATATATTTAAAAGTTATTATTATGTGAAGAAATCCAGGAACCAGAGGAAGAAAACATGGGAGAAAGTATCTAGATATCTAGAGCACAACAGAGGGGAAACAGCAGTACTGATCTTATCCTTAGACAATACTACCACTACAGGAGGCAAATGGATGGAGAAGGACATGACCACTGCAGGAAGAAGAGTTTGGTAAGGAGTCAGAAATAAATCACAGTCCTGGCACTGAGAGTGTGCTATAGGGGTAATGGTCTATTTCAACCGTCCAGACATCTGTTAAAATTTGCTGTCTCTCAAAAGCAAAGCAGCCAACAAATTCTCGCCTCAGTTTATAGATAATTTCATTCTTAGGTCAGTCACTCAGACAGTCCAAAAAAACAACAACGGCCACCATGCTTTAAGCCCATTCTGTGTGTTAGGCACTGTGCTAAAAGTCAGAGGACAATACAAAGATAAAAATACCACCCTCCATCAAGGAGCTCACATTATAACATGAAGGATAATGTGCAAAATATTATCCATATAAGATATATGCAGCCTCAGTGGGAAGTAATCTCAAAGTGAAGATACTAACAGGTTGGGGGTGAGGGGCTGGCAAAGGCTAGGAGAGAACTACAGAACATGGAATTTGAGCAGTCTTGAATGAACCCAGGGAAGCCAAGTGAGATAGTTGAGTAGGGAGAGTATTCCAGGCATGGAAGACAGCCCTAGCCAGGCCAGTAAAACTCAATTAGTTGCCAAAATGGAAGAGATGAGAAGCTCAAGAGAAAGTCACCACTTCGTCTTGGAATTTGGGATAAGGGAGAGGAAAGACAGGCTTAGTCTGACATGTTCTGTAGATTTTGGAAGGGTGAGTTTCAAAGGATTCAGAGAAAAGCTAGGTAGAAACCTGTAGCCTAAAACCTTATGGGTTAAATAATCAATATTGAGAAGGCTAGACATCCCTAAATTTACTTATTCCATTCTCTTTGCTCTAAAGGCATATCTGCTTCAGAGGCATAGACTTATATAGAACAAGAGACTGGTATGCCAGCACAACCTAAGAGAGAATTCCTAAGGCCCTTTTCCTGAGGAAAGCTCTTCCAGCTGGAGTGCTCCTCCAAGTTATGGCGGGAGTGTTCTATGCAGGATTATGTTATAGCCTCTGATGTTAGTGACAAAAGAGCAGGGATCTCAAGTAAATAAATTTTGGTGCTCAAGGAGTGTAATAGCAAGCACCCTGTGATATTCAGGATGGCCTGCTAGCACAGATGCTTTTCTTAAAGGAAAAGCCACTTTAAGGAGTCAACAATCTTTACATTCACTAGCTCAGGGAAAGGTCAACACCCTGAACATGAGGAAAATACAAGCAGAGAAATCAGCACAAAGATCAACAGACAAGGCTCCAGCTGTCTGAACAAAGTAATACAGCCACCTACATAAACTACTGGATCGGGGGAGCACCACTACATCTGAGTAGTCAGGGGCTCTTAACAAAACAGCTACTACCAACCTCATGATTGACTCAGTGTCTCAGTGCTTAATTAACTTAGTACCAACAGGCGTGAAAGCCTTCCTACCAGCAAACCTCCTCCCAAGCAAGCTTCCCTTTAAGCAAATTCCTCTCCCAGTGGGTTCAATGTGACTCTGGGTGTATCACAGCTGTGACTGAACATATGTGGTCACATAGGCCTATTAATGGACAGGGAAGCTCTTCCTATTCCATTAATATTACAAGGCGGTACAAATAAAACCTTTTCCATATCTTCTTATCTCATATTCTTGTCTATGTCCTATGATAAATCTTCCTGAGGAAGCCTTGTTAACATTATGTTGGTACCAGTTGGTACATGAGGATTAATCTGTTTCCTCTCTCTGTAGCTGCATGATCAGCTCACCTCCTTTTTTGGTCACACATCTCTTTGATAACATTTTATGCCATTTCTTTCATGCCTTCCATCTTTACTGCTAACATAACACATGCCCATCTTGTCTCTATATTGGCCTTTGAATAAAGGACCCACAATTTCAATTTTCAGAGATTATGGTCTTCCATTATTTATAGTCACATAGCATTACCAGAAGAATACTAATGTGACACTAAATAAATACTTATTAATAACATCACATTTGGATTTTCTGAGTTATAGTTATGTTTTTTTCAATCACTCTCTGTTTCTCTTAGTTTGTTAAGTTTTTCAAAGATTTTTAAAAGAGTAGGAAAACTTCTGACAAATGTAGAAGGTTATGCTTCTTCCTTGTTCAAAATTATGAATGGACTTCAGCATCTTATCCAGATAAAATGTGAACCACCTTCATGCAAAGAACACTGGACTGGCAATAAAAGACATCAGTTGGAGCCTTGGCTTTAACACTTACCAGTTGTGTGACCCTGGGCAAATCTCTTAGTCCTTCTAAGTTTCAGCTTCCTAACCTAATCTACAAAATGAGGGTAATACCTATCCACCTTCATAAATTATAAAGTGCACATAAAGTATATACACATATGTGAAAACTATTATTATTATTATTATTAACCCATGAATAATTATAATGTTGTGAATTTCAAGTGAGGTAAGGGAGGAGAATAGAATTATGAGGAAGATTTATCAGAATGAGTGTCCCAACCCTCCTGAACTTGCATTATGTAGGCAATTACTTATTTCCTGTATGACTAGAAAACCTTGAGGAAAGCAGCACTGGAATTAGAATCAAAGGACCAAGAATTGAACCTTGGCTCTGCCACTTATTACCTTTGTGATTTTGTACAAGTCACCCAGGAAAATAGGTCTAGAGCTGGAAAGGATCTCAGAAGCCATCTAGCCTAATCCCCTCATTTTACAAATGAGGAAATTGAGACCCAGAGAGATTTAATTATTTCTGTGCTAGGTCATACAGGTAAGGATGAGAGGCAGGATTTGAAACCAGCTTCTCTGACTCTGGACTCAGTATGCTTTCTGTTGTACCGTATTGCACCCCTCTGTTTTTCTTCACCTGAGAGGGTTGGACTTAGACGATCTCTAACATCCTCTCCAGCACTAAAGCCTGTCTTTCTTTGACAAGGGTGGGTGCTGCTAAAGGTTAATGGTGAAGCCAGCATAGAAACTTGATGTGAAATCATCCAGAACTCTGCGTAATGAGAAGTTATAAAGGCTCAATAAACATCTACCGGTGAGTAAGTGAACTTGTCCAAGGCCCGGAAAACCCCAAGGTGAAGACGCTTCTTCACTTTGTGAGAACAAGTCTATGAGTTTACTAATCTGATATGAAGTCATCATACCTCCTCCAAGGTAGGAATGATTCAACCTTTGTCCTTGTCCCCGCCTCTCCACCCCCCATCTCCTAACCTCCCCCCCTTTCGAATGCACACCCTGACACCAGAGGCAAAATGTGCCTTGCTAGAGATGGTACAAAGCCCAGTGAAGAATTTCCTTCAAGAATTGAGGTGACCCAATGGCCCTGCCTGAAATGCCTCATGAACAAGATGGGCACAGATATGGGGTAGATGTCTCCCTCCCTCCTGGTGCCAAATTCCCCACTGGTATCACCCGGGGTACAAGGTCATGATGGCCCCTCCCTGCCCACCTGAGGTGCCCTCCTGAGATCATAGCTTGTTCAAAAGTGCCATATAAACTCAAGACAACGCGATGCTTCTAATTATCCCCAAGGGGTAAATACCTGGGAAATCAAGCTGGAGATTGAGTTCATCTCTTGTTTGAGGACCCAGCATTTTACCTGTCACTGGAATTGCCCAAAGAAGCCTCATCTTAAAACCACCCCCACACACACACACCTCATATCCCAAAGAGTGGGATGTAGAGAGAAAGCCTCCACAAGGCTAGAACTCAACAAAATGATGCCTTTGGCTCTCTCATCTCCTCTTTCCTCATTCTTTCCCTACCTCATGGCAAATTGTGTCTTTATATACTTTCACCCCTCGAGCTTGGTGCAATAAAAAGAGCATTACTCTTAGAGTTAAGGGGCTGATGATTAGTACCTATATAATCTTTGAAAAATCATTCAACCCTTCTTGACCTCATTTCTCAGATATAAAATGAGAGATCTGGGCTAAATGGTCTTTAAAGTCCCTTCTAGATGTAGATTTTCTTAAATTTTATTTTAGACTCAAAGGCCAGAACACAAATACAGAATAGAAAAGAGGAACAAAATATATCATAAACTTAAATATTGAAACTTAAGTACAAAGAAAGAAAAAAAGCATATGTACATAGAAGAATATGAGAGGATTCAAAATATATAATGATAGATTTTCATTTCAAGAAAGACTATATGATAAATAATACATGCTGTATTGAGAATTGTCCATCTTTTCTGTTTCCTTGTGAGTTTTCTTTTGTTCTCTGCTGTGTACTTTTTTGCTTTGTTCTCTTTTCCCCACCCCTATCCCACCCCCAAAGGCTACAATAAAGTTTAGATGTTTCTCTATAGCCATAGATATATACATACACATATACATATATACATACATATATAGACATATACTTTCCCAAACATACTCTACTCCTGATCTTTGTTTTTTTGTATTTGTGTTTATCTCTTGTATCCTGTGCCTCCTGATTCTTCTACTTTACTTCTACCAACTACCTTGCCCTCTTATTACTTGCCTATACCCCTCCCAGGATCCTTCCCCTATCCTCCCATTCCCATAAATCTAAACACCCTTCTACATGTAGATTTATGATTTTCTCAAAATTTGGTTTTAGAAAATAGTTTACTAATCATTTATACCTGAGTATGAATTTAAGTATCTGTGACCCCCTCCAGTGGGATCTTCATTTTTAAGCCACCTCTTAAACTATAGGATGAAAGTGATTTCTAGCATCGGTCTACAGGTAGCAGAGGGATGTTTTTATATTGGGGAAGAGGACCTTCCTGGAACCCAGGAAAACACACTAATGTGGGGTCTTTTTATTCTACCTCCATGTAAGACCAGGCCTAAGTCTTCAACTAAAGAACTATTCTTCTTTCCCCCATCCCAATGCCCTGGGGAAAATTACTTAAATTATTTAAGTTTTGGTTCATATCTGTGGTATCCCCAAAAGAACAAATAGAAAGATGCCCTATGTATAATGTCAGGTATAGGATAGCTACTTATTTCCTCTGCCAAAAAGAAACGATTACTCTAACAAGTCAAACAAACATTCATGAATAGAAAATTTAGCACATAACAGCAATAATATAAATATGAATTATTATTCTTTCTTGGGAGATTGATACTTTAAGCCATGAAGACAAGATAGAGTCTGAAAGATTGCTGAATAGGCAGTTTACATTTCACCTTGGCTCTGCACTGTCAAAATAATTCTTTCTAGGTCAATGTCTTCTGGAAAATGAAACCAGGGGTTAAGTTTGTCTCCCTTTAGCAGTCTTCCTTTCTAATACAGAAAGCTCACTTGCCCACAATCAGCTCTGATTTGGGGACTCAGGATCTCTGGGCCTCTTGAATTCAAAAGATTGCCCCAAGCCTAGACAGTCCAATTCAGGATTGCTGTCTGATCATCTATACTCAGAGAAGAAAACAAAGCAGAACATGCAACCAGGGGCCAAGACTCAGACTCAGGCTCACCTAAGCCCACATATGTACTTTAATGGCCATGTTCTTAAAGTTCACCATTTGTCTTTCGGTAGGAAAAAGGTTAGACTTCCCCTGAAGGGGGTTGGTAGACATGGAGAGCTACTTGTCATATAAGAGATTCTAACAAAGAGAATAAACCAAAACCTGACTCTTCTTTTTAAAATCCTCCCTCATCATAGAGCTAAGAAGCCAATAACAAGAGGATTGCTTTGTCATCCCTAGCACCTGAGTCCAACAGTACTGATCCAGCATACATAGCCAGCCAGAAGCAGGTGAAGTATCTCTGTGCAAACTCATGGAATGCAATCTCATTACCCTCTTCCCCCAGTTAAATATTTGCTGTGCTAATAGACTGGGGTAGAATTGGCACATTTATTCATATCCCCAATCGTAGAAGTTCTGTGGGGTTCGAGGGAGGCTTAAGAATTATCTTTTTACATGCCTCCCACGGTGCCTTTCACTAGAGAATCTCAAGATCCAGTCGACACAAGTCTTAGTCTCAAACTCAGCGGTCTTTAGAGAGGGCCCTGGCCTACCACAGCTTAAAAGCTGAGCGTCACAATCACGCCCAAATGCAAAGTTATGCAAATTTGACAAATTACAACTTATGGAGCTTATCAGAGAGTATAGCTTGCCTAGTTCTTATAACTATCTGTGCCAACCCAAATAGAGAAAAAGGGGGGGGGGGAGTAAAATTGGAATAAAACAACTAACAAAGTGAAAAATAAAGAAAAGAAAAAGAGAAAACTGGCATTTCTCTCAGAGAGAGAGAGAATCTCTGATACCAAATGAGCTCCTAGAAAATGTGGGCCTCTCTTAACAGAAATTAGGAACCTGAGGTCAAGTGGAAATCCTCTAATGCTGAGGTAAGAAACCAAGCTATTTCACTTGAAAATTTATCCATAGTTTCCTGAAGCAAATCTTATAACCAATACATTTCCCCAAGGGATCACTTTCCAACACAAAGTGTCATCCAATGACATTCTGAACTCACCAAACAAAAAAGAAAAACAAGTTTACCTCAAAAAGAAAGAAATAAAAAATCAGATGAGAACCAGGCATGTGTAGGGCTCCCAAAAAAGGGACTAAACACTTCAGCTTGATTGAAATCAACCTTCCCATAAATAATGAGAACCACTGCTGGGCCCAAAGGGCTGGGCACTGTACCCTCTTCCTCTCTAGTAACCTCCCGAGGGAATATAATAGGAGTATTTCAGTGTTTCAGGTTTTAAGTCTTTGTTAATGCAATCGCATGAATTTTTTGCATTTTTTATAGTGAAAGAACTAAGTATCAGTCCGATGCCTGATCTACTTTGTATACTGAGAACTTTTCAAGAACAGATGCCGTAAAGTACTTTTAAAGAGAATCCAGACGTGGGCCCTAAGCTTTTTGAGTGATTTTCCCCTGGGCTGTAGGGTATGGGTATAAATATCTAGTAACAATAAAGAAACGGCATGTTCCATCTCTTTAGATGTCAGGCTACCCCAGGCCTGAACATAGTCCATGTTAACCCAGAGCTGAGGCCTATTAGTGAGAAGTAGCATCCCAGCCCCTGGGGCCAGTGAATATTTATTTCATACATAAAAAGGCAACATGTCCAATGGATAGAGCACAGCCTAGAAATCAGGCAAGCTGGATTCTACAGTGTCTTGAAAAGAATAGGCTACATAGATGTATATGCATATCTGTAATTTATGTCTGTGTGTATGTGCATATATGTAAAAACCTATATGAGAACATGTATGTGTGCATATATGTATATGCATGCATACATTTTTTCAATTGAATTCTACTGTAGCCCTGGCTTTGCCACAAATTCCACCTTCCGTAAGTCACTTAACCTTTTTCTTCATCAGTTAAATAAGGATAATTCTTGCCTTTTCTGCTTCACAAGACTTTTCTATAAATTAATCAATTAATAATCATTTATTTATTAAATGCTTACCGTGTACCAGCACTAGGCTAAACTTTGGGGTCATAGAGAAAAAAAAGCAAAAATATAATAAGCCTTTGGTGCTTTTGTGCCTACCATTATGCCAGCTGCTGGGGATAGAAAGACAAAAGTAACAGTCCCTTCAAAGAACTTACACTCTAACAAGGAGACAACAGGAACAGAAAAGAATACAGACAAAATAAATAATAGGTAAATGGGGTCAAGAGACAAAGGGATTTTTTTAATATATACCTATATATATACATGTGTGTGTGTGTGTGTGTGTGTGTGTGTACACGAAAGAGCACCAGAGTTTAAACACATTCAGTTTGAAAGCAAAACATTATTTTTAATATACATCAATACTTCAAGAGACACATGATTGCAGGGAGTGTGGGTACTCTAAATCACAATTGTCATCTATGTGGGTAGCCTATGATTGCCACCAGAAAATTTCTGCCAAACTCGATTGTGTACTCATTGGACAACAGACTTATTTGGTGTCTGGGTTCCAGAACCCATTCTCTGAGTCTTTCTTATTTGGTTGGACTGCCAAAACTTGTGTTCTATAGGCATAGTCTTTGAGAACCCAGGTTTGGTCCCCACTCCCACCCCCATGGTGAACTTTGGA
The DNA here is from genome assembly GCA_028646595.1 of Phalanger gymnotis. Taxonomy (NCBI): domain Eukaryota; kingdom Metazoa; phylum Chordata; class Mammalia; order Diprotodontia; family Phalangeridae; genus Phalanger; species Phalanger gymnotis. Next base: position 570,045,573 of record CM053622.1, read on the forward strand.
GGAGAACTTTAGTGGAGGTACTATGGACTACTTAATAACCAAATCCAGATCTGGTGGCTGTGGTTGGGTTTTGTCTTCCAAAGGGGAAGCAGAGAACAGTGTGATATTGCTAGCAGAGACGCAAAGGCTGGCTCTTTGGAGCCTTCAGGAACAAAAGTGATTTACAGAAATGTAATTCCAAGTGGCCTTTGTCTATTGATTTAGAGCATAGTGTGTGTGTGTTTAACTTTTTCTGTTGAATTCTCACCTTCTGGCTTTTAAAACCTGGTTCCTATGACTGAATGCTGTTAAGTAGCAGCTCTGTGGTGCCGAGGGAAGACTAGATTTCAGCAGAAGTGATTCTACAAATACTCAGACTTCTCACTGGGGGACCTTCATGGAGGCTGTAATGGATGAAGCCATATGATCCTTGATCAGAGGCAATCAGAAGCCACCAGATGTTAAAAGAGATTAGACTGAGCAGAAGTCTCCTCCCTTCAACTATCAGGGACATTTCAAATACCACCTCCTACACGGAACTTTTCCTGATCCTCCTAATTCCTAAAACCCTCAAAATTACCTGGAAATCATTCCATATATATTTTGTATTTATTTATATATACTTTGTCTCCCTCGATAAAGTGTTAAGGACCTTAAGGACAGGGACTATTTAATTATTTTTCTTTGTATCTCTAGCGTCTGATACATAGTAAGTGCTTGTAAATAGTAAATATTTGATTGATATAAGCAAAAGATCAGAAAAGGGTTAAGAATCCTCTGGAAACAGGATCCATCAGCTCTTGTGGAAGCTTTTCCCCTGTATGACTAAAAACAACAAAAACAAGAAACGCATTAACCCTTGACTACCCCGACACATAGTAGGCACTAAAAAGACAGCAGAGACTAAATAGCCTCTAGAACTAAATAAGCCTAGAATGAGGAGTGTGATAGAATGGTAAGAGGCCAGGTCTTTGAATTGGAAGACCTAGGTTCAAGTTCTGGCTCTGACAGTTACTAGATATGTGAACCTGTATAAGGTTATTTGACCCTTTTTTGAGGCTATTTTTTCCCCTGTAAGGCAGAAAGAACACTTTTACTACATATCCCAAAGAATTATTGAGAAAACATATAGACTTTGGTACAGCCCTATTCACTAGCATTAACTGGAGTGCTCTCACCTGAATCCATGGTACTTGATCCTTTCAACATGAGCTAACCCTCTGTCTATTCAACCCTTTGCCTGTTAAGACCTGTTACATCTGCCAGAGTTTGCCTGCTTAGCTAGACTTCTGATCCTGGTTTCTCCTGTCTGGACCCATCGCATTGCCACCTTGGCCTTGGTGTGACAGAGCAAATTAGAGCATTGTAAAAAGAGCAGTTGATGTTTCCAGCATTAGTTCAGGGGCTCGGAGGTCATGCCAGCTAATACGAGCACTGCGGCCAATTAACTTTCTGAAATGAACTTAGTTTCTTTTCCCAAGTTGTCTTTTACTTTAACTACAACAAACAGTAGAAAATGTGCCGTATTGGGAGCCAAAGACCTGGATTCAAATCCTAGCTACACTATTTACTACCTGTGTGACCATAGGCAAATTACTTTTAATATCTGTAAAATAGATTGCTTGAACTAAATGACCTTTAAGGTACCCATCGATTATTAATTTATAAACCTTCCAGTTCTAAACACTTGTCTTTTGTTTTCTGTGACATGAGATAGCTTCCCTCTAAGGCCCCAGTTATCACTGAATAAATTTTCTCCAAGGTTCTAGACCTACAGAGAAAAGAGAAATAAAAAAGAAATATGGAGTAGAGAGAGAGAACAACACTTTGAGGTCTATTCTCACCAGCGCACTATTCCATCCACCAATTCCAGATGTAAGAAATCCTGTGAAAGGGGGATAGGCTAGGAAGAAGCAAAATATAATTAGTCTTTCACAACATGAGTATTGTAGAAGGGTTATACATAAGGATACGCATGTGGATCATGTTGAATTGCTTGACTTCTTAGGGAGGGTGGATGGGAAGGGAAGAGG
>CM053622.1:570048084-570066353 GCA_028646595.1 Phalanger gymnotis
CTATGTAAAAAAAAAAAAAAAAAAAAAAAAAAAGAAATCCTGTGAGCTGAAAATACTCTCTGATGGTTCAACTAAAAGAAGCCTGCCACCTGGATTTGAGATAATTTGGTCAGGAGAGTTGGAAGATCTGTATTTCTGTCCTTCTTGCCCTAGGGATCTGGTATAAAGCAAAGAACACTGGGCTGGGTATGCCCATATCAGGAGTTAAAAACAAACATTTGCTACTAGAAGGAATACTTTCTACATGATCTGGTCACAGCTATCATGGCACATATACAAATATTTCTCCTAATACCAAATAAGTCCCCTTCACCTTTGCCTACTTAAAGGGCTTGTCTTGGTCCCTGAGAACCTGTAAGAACTCACGCAGTTGGCATTCCTATTGTGAGTGTGGCCTGGACTCTATGAAGGAAACATTCCTACCTGAGTTCAGATTATGAAGTCCAAGAGCCTCCATCACCTCCACTCTGATGGATCAGGCAGATCCTGCAATAACATTTCTTCCTTCTCCTTCCTCAAGCCAGATACAGTCCCAATGACAACTCTAACCTCTAAGCTCTACCTCCCCATAAATTGTGAATGGGATTAAGTGAGGAGGAAATGGAGAGGAGAAACCAACAGATTCAGTGACCTCTAGGCAACCTTTGCAAAGGATATTTGTCATAAATGGGGTCAGGAACAGCACTGGGCTGTGTTCGTGGTTCCTATTTGCTTTTCTTCTCTTTGCACAGGTTTATGACTGGGGGCCACCTGGCATATGACTTATATGGCGTGAAAATGTCTAAGGCAGTTGGGGTTAAGTGACTTGCCCAGGGTCACACAACTAGTATGTGTCAAGTGTCTGGTCTGAGGCTGGATTTGAACTCAGGTCCTCCTGATTCCAGGGCTGATACTCTATCTACTGCACCACCTAGCCTATGTGATAACTGAGCAGTTTGGTCTTGGTACTTTAGAATTTGAACTGACTTCCTGCTTTCTTTCATGCTCCTATCACATGGAACGTAGACCCAGAATTGAACGGAATCATAGAGATTATTTAGATCATACCCCTAATGTTACAGATGAAGAAACTGAGACCAAGGGATTTGAAGTGACTCATCCAAGGCCACCCAGTTAGTTAGCAAACACAGGGATTGAACTCCTGCTCTCTGCCTCAAAGCCTGTGTTATTTTCCACTTGGTCAGTTGTTCTTAGTTACTTGTGTCATAGAACTCTTGAGCAATCTGGTGAAACCTATGAACCCATTCTCAGAATAATGTTTTTAAATACATAAAATAAAATGCATAAGATTACAAAAGAAACCAATTATGCTAAAATACAATTCTCAATATATTTTTAAAGAGATAAGTTTCACAGACTTCAGGTTAGAAACCTATGTACTACAGGGTACTGTCTCCATAACACTCCAAGCAGATGGCATCATCCTAGAAGCAAAAGCGATTCACAAAATTGCAAAATTCTTAACTAAGCATCTGAGCACATATAGTCATTCCCCGACTTCTCTAAGAACAAGGTACCAGGATCTACTGGAAAAGGCATCCAGCTGACAAATCAGTCAGCTTGGGCCTAGCCCCAGCTCTACCACTGGCTCCCCAGGTAACCTCGTTTCACCTCACTTGTAAAATGGAGATCGTCATTCCAGCCCTCCCTACCTCACAGGGTGTCCTGAGTGAAATGAGATAATGTTTATAAAAGCACATCACATCAGCACAAGGCATTATTATTGCTGTCATTTTATTTTAATAACTCAGAGGAACCTGGTTTCTTATTACTGTGATTACTACTAATTATTATAATACACTATACTGAGGACACTTCCTTTCTCTTGCCCTTTTCAGGATGGTCTGTTATGTAAGCACTTCTCAAAAAAATGTTTTTCCAACAAAGCAATGATGTATGGGCAGGTCATTGTGTGGGTGCATTGAAGCCTTAAATAATTTTGAGAAAGAAAAAAAGAGAAAGAGAGAGGCAGGGGGGAGGGAGAGACAGAAGGAGAGACAGAGAAAGACAGAGAGACAGAGAGTGACAGAGAGACACAGAGATAGAGACGGACACAAAGACACACACACACACACACAGAAAGAGAAATAAGGAAGTTGTTTATTTGAGAGGGCATCATACAAGTTTTTATTATGTTGTGTTTTAATTTAGACAGCACATTTTCAACTTGATTTTCCTCTGGACATGATACAAAGGGCAAACTCTGGCTTCGATTTTTACTTGCTATGTAACCCTAGTCCAGAAGTCACCCCCATCTCTCTGAGCTCCAGTTCTTCCTCTATAGTATGGTAGAGAGCAACACTTCTGCTAACCACCTTAACAGCAAGGTTGTTGTGAAGACAGTGTTTTATAAATCTGAAAGTGCTATGGAAACCTGGTGTCACTGTTATTTCAGCAGTAAACTGAAAAACTCACGTCTAAACATTTATTCTGAGCATCTTAGCACCTGCAGAGAGCAAACTTTAGAAACACCACCCTGGGCTCAGCTTTAATGATTCATTCATGAGTACAAACTCTCCTAATCTAGTGTAGCTAAATAAGTCCAGACCATGCTTCATGTCCCGTCTAGCCATCTACCCCATGCCTATTACCTATTACCATGGTACTACATGGTAGTTGCATGGTAGCACTGCCCTGCCTTGCATATCTTGCTCTGGGAAGAGCAATCAAATCAATACTGGCATTGCCTCTGGAAAAGACATGAATCCAACGACCCTATAGTTCCACTTGCCATGCCAGTGTTTTCTAGACCAGAACTCCCTTCTCCAGCCACCACTCCCTTATATTTGCTGTCTTCTGATACAAAATGGCAGGAATCATTTGTCTCATTTTGGTATTTGTATTCCTAGTGTTAGAACAGTGCCTGTGTTTTTTCATACATTCATTCATTTTAAGGCTTACTATGTCAATAGTCAATAAACATTTTTTAACTCCTACTATGTGCCAAGCACTGTGCAGAGAGCTGGAGATACAAATAACAAAAAGAAAGACAGCCCTCACCTATAAAGAGCTATAAAAATCTAATAGAGTACACACAAAAGAAAGCTGAAGGGGTTATGGGGGGAAGGCAGGGGGAAAGGACCTGGCATGGCCGATGTTGATGGAGTCAAAACCAAGTGGAGCAGCTGCTGGAAAATGAAGCTAACTGGAAAGTTCTTACTTCTCTATAAAGGGAAGGATTTGGGAAGACTGCATTCTTTTTTGAAAATTAAATTTTATTTTCTTAATAAACAAAAATCTACTTTCTCTCTGTACTACCCCATGTCTCCCAATTGAAAAGGAAAGAAAAATAAACCCCCCATTACAAACATATATGGTCCATAAAAACAAATCTCCACATTGACTCGGCTACATATGCGATATACATACATATATATAAGTATATATATATATATATACACATATGCACATATACTTGTATGTATACACACATGTAGATGTCTGATGAGTGTGTATTCTTCCCTCCTGTGACTAGTTCAGATGAGAGTGAGATTCAAATATTAGCTGTCCCCCCACTCCTTCCTCTTTGTTTACATATATTTCTACTTGTACACTTTGACTATGTGTGATAATTTTCCCCAATCTTCCTCTCCCTTTCCTCTCCTTTTCCATTCTTTTTCTAAATGATCATCAAAACATAACAGAAGCACCCCTGAGATTCTCTCTATGCCCTCTAATGATAATAGGATTCAGAGGGGACATATATGTCATCTCCCCATATAAGATTGTAAACCCTTTATCTTTATTTAGTCCCTTATGATTGTTCACTTGTGTTTCTATAGACTTCTATGTTTGCATTTCAGAGTTTCTATATAGTTCTGTTTTACACCACCACCACCCCCCCGCCCCAATCAGGAATGTTCTACTTCATTAAAATTCCAATTTTTCCCTTGTAGGATTATGCTTATTTTTTTCTGGATGAATTATCCTTGGTCATAAACCTCTATCTTCTTCCTTCTGGATTTTTTTATTAAAAGCCCTTCACCTCTCTATAGTGGTGGCTGCTACACCATGTGTGTTCCTTTCTATAGCACCTCATTACTTGAAATCTTTCTTTCTGGCCGCTTGCAGTATTTTTTTTTCTTTGATCTGGAAGCTCTGGATTTGGGCTATAATGTTCCTTGGGATTTATCATTTGAATTTCTTTTAGGAGGTAACTGATGGATTCTTTCTATTTCCATTTTCTCCTAAGAAGTCAGAGGTCTGGGCAGATTTCTTTTTTGAATTCTTGAAATATGTCTAGGTTCCTCCAATCATGGCATTTAGGTAGTGCAATGATCCTTAAGTTTCTTCTCTTTGATCTATTTTATAGGTCAGTTGTTTGTTTGGTTTGATTATTTTTGCTATGAAGTATGTTATATTTTCTTATTTTTTTAGTCTTTTGACTTTGTTTTAATATTTCTTGTCTTATGAAGTTATTGGTTTCTATTTGGCCCATTCACATTTTCAAAATTTCAAGTTTGATGCTTGGGCAAGGTTTTATACCTTTTATGCCGCACTGTTAATTCCCTTTCTAATGTTTTTCTTCAAGAGTTCTTGTTTCACATTTGAAGCAGAGAGACCTTCAGAATATGAATAAAGGGCTAGAGCATGAACCTATTATGCTTCAGCTGAACATAAAAAAAGCAGGGTTAGTTATTATGATCTCAGGCAAAGCAAAAACAAAAATGGATCTAATTAAAAGAGATAAAAAGGAAACTACATCTTTCTGAAAGGGACCATAGAAAATAAAGTAGTATCAATGCTAACCATTTATACACCAAATGACATAGCATCCAAACTTTTAAAGGAAAAGTTAAATGAGTTACAGAAGGAAATAGACAAATAACACTATACTAGTGGGAAACTTCAACTTTCCCTTCTCTGAACTACATAAATCTAACAACAAAATAAATCAGAAAGAAGTTAAAGAGGCGAATAGAATGTATAAAAAGTTAGATATGACAGACCTCTGGAGAAAACTGAATGGGAATAAGAAAGGAATATGCCTTTTTCTCAGTGGCACATGGCACCTACAAAAAAATGAGTATGTATTAGGGCAGAAAAACCTCACAATCCAATGCAGAAAAGCAGAAATATCAAATGGATCCTCTTCAGATCATGGTGCAATAAAAATTATGTTAAATAAAGGGCTGTGGAAAGATAGATTAAAAATTAATTGGAAACTAAATAATCTAATCTTAAATAAGTAGGCCAAAGAACAAATCATAGAAAAATCAATAATTTCATTAAAGAAAATGACAACAATGAGACAACATACCAAAATTTATGAGATGCAACCAAAGTAGCACTTAGGGGAAAATTTCTATTGCTAAATGCTTACCTCAATAAAATAGAGAAAGGGCAGATCAACGAATTGGGCATGCAACTAAAAATAAAACTAGAAAAACAACAAATTAAAAATCTCCAACTATACACCAAATTGGAAATCCTGAAAATCAGAGGAGAGATTAATTAAATTGGAAGTAAGAAAGTCATTAAAATAATAAATGATACAAGAAGCTAGTTTTATGAAAAAATATAAAGATAAACCACTGGTTAATTTGATTTTTTAATGGGGGGGGGGGTTTGGCAGGGCAATTAGGGTTAAGTGACTTGCCCAAGGTCACACAACTAGTAAGTGTCTCAAGTGTCTGAGGCCAGATTTGAATTCAGGTGCTCCTAACTCCAGAATCAAAAATTAAAGGGGGGAATTCACCACCAATGAAGAGAAAATCAAAGCAATTATTAGGAGCTATTTTGCTCAATTATATGCCAATAAATCTGACAATCTAAATGGATAAGTATTAACAAAATTATAAATTACCCAGATTAATGCCAGGGAAAATAGTATATTTAAATAACTCCGTATTAGAAAAAGAATGTGTGAGTTCCCTAAGAAAAAATCGCCACAGCCAGATGGGTCCATAAGTGAATTCCACCAAACAGTTAAAGGATAATTAATCTGAATACTATATAAACCATTTTGAAGAAAAGGCAAAGAAGGAGTCATACCAAATTCCTGTATGACACAAATATGATGCTGATACCTAAACTAGGAAGGGTAAAGCCAAAGAAAGAAAACTACAGATCAATTTCCCTAATGAATATTGATGCAAAAATGCAAAATAGAATACTAACAAGGAGATTACAGTAATATTTGACAAGGATCATGCACTATGACCAGGTGGGATTTATATCAGAAATGCAAGGCTGGTTCAATATTAAACCATATTTGGCCATATCAGTAACAAAGCTAAGAGAAATCATATGATTATCTCAATAGATTCAGAAAAAGCCTTTAGCAAAATACAACATCCATTCCTATTAAAAACAGTAGAGAGCATAAAAATAAATGGAGGTTATCTTAAAATGATTAGTAGTATCTATCTAAAACCATCAGCAAGCATTATCTGTAAAGGAGATAAGCTGGGAGCCTTCCCAATAAAATCAGAGGTGAAGCAAGGATGCTCATTATCACCACTATTATTCAATATTTGTACTAGAAATGTTAGCGATAGCAATGAGAAGGAAAAAAATGAATGAATTAAAATAAGCAATAAGGAAACAAAACTATCACTCTTTGCAAATGATATGATGGTATACTCAGAAAATCCTAGAGAATCAACTAAAAAGCTACTTGAAATAGTTAACAATCTAGCAAAGTTTCAGGATATAAAATTAACTCACATAAATTATCAGCATTTCCATATATTACCCACAAAGTCTAACAGGAAGAAGCAAAAAGAGAAATTCCATTTAAAATAACTGTAGACAATATAAAATACTTGGCAATTTAGCTGCCAAGATAAACCCAAGAGCTATATGAACATGATTATAAAATATTTTTCACACAAATAAAGTCAGATCTAGACAGCTGGAAAAATATCAATTGCTCATGGGTAGGCCAAGCCAATATAATAAAAATGACAATTTTACCTACTTATTCAGTGCCATATCAATCCAACTACCAAAAAATTATTTTACAGAGCTAGAAAAATAATAACAATTTATCTGGAAGAACAAAAGGTCAAGAATATGAAGTGAATCAATGGAAAAAAATGTGAAGGAAGGTGATCTAGCTGTAACTGTATTATAAAATAGTAACCATCAAAACAATCTGGTACTGGTTAAGAAATAAAATGGTGCATCAGTTGAATAGATTAGGTATATAATATGTAGTAGTAAATGACCAGAGTAATTTAGTCTTTGATAAACCCAAAGATCCATGCTTTTGGGACAAGAACTCACTATTTCACAAAAACTGCTGGGAAAACGGAAAAATGGCAGGAAATGTGGTATAGATCAACATCTCACACTGTATACTGAGATAAAGTCAAAATGATTTAGACAAAGGATAATATCATAAGCAAATTAGAGGAACATGGAATAGTTTACCTGTCAGATCTATTGATAAGGGAAGAACTGAGGACCAAATAAAACATAGCATTACAAGATATAAAATGGATAATTTTAATATATTTAATTAAATTTTTTTTGCACAAACAAAACCAATTTGACCAAGATTAGAAGGGAAGCAGAAAACTGGGGAACAACTTTTATATCCAGTATCTCTAATAAAGGCCTCATTTCTCAAATACGTAGAGAACTGAGTCAAATTTATAAGAATACAAGTCATTCCCCAATTGAAAAATGCTCAAAGAATATGAATAGGCAGTTTTCACGTGAAGAAATCAGAGCTAACTATAGTCATACGAATAAATTCTCTAAATCACTATTAATTAGAGAAATGCAAACAACTCTGAGGTACTACCTCACACCTATCAGATTGGCTAATATGACAGTAAAGGAAAATTATAAATGTTGAGGGGATGTGGGAAAACTGGGACACTAATGCATCATTGGTGGAATTGTGAACTGATCTAACCATTCTGGAGAGCAATTTGGAACTATGCCCAAAGGGCTATAAAACTCTGCATACCCTTTGACTCAACAAGACTATTATTGGATCTCCATCCCAAAGAGATCCCCCCAAAAAGGGAAAAGGACCTATTTGTACAAAAATATTTATAGTAGCTCTTTTCTGGTGGCAAAGACTTGGAAATTGATGGGATGTCCCTCAATTGGGGAATGGCTAAACAAGTTGTGGTATGTGACTGTAATGAAATATTTTTGTGCTATAAGAAATAATAAGTACGATGATTTCAGAAAGACCTGGAAAGACTTACATGAACTGACATGAAGTGAGCAGAACCAGGAGAACATAGTATACAGTAACAGTGCTATTGTACAATGAACAGTTCTGTATGACTTAGCTATTCTCAGCAATACAATGATTAAAACAATCCCAAAAGACTCATATTGAAAAATGTTATCTGCTTCCAGAGAAAGAACTGATGGAGTCTGAATGCAGACAGATGATAACTATTTTTCACTTTATTTTTTTTTTGGTTCAGGCTTTTTTCCACAAAATGACTAATATGGAAATATGTTTTACATGATTGCACATGTATAACCTACATCAGATTGATTACCACCTCAGGGAGAGTAGAGAAAAGAGAGGATTGAGAACTCAAAAAAATTTTAAATGAATGTTAAAAAAATTGTTTTTACATGTAATGGGGGGGAAATAAAATATTATTTTAAAAAAGATCTCGTGTTTCTTTTCCAATTTTTCCTTTAATGATTTTGTTTCATTTCTAAACCTATTTTTAAATTTTTATATACTATAGTTGCTTTTTTTTTTCTCTTCCAGGTATTCTAGTTATTTTCCTTTGAGGTTTTTCTCGTAGATCTTATGAAGTCAATCTTTTCTCGTTTTGTGTCTTGAGCATCCTCGTCACCACAATAGCATTTGTGGGGGAGGAGATGAGGATTATATTTTTTGTTTGTTCATTTTTCCAGCCTACTTCCTGATTTAGAATTTATATTAGGGACAGGCTTTGCACACTTCTGGAAAGAATGACTGGGATGGTCCTGCTGCTATTTTCTTGGGGTTTTGAGTAGAGTAGTATAATGCCAGAATCTCAGGGACGGTCCAAGCTAGAGACCTATAAGCTTTAAGTGTTCCCGAAGTAGTCTGCTCTAATGAAAAGTCTGATCACTGCACCGCCCCCCCCATTCTGATCTCTGTAAGTTACAGATCTAGGTATAGATCTGAGCAACAGGCCTGCGGGGCTTGTCCTATTTAGAGAGTCAGTTGATTGCTGTTGGATTCAGTCACCATTAGCCAGTAGGAAAGCTCTTTTGGTTCAGAGTGTCAGAGCCATAGGCTTCCTTTTGATCTGGGATTCCTGCCCTGGTTATTCCTGGGCTAGAAATTAGAAATAAGGCCCCACTCTGCACCTAGGATCAGAGCCACACAGCTATTGTTTGCTTCTGTTCTTGTTCCTCACTAGGTACACAGTTTGGGGCCTGTGACCACTCCTTATCCCAGAAAACTATCCCTGGCCACAAATACCCTCCTTAGTCTTCCCTGGATTTTGTGATGTGAAACTGGGTAGTGAGTGACAAAACTGCCGCTTGGCACTTGTTGCCATATCTTGCATGAGTTGGTGGTATCTGGCATGGGTCTGGGACCTTGTCTGTCCCTGTTGCAGAGCCTGGGTCCTCCTCCAATTCCTTTGCATTGTAATATTTCTCACGGCCTACTATTGTACAGTACCTCTGTCCAGGTCCCCAGACATCTGTCTCCCTATGTCTACTAGAATAGAAAAATGACTCACTGTGACTTTTTCTTAGATTTTCCAATTAGGATTTGGACTGGTGTATTTTCTAGTTATGTTTGGAAAGGCTTGGGGTGGGGGGAGATGGATGGGGAGGGGCCGGGGAGGGAGGAACAGGCTGCACTTCTTCCTGTTTCTCCACCATCTTGGCCCTACCTTGTACTAAGTGCAATCTTCACAAAAATCCTATAAGGTCAGAACAACCATTTTAAAGATTGGGAACTGGAATGTCCAAGAAGCGAAGTGACTTTTAGCATCCAAGGCACAGTGCCTGGCACATAATAAGCACTTAATAAATGCTTGTTGAGTGAAGAAGGCAAAATTTAAATCCACACCTCTTGACTTCAAGGCCATTGTTCTTTGCACTATTCTGGACTGCCTCACACTTAATACAAGGGGATAGGCAGAATAAAAATCACAGGAGCTTGCAACAGAAAATTTCCATTTTCAAGTCCTCAGCTCCTTCAGAGACAGAGCAGTCACTAGGCATTTCCCCAAATATTCTGGAACCTCCTCACTTTCAAGCAAAGCCTGCCCAACATATAAAAAGAAGATGTAACTGTCTGTAAGGTGTGACTTGGGAAATGTTGGGAGGAACCTCTTGCTCCAATATTTCTCTTTATACTGCCCTACCCTAAGGCCTAAAATTCTACCACAGAGATTAATTCCTTTGGTTAAAATGTTGCTGTGTCTATGCATTATCTTATAAAACATCTCCTGTCCTAATGATATTAAGTCTTTACTATTCATTAATACCATATCATGAATTGATTTATTTCCATGGTTTTCTCCATGATAGCCAAAGTCTACAGCAAGATGAGGAAAATAAGAACCTCAAGGAAAAGAAGTCCAACACATGCATTGGTGAGAAACATGCCATGCATATCATCATTCATTTCAAATTTGCAAGTGACACAATGCTGGGAGAGAGAGCTAATATATCAAATAACTAACTTAGCATCCAATAAGATATTGACAGCCTGGGATAATCAGATGAAATTAAAAAGATGGAGTTTATATAAGGATAAAAATAAAATCCTGTATCTTAATTTTTTTTAAAAAAATCAACTGACTATAAAAATACTAAGTGAGGAAGAAGTGGCTGAAAAGTGGTCCATGAGAGAAAAAATATCAGGAGTTCTAGGGGATTCCAGTCTAACAGGAAAGAACAGTTTGGTATGATAGCAAAAAAAAAAATAGTAAATATTGGCTGAGCTACACTAATGCAGATATAGTATTCAGCACAAAGGAGGCACTGTCTCTACCGTATTATGCCTCTTACCTTGCCAGGATTCCTTGAGGTATTACCTGAAACAGCACCTTTTGCAGGGCATCTTTCCTCATTCCACCTCCTGCTAGTGCCTTTCCTCTGAGATTACTTTCCACTGAATACATTTTTATGTATATACTTAGTATATACTCTGCCACTGATTATAAGCTCCTTGAAAGCTGGGCTGTTTTTATCTTTCTTTGTATTCCCAGATTTTAGCACAGTGCTATTTCCTTGGCCTATATTGAGTGCTTAATAAATACTTTTTGACTGACTGATACCTGGAGTACTGTGTCCAGTCCTGGGTACCACATTTTAGAAGCAACATTAACAAACTGGAATACACACAGACAAAAGTGAACAGAATGTTGAGATGCATTGAAACTATGCTTTACAAAGAATAATTGAGGGAAATGGGGATACTTAACCTGGGCAAGGAGAGACTTGGAAGAGATACTGTAGTAGTTTTTATATATTTGGAGGATTGGCATGGGGAGGAAAAATTAGATATATTCTTCTGGTCTCCACAGAGAAGAACTAAGTCCAATGAGTAGAAGGAAGCAGATCTTGGACTCAGCATATTGTAAAACTCAGCAATTAGAGCTGCCCCAGCCAAGAATTGGTTGCCTCATGGGAGTAGTAAGCTCTTCATCACCGGAGGTCTTCAGAGACTGGATGGTCACTTGAGGGTGTTGTAGACAAAATCTCTGAGCTGTACCATGATCTCTGAGGTTTTTTTTTAACTGAGAGTCAATGAAAATGGAATAGGAAGGTGCCAAAGACAAATCTGGTTTTCCTTTTCCCAAGAGTCAATGTAGAGGATGGACTTTTTTTTTCCTACTTAGAAGCCAGGAATTGAGAGAAGACCATAGGCCAGGTCACCCCGTAGACCAAGTGAAAATAACATAGAGTTGCTTTGTAAATGACCAGCTCTCAAATTTAAGCTGGTGACATAATAGTTTACAAAGCCATTTTAAATACTCATCAGATTGTCCCTATCCTTGAATTTCAGGTCCCCTTTCTAGAACATAGATTAGGCCAAAGAAAGAGATCCCTTTATCTAAGTGAACTTTTTAGGGAGGGTAATGCTAATTCCATTCTGCTCCTTAACAGCCAGAGACTTGTCTGGCCAAATTCCATGAACACTCTTTCAATGAATGGGCCCCCAAGGCAAAATGCTAACCTCAGAGTATATATACTGTTCCCAATCAAGGAGTCTTGATTCGATTCAAACAAAGGCAAGACTCAATCAAAGGCACTTGATTGCCTTAGTGCTGAGAAGCCCTCCAAAAGAAAAAAAAATAGCAAAAAGTTCCACTTTGCTTGCCTTTACATCAGGTAACCAGAGCTGTTGGCACTAACTATGAGTAGCCAAGGCTGCCAGTGGTATAACTCAGTCTGCAGGAAGGGCTAGGAAGAGCATTAGCTGTTCATCCACATACAAGCAAGCACTTCAGAAATGAATATTTTGATCTTGCCTGTTACTAGAGAATGGTTCCTAAAATTTATCCTCCTCTAGTCATTAAGGTTATTTAGAGTATTAGTTTTATGCTAGGATGTTTGTGCAGAGAGAGATTTGATGGAAACATATCATTCAAGCAATTCTTCCCCTATAATTGTGTTTAGTTGACCCATATCCTCATACTTTTCTCTTATATGAGTAATAGATACTCCGTCCTAGTTCAGGAGTATCATCACTGATTACAGAAAAGTAAGAAAACAATTCTATATTCTATAAGAGAAGGGCCCTACTAGGAGGTTCCAATGTCTTACATGTGCTTTTGAATGCTGAAGGTCTTCAGATAAAGGTTGGAGGTTAGTAGGGACACCATCACATCTGTGGTCTATAGTGGCTATAGCATACACAGGCAATATCTGAGATACAACAGTCTGAACTATCCCCCTTACTCAATAATAGACTGGAACATAATAGGAGAACCAGCTGTCCATAATAGCTCCCAGTGAACTACTCGACATGATCAAGATTTTTAGAGTTCTCTTGATTGCTCAGATCCAAAGGAAATATGCTGAGATAGCATTCCCAATCTTCCCATAGATGCCGTGTATACTTGTAGGAGAGTGTATCTCTGATCTATAGAGTGAATATTTTGTAGCTACTGTTTTTATTATGTTATTAAAATGTCTTTTCTAAGAACTAATTATACCTACTGGCTGACTATTAATGAGAAGCACGCTGTCAGGAGTTGACGAGCTAAAGCAGGAGACTATGCCTAGAACTGTGAGTAGTCACCCCTCTGGGGAACTAAATGACAAACTTTTAAGTATAAGTTGAAGGAGTCACACATAAAAAGAGAGAGAAAGACAGAGACAGACAGAGAAACAGACAGAGAGACAGAGAGAGACAGAGAGAGAATTTTAACAAGCCGATAAACACATCGACCAAGTTTGACAGTATGTGCAATATTCTCCACCCATACTTCCCCATTCTTGCAAAGAGGATTTCCTCAAATCTTCTCTAGGACTAAGTTTCATCATTATAATTATACCATGTTCAGCTTCATTATTTCATTGCTATAGTCATGGTGCATACTGTTTTTCTGGTTCTGCTAATTCTACTCTGTATCAGTTCATATCAGTCTATCCTTGGAATTTTTCATATCTTCCTGTAGGAATATCCCATAACTTTTCTCTCTTTTACTTCTGTAGGTTGTATGCCCAAAAGTGCTACTTCTCAGTCAAAAGTTATAGACATTTTACTATCCCCCTCCCTTTTTAACCCAATTTCTAAATCATTTTCCAGAATGGTTAGACCAATTCACAGCTTTTTTACTGTGCCTGTCTTCCCATAGGACCTCCAGCATTCATTATTTTCATCCATTGTGATCTGCGAATTTTTTTTTGAGGCAAAACCTCAGGATTGTTTTGATTACATTTCTCTTATTAGTAATTTAAAGCAATCTTTCATATGACCATTAATAGTTTGTAACTATTCTTTTAAGAATTGTTTGTTTATATACTGTCTGCTTATCGCTTGGGAAATGGTTTTTTATCTTATTTACTGGTCCCTTTTCAAAAGTGTTTCTTTTGACTACCTCCTCCCCCACTCTGCCCTCCTTTCTATCATCCTCCCATCTTATCCCCTTCCCCCCTATTTTCCTATGGGGTAAAATACCCAATTGAATGTGTATGTTATTCCCCCCTTAAACCAAATCTGATGACAGCAAGGTTCACTCATTCTCTTTCACCTTCCCCCCTTCTCTTCCATTATGATAGCTTTTTCTTGCCACTTTTATGTGAGATAATTTATCCCATTCTATCTCTCCCTTTCTCCCCCCAATATATTTCTCTCACCCCTTAATTTTAATTTTTAGATATTATCCTTTCATATTCAACTCACTATATATATGTATATTCCTTCCACTACCATATATATATATATATATATATATATATATATATATATATATGTATATTCCTTCCACTACCCTAATACTGAGAAAGGTCTCATGAGTTACAAATATCACCTTTCCATGTAGGAATGTAAACAGTTCAACTTTAGTAATTCCCTTATGATTTCTCTTTCCTCATTCCCTTTTCATGACTCACTCGATTCTTGTACTTGAAAGCCAACTTTTCTATTCAGCTCTGGTATTTTCATCGATAAAGCTTCAAAGTCCTCTATTTTATTGAAAATCCATATTTTGCATTAGAGCATTATACTCAGTTTTGCTGGGTAAGTGATTTTTGGTTTTAATCGTAGCTCCTTTGACCTCCAGAATATCATATTCCAAGCCTTTTAATCCCTTAGTTTAGAAGCTGCTAGATCTTGTGTTATCCTGATTGTGTTTCTACAATACTTGAATTGTTTCTTTCTGGCTGCTTACAATTTTTTCTCCTTGACCTGGGAACTCTGGAATTTGGATACAATATTCCTAGGAGTTTTCTTTTGGGGATATTTTTCAAGAAGTGATCAGTAGTTTCTTTCAACTTCTATTTTACCCTCTGGTTCTAGAATATCAGGGCAGTTTTCTTTGATAATTTCTTGAAAGATGATATCTAGGCTCTTTTTTGGTCATGGCTTTCAGGTAGTCCAATAATTTTTAAATTATCTCTCCTGGATCTATTCTCCAGGTCAGTGGTTTTTCCAATGAGATATTTCACATTGTCTTCTATTTTTTCATTCTTCTGGTTCTGTTTTATAATTTCTTGATTTCTCATAAAGTTACTAGCTTCCACTTGCTCAATTCTAATTTTTAAGGTGATATTTTCCTCAGTGATCTTTTGAACCTGCTTTTCCATTTGGCTAATTCTTCCTTTTAAGGCATTCTTCTCCTCATTGGCTTTTTGGAC
This sequence comes from Phalanger gymnotis, assembly GCA_028646595.1. NCBI lineage: Eukaryota > Metazoa > Chordata > Mammalia > Diprotodontia > Phalangeridae > Phalanger > Phalanger gymnotis. The sequence goes on from CM053622.1 coordinate 570,063,331, forward strand.
CTTGGAGTTAATCTATTTTTAAGGTGTCATTTTCTTTAGTATTTTTGGGTCTCCTTTAGTAAGGTGTTGACTTGTTTTTCATGATTTTCTTGCATCATTCTCATTTCTCTTCCCAATTTTTCCTCTACTTCTCTTATTTGCTTTCCCAAATCCTTTCTGAGCTCTTCCATAGCCTGAGACCAATTCATATTTTTCATGAACTTCTTTGTCACCAAAATAGGATTCTATAGTCTGAGTCCTTTTATACTGCCTGCTCATTTTCCCAGACAATTACTTGACTTTTGAGCTCTTCATCAGGGTATGACTACTTTCAGAGTGGAGAGTGCTATGACCCAAGCTTCAGGGGTTTTGTTCTGCTGTTTTCAGAGCTACTTCTATTCTGACATGGTGTGATACTCCTCTCTTGGCCTGTGCTCTGATCTGTGAGTACAAGTCCTCCTTTCTGCTGTGTAACCACCAGGAGGACTCCTTCACAGCCACCACAAGCCTCTGCCACACCAGTACTCCTGCTCCCCCAAGGACCGCCAACTAGGACTGCGACCCAGATCTAAGCAGGGCAAAATAATAGAATGCTGCCTCAATGCCAGCAAAGAGATCCTTGCACTCCTGCTCGAATCAACCGCCTGATTTCCTCCACCATCTTTGGGCCTCAAGCTCTGGAAGCAGCGGGCACTGCTGCTGCCACCGCTGCCCCAGGTCCAAGGGTTTTCCCACTGACCTGCTATGTTGTCTTTGGTGTTTTGGGGTTGAAAAGTATGGAAACTGCCACTGCTGCCAGTGATTCCTCAATTTTTTTAAAAATAGTGTGACCTTTCATTTTCAAGTCACGCAGTTTGAGGTTATTGTGACATGTGGTATAAGATGTTGCTCTAAACATAATTTCTGCCAAACTTCTTTCTAATTTTTCTACCTGTTCTTGCCAAATAGTGAGTTTTTCACTTAAGTAGTTTGTATTCTTATGTTTTGATACTTGATTTCACTGGTATTTGATTCTCCTTTTTCTAGTCTGTTCCATCCATCTACTTTTCCATTATTAACCAATACCATATCATTTTGATGATTAAAGCTTATAATATAATTTCTAGGGCAGCTAGGTGGTACAGTGAATAGAGGGCTAGGCTTGAAGAGACGCATCTTACTGAGTTCAAATCTGACCTTATTAGCTATGTGACCCTGGGCAAGTCACTGTTTGCTTAAGTTAAGTTTGCTTAAGTTAACACTGTTTGCTTCCATCTCCTTATCTATAAAAAGAAGGAAATTGCAAACCACTCCAGTATTTTTGCCAAGAAATCCCAAATGAGATCACAAAGAGTTAGACATGACTAAAACAACTGAAAACAGCAGCAAATATAATTTAAGGTATTATTTTCCTGTTATTTTCCTTCTGCTTTTTGATATTCTGGACATTTTGTTCCTCTGAATGCATTTTGTTGTTTTGTCCAGCTCTATAAATTACTCCTAGACTAGTTTAATTGGTATAGCACTATAGCACATTTAAGTTATATCATCATTTTATTATATTGGCAAAGTCTAGCCATGAACAATGGCTATGCCTACAATTTTTAGTGATTCTTAATTTCTTTAAAATACCCTGCAATTGCATTCATATGAGTCTTGGGTATTCTCTGGTAAATTAATTCAAAGATATTTATGTAGTTATTTTGTAGTTATTTCAAATGAGACTTACTCTTCTGTCATGTTCTACTGTATTTTTTTTTGAAAGACTGGGTTTCCATATTTCACTCGAGCTGGAAGTGTAGGGGTTACTTATGGGTCTCATCTGATTCTGATGGGAACTTTGACCTGCTACATTTTTGACCTGGGTCACTTTACCTCTGTCATACAAACTTGACTGGCTCTTTCCTAAAGCATAATGAAATCATACCAGAGATTTAATTGGTCTAGGGTACTAAGGCTCAAATAATTTCTGGTTGCCCAAATATAAAAACCTAACACAGAAGAAATTGAAGAAATCCTTAGGTTTGACCTAAACTTCTGACTAGGCATGCTACTATATCAAACACCTCAACTCCTCAAGGCTACTTCTAGGATTCTGAGAGAAGGTAGAGTAGTGGTTCTCTGGGGACTCAACTAGCCAGTGGGAGTGGGAGCTGGGATGGTGATACTAGAGCATGTGCTGCACATGTGCTAATTAGTCTCATAAAAATTTTGCAAATTTTGAAGTTGTGAATAGCCTGGAAAAATGAGTTATCAAAATGTGATGTCCCTAAAAAACCTATTAACTTTAATAATAATAGCCATCATTTTATAGCATTTTTAAAATTTGCAAAGCTCTTTATATACCAAGGCTTTTACTTCTCATAGTAGGGCTCAGTTCCTTTTTTTAATTTCAGTTTTATTTTATTCTGAGTTCTAGATTCTTTCCCCCCCCCTCATGGTACTTCACCGATTGACAAGGCAAGAAATACAAAACCCATTACAAATATGAAGTCATGCAAAACAAATTTCCACATTATCCAGGTAAAGCAAGAAAAAGAAAAAAGAAAAAAAAATGTCCTACAGTCTTCACTGTGAGCCCATCAGCTCTCTATCTGGAAGTGGAAAGCATTATTCATCGTAAGTCCTTCGGAACAGTGATGGATTAATACGTTGATCAGAATTACTGTCTTACACAATTGATTATTTTTCACAATATCACTGTTATTATGTAAAGTATCTTCCTGATTCTGCTCACTTCACTTTGCATAAGTTCATATAAGTCCTCCCGGTCTTTCTGAAACGATTCCATTCATTATTTCTTATAGCAAAGTAGTATTCCATCATATTCATATATCACAACTGGTTCAGCCATTCCGAATGGTGGTTATCTCTCAGTTTCCACCTTTTTGCCAGTACAAAAAGAGCTATTATAAATATTTTTTCATACCTAATGTAGTAGGAAGGCCAAATTTATAATCTCAAATATAATCATGTATATGTTTGAATGGTTCAAAATCGCAAGGTATGAGAGATTCTCTAAGGAGAAAACAACAAGAAATTTATTTAGGCCCCACCGCAGCAGA
>CM053622.1:570066853-570109904 GCA_028646595.1 Phalanger gymnotis
TCACCAATCCACACCCACACAGGTTTCACACCTGACAGGGCCCTGGGCCTGGGGCTTAGCACTTAACAGCTGAAAGTACTTCCACTCAAAAGAAACAAAAGCCATGCTAATGAGACAATTTTGCTTAACAACACACTATACTCATATCCAGAGTTTCATCCCAAAATATCCCCCTATTAGTAGTAGCCTTCTTTTAATAGTTACTGTTCTCCATAATTGCTTTACTCTAGAGAAGAATTTCCCTGTACGAGTGTTTTTGCTATGCAGTTTCCCAGATTAATGAGTATACAAACCCTAGACCTACTCCATTATCTATTCTAGGATATAAATACATGGCCTACAACAGTCCCAAGTGCAGCTTGAACCAGATTGAAATGTAACTGGTAAATATAACAAAGGCAAAAATACAAGAACACATACATAACATTTTATTTTAAAACTAAGTCAATATGCAATCTGAGGGGATCTTTATATATGGATTAGTGGCCCTCATTTCTATTTGAGTTTGGCATTACTGCTCTATACTGTCTCACTTGGTAATTTCATGGGCTTCCTGGAATTAAATATCATTTCTATGTAGAAAGTTCCCTGAGCTGTATATCCAGCCATAATCTCTCTCCTGAGCTCCAATCCCACATCACCTTATAGATATTTCACATTTCAAATTTAATATTCTATAGGTATCTCAAACTCAGCATGTCTAAAATAGAACCTATTAACTTTTCCCCAAAACCTTCCCCTCTTTCCTGTTGCTGTTGATGTGCCACCATCCTACTCAAGCTGCAAGGCTTACAACTTGTATCAAACTAGATACCTCACTCTCATTCACCCCAAATATCCAATCTGTTGTCAAGTGTCATTTTTAAATAATACATCTTTGGTATATCCCCTCTCTCCATTCACACATCCACCACTGTGATGCAGCATTGTTTCTAATTGATTTTCCTGACTCGTCTCTACTCACTTCAATCTAACTTCTAGTCACTTGCCAAAGTGATCCTCCTAAAGTGGTACCCAATTAACTCTCATGCCCCCTATTACCTCCAGGATCAATTTTTTTAATGCTTTGTTTGGTATTTAAAGCCCTTCAAAACCTGGCTTATTCTTACTATTCCTGTCTTCTTACACCTTATTCCCCTCCACAAACTCTACAATCTAACACCTCTTAACCTACTCGCTACCACTGACACAGGACATTTCACCTCCATTCTCAATGTCATTTTCTTGGCTGTCCACTGTGCCTGGAACACTCTTCCTCCTCACCTCCACCCCACAGGCTTCCGTGACTTCCTTCTAGACTCATATTAGGGGGCAGCTAGGTGGCGCAGTGAGTAGAGTGCCGGCCCTGTAGTCAGGAGGACCTGAGTTCAAATCTGGTCTCAGACACTTGACATATGTACTAGCTGTGTGACCTTGGGCAAGTCACTTAACCCCAAATGCCCTCCCAAAAGCAAAAACAAGACTCATATTAAATCTCATATTGTGTAGGAGAACTTTCCCAGTTCTCTTTCTTATGGCACCTTCTCTCTGAGATGACTTTCCATTCATACATTCTATATCTTACGCATACATAATCACCTGCCTGTTGTCTCCTTTATTAGAATGTGAGCTCTCTGAGGTCAGGGACCTTTCTTTTAACCCTGATAATGCCTGGAAGATAGCAAGTGCTTAATAAATGCTTGTTGAGTGATCTATGTGTGGGTTGAGGAAACTCATGGTGGGGACCTAAGGAAGGACACAAGTGACCAAGGAAACTCAGCCCTACAGTGGCACCACAGAATCATTAGTTTCCTCCACTGAGGCCATCATGTACTGTTCTTTGTTGAACATCACATTGTCTCTGCTGAAAACTGAGTCTCTATTCCTCACTGCATCTCCATGGGTCTCTAGCTACTGTGTTTGCTGAGCTGCTGTCTTCCATCATCCGCTAGTCTTTAGCCTCTTTGAGGTCATCTGCCGTTCTCTCCTACCATCTACTGGGGGTACAAAGAGTCAATAGGAGTTTAATTTTGAACTAATGTATTTTATTTTCATATCACCTTCATTTCCTAATATATCCCTCACTCCTCCCCATCTTAGAAGGTCATCCCTTTTAACAAAAAGAAGGGAAGGAGGAAACAGTTGAGCAAAACCAACAAAACCATCGACTAAATCTGCTATTTGTTGCAGGGTTGCATAGCTATAGTTCCCTAGCCAAGAAGATGCATTCTTATCTGCCTTTTGTTGTTGCTGTTCTTTGCATCTGCATTTTTATAGTCATATGCTGTTTTCTTGATTCTGCTTACTTCACTTTGTATCCATTCATATAGCTTTCCATGTTTCTCTACATTCTTCAGAGTCATCCTTCCTATCATTGCAGTAATATCGTATTATATTTATTTGTTTAACCATTCCCAAATTGATGATCATCTACTTAATTCCTGTTTCTTTGCTACTAGAAAAAAGACAACCAGAATGTTCTACAGAGCAAGATTTTTTTTTGGAAAAAAATATGAAAAAGCATTTTCAAGCTTCCAAAAGCAAAGCACGTTTAGGTTTTAAGTGATTGAAAAATGGGTATACAATAAATGCTAGACTTTATAGGAATGGGGGGAAGGGAAAATAAGTAGAAGTGGTTATGGAGACCTGAGTCATGGGACTACAGACTACTATCTGGTGGTGGTAAACTGCAGGGCATGCAAACAGAATCAGCCAACCTTCTATAGCTCCTGGGCTCTTTCAGTAATGCTGAGTGGGAAATCAGATGTAGAAAGTTCCCAAAAGCTGTCTGTCATCAGTGGCTTCTCTGTAAGAACTCATGAACTTTTATGTTGTTTGGTGAGCTGAGAGAGGGAACATAGGGTGATAGGGAAACTTTTAAGAGGACTAAGGGATGAAAACATTGCTCTCCGCAATGGCGAAAATATTGGCTGGATTTCGCATTGATTGTGACTTTAACATTTGACAAATGAGTATGCAATATTATATTCTAAATTATCAACTATCGATGGAATCTATTGTCATAAGTTTACTATTCATTCATTCTTGTTAGCAGTGATATTTGGCCCAGAACAGTACTGCTCTGCCACACTATCCTGAACAGAGGTGTTACTCTGAATCAAATTCTTTCAACTATATTCCAAATTTGAATTTCTTATTGATGATTATAAAATTGGAGATAATGTTGTTTTAAAGCATATTTTGGCCCCATTACTTTTTAAATCACAGTTAAGAACATGAAACTTTCAAATCACTTATTTAATGAAAAGTATGAGTATTTTTTGATAAAATATTGAAAATTTTACTCAAGATTATTTTGCTTTTAAAAATCAATGCAAAGTACCTAGGGGTAGCTTGCTGTTTGGCACAATAGTTTAAAAGGAAAGAACAACACCAGCTTTGTTGAAGAGAACACACTGGAGTGAAGAGTCCCTTAGCTTCCATCAATCTCCTTCCCCAGTATTCTACAGCAGGACAACATAGAAGGCAGCCTAACAAATTGTTGACAGAATTAATCAGGCTCCATCCCCATGCCTCCTTTGGCTTCCTGGTTCCCTAGGCTAAGAAAATGTAAGTCTCTGCCTACAGCAGATATGCTCAGAGATTCCCCTAGAAACATAGGTTTTCCAGGAAAAACAAACTAGTAAAAAGAAAACAGAAAGAGGTGGCGGAGTACATTTTGCTTTCTTTAAACTCACCCCTCCCCAATTTCTATCTGGCCCTTCTATCTGATATCTTTGTGGCCCTAGGCCCTACTCAGCCATCAAGAAAGGCTAGATGAGAAATATTCTTGTGCTAATCACCAGCAAAATAATGCCACTGCCTTATATTCACCCAGTGTTTTGTACTTCTCAAAGCATCTTTATAGATGTTGCTTCACAGCAAGGACCATGGAACAGGGATTATTGCCTTCCTTTCACAGATGTTTAAACCGAGGCCCTGAGAACATGTGACTTTCCCAAAGTCATAAAGTTAATTAATAGAAGAATTGGTTTCTAAATTCAAGACTCCAGGTTTTTTCGCTTAAGTAATTTTTGTTAATATCTTTTGTTTTTATGTCACCCACATTTCTCAATGTGTTCCTACCCTCTCTTACCAGAGAGCCATTCTTTATAGTAAAGACTAAAAAGAGAAATAAATCAGTTCAGCAGAGCTAACCAATATATTGAAAATGTCTGACTTTATATGCTATATAAACATTCCACACCTACAGTCCCCTGCTTATACAAAAAAAAGACGGTTAGTGTTAGCATGGAAGTACCTTCTTACATCTCTTCTTTGGGGAGATATTTCATCATTATAATTTCTTAGCATTCAGTTTCAGTTGTTTTGTTGCTTTCCATTTAGGTTATGTAGGCATTATGCATATTGTTTTCTGGTTCTTATCACATCACCTTGTATCACTTCATATGTCTTCCCATGCTTCTCTGTGATCTTCAACTTTGTTTTGTTTTTACAGCTCAGTAATATTCCATTATCTCCATACACCATACCTTGTTTAATCATCCCCAAATAGATCAGCATTTACTTTGTTTCCAGTGCTTTGTTACTACAAAAAAAAAATGCTGCTATAGATATTTTGGTGAATATATGGGCTTTCTTTTTGTCCAATGTGGGGAAATCTCCTCCAAGTTTTTTTTCCTAATACTGTGATACCACATCCTTATGTCCACTGGCCTGAGAGACAAGTTGGGGTTCCATGGGCCTTCTCAATCCCTGTAAGTCATGCAACCTTTTAACAGAGAAGTCAGACTCAGGAATCGGAGCTATTCACTCTCATCCAATATCCTATTCTCCATAATGAGTCAGTAAGTCAATAAACTTATATGAAGTGCCTACTATGTGCCAAGCTCTGCGCTATGAGCAATGAAAGACAAAAGATCGTCCCACTTTCAAGGAGTTTACCGTCTAATAGGGAGGCTAAAAAAACTATATGCAAACTATTATACAGGATATATTGGAAATAACAGAGGGAAGACACTAGAAAAGGAGGTTCAGAAAAGGCTTCCTGTAGAATGTGGGATTTTAAGTTGGAACTTGAAAGGAACCAGGGAAGCCAGAAGGTGGAGATGAGGTGGGAGAGCGTACCACACACAAGAGACAGCCAGTGAAAGTGTCTGTAATCAGGAATTGGAGTGTGTTATTCAAGGAAGAACAACTTAGACTGAGGTTGAGAGTGTGATCTCCATATATGCCAATTAACATGGCTTTCTTACCAAGCTATAGTTAACAAGCTACAGTGAGAACCTAACCTCACTAGTGAAGATACCAAGAGCTTCTCCAGGTGGCGAGGGGTTGAGAATAACCGCTTCAGGTGCAAAGAATATGTTTTAGTCTTCCCTCTAAGCAGTGAGAAGGAAGGTATGTAGTTAGTCAGCATCAGACGACTCCAAACAACGTGAACAAAAGAAACAAAGTGATGAACGCCCAGTGCTATTTATTTTCCATATCTTTGTTTCTCCAACATGGCATAGGCTCCAAAGAAATTCAGCATGGTGGAATAGAATGAAGACCGGATTTGGACCGTGAAGACAAACGTTCTGGTCCAGACTCTACCATCGATTAGCTGTGTAGCCTTCATCAAGTGAAGGTAACTTACAGTCTTCTTATCTGCAAAATGAGGAGTTGGAAGAATTTAACTATGAGGTCCCTTTTAGTTACAAATCCTACGATTCTCCAGATTATCTTCAAGTAAAAGGATTGTTGCTCCTTCCCTTGAATCGCTCTGGATAGTCTGGTTGCTTACCAATCAGAGAGGAGGATAGGAAACAGATACATGCTGATGTCCCTCCTCTGAGCTGCCATTGTCATTTAGCCTTCTCTCCTCCCAGAGCCATCCAATTATCAGCTAATCATCAGGTCAAAAAGGGAGCCACCAGATCGGCAGAGCAGGGCCCACTTGTGGTACAATGCAAATTTGATTAATCACCGTATACTGAGACACCTCATCTATCATCACCTCTCAGAGCAGCCAGAGAGAAAGGGAATAGGTCAATGAGTTCTTGGCTGAAAAGGAGTGGTGGGTCCAGACACTCGATAAGGTAAGATGCATACACATAGCCCGCGATGAACAAGGTCGGGACTGTGAAACATTAGGAATTCACTCCGGCTGCTCTGATTGGTAATTAAGTGACTCGTCTACTGGCGGACAGTCCTGCGTGTTTCCCCAGGCATTTGTTAGTTCTTCGAAAACCACTACTGACAAAATGAGGTTTGCCCTTGGTACACAGATAATGAGACTGAGCTTGACAGGTGTGGCACGATTGGAGCATCTCTACATGAAGCTCATTCTGCTAGCCACTCTACAGTAAACAGACTCATTAGAACTTGCTGGTCCCTAGAGGCAAAGCATGTTTGACATTATTAATTGGCTTTTCTGTATAAGGAGTCAAATAGATGAAAAGGTTTATCAAGCTGAAATAATTAATTTTGCCTGAATTCGCTGACAGTTCAGTTCTCCTGTAAAAGACCATTTTAAGGTCTTTTTTTTTTTTGAATTTCAAAGTTCAAAAGACATAATAGTGGTAAAAGTGAAGCTTTTTAGTAAATTATAATTAAAGGGAATTTAATTAACTTAGACCTGAGGAAGGAAAAAAAAAGAATTGCTATCTGTGTCTATACAGAGGTCTAGATGGTTGAACATATCATGGCTTAATAATGCATTAATTTTAATCTAATCAAAGTATAATGAAAGAGGTAATTATATGTTTAAAAAAATTACCAGGCTCCAATATTAGGATATTTAAACACTTAATGCTCACACTGCTTAGAGTTAGCAAAAGTTATAATCATATACTCAAACTAAGCTTATTTAACTATAGGGGTTATATGCAAGAGGTTAATTGAATATATCATTGTAATAATCCATGTTGAAACTATGATGAACTACAGAGTTTTCATTCCATGACTACAAAGATTTCTTTTTCCCCTTTTCCTCTGAGTCTTTCATCCTCCTTTTAAAAAAATAATAATAAAAATAAAAATGTTTTCCAGCCCTTTATTGCTTATGCTATCAGAGGCTTCTGTGACCACTCTTTCTTTCCATCTGAAATTCCAAAGAGCTTTCTCTAGATCTACAAAGTTTACCATGGGCATCACAGGCAGACCTTTTTGTAGTTCTGCACTGAAACTTTCAAATGAGAATTAAGAGACCATCAAGCAGATAATTTCCTTTTCCTCTCCCCTCCCCCCATTGGTGGCTCAGTGAAAAGAATCCTTGTTCTCCCAGACAGGTCATAATGCATTCAGATTGTGATGTCAGAATGGCCATTGTTTCTGTCAACTTCATTCACAAAATACTGAGAATTCCTTAGAAATGCACAGGATTGCACAGCTGTTTTCCAGCAAAAAAAAAAAGCCATTTGGATACATCTGCTGATGTACTAATTTTGCTATCTGAAGACAGTCCAGCTTTTCCTAAATTCTTCTGACCCTGGTAGAATGAGAAGGAAGGTAGGGCGTACACAGAACTATCCCCTGAACCTTTGTCATGTTGTTCTAACATTCTGTCCACTTCATGTCCTAGACAGAAGACACAACAGCAGGATGCCCGACCACTTTTTAGACCTAATGACAACAATCACACTTCTCAACACTTCATTTGTACCATTATAATCCAGAAATGCCTGTTGGAGTGCCCCAATTAGTTATCAGCAGAATGTATAAAACCTTGCTTGTTAGTTATTCTTTTTCTTCATTTGAAGCAGCAGGGGCCTTGGCAAATGAGCACATGTCCTTGGGACCCACACAATTGTAATGTCACCTGAGAGCAAAGCCTTGTAATGGTTACCTCTTTAGAGTACATACCAACTTATAAACATACACCCCACTGCCTGTGAAAGTGACAGAACAAGACATTTCGGTAACATGGAAGCACACTGATGCCCAAAGCATTTAGTTTTCCTTACATTTGAGAATCACGTTATTTCTTTTTTTAAGCATCCTTGTTGATGCTCTTTGTTGGGGAAAGGGGGAATATGAGAAGGAGGAAGAGGAACAGGTAAAGAGACACTAGAAAGAGGAAGAGGATTTGGAAAAGGAATAAAAGCAAGAATGAGAAAGAAAAACTCCCCAGAGAAAACAGATCTAAGTAGTTAGCCTTCTGGCAAATGTTGCAACATTTAGGTAAAAGAGGCTTCCCAGCTCCCCACCCACCCTGCAACCCCCACTACCACCTCTGAATTATCAGGGTGTTCCGACAAGGTATAAAAAAATAAAACCTGGGTAGACCTATACTTCTCCAGCACCTCCTTTTCCTGAATTTATTGCTTACCACACTTCCTGATCCTGCATCATATTAGTTTTCTAATTACCTACATAATATAGCACAGAGGATGTTATGTTTAAATAAACAGAAAGAAATGATTGGCAGGGGGGCCCTCATGTGCCAAGTTTCAGACCTCAGATCATCATCATTCACCAGGATGTTTTCTCATGAAGTCAATATGTTGTTCCACTCCAAACATGCTTAAAGAAAACATGAATTGATTTATTTGCAATTCTAAACAACTTATCAAATGGTAATGATCACCACTTGATAAACACATAGGCTGAGAAGATGCCTTGCAATGCTTAGTCATTCTGATGATGGAACTAATCATTCTGGGCTCCTCGGCAATCTCTGAGTTTCTGCAGTGTTTTGCTTTTCCTTTGTTAATTTCACTTGATAAGACTTACCAACCTAGAAGGCTTCTGTGTCAATGTGGTCAGCGAAGGAGGCTCCAAGGGGAGCACACATCTGCCCAGCACCTCCCTTTCATTCATTAACCCACCAGGGGCCGAGACTAATTAGATCAGGCTGCTCATTTTAAGCTGATAATTGATTTAGATAGGTTGCTCATTTAAAATAGAAGAAAAGCCTGCTAAACATTTGGTGCTTGATTTTTTTTTCTTCTCTTCCTTGCAACTTTCAATTGCCTGTGTAATGTAGCATAAAATGTCTAGGTCTCCCCTTTCTCTCTTTTCTCCTTTTTTTTTCCAAAAAAAAAAAGAGGCCATAAAATTAATTACAATAAGTATGCATTGCACAGGGGCACAGGGTTAACTGATTATTCTAATGAGCAATCACTCCTTTGGAAAGGTCCACAGGCAATGCTGCTGGTTTCCTGTAGGAACCATTGCCGGCAATGTCGAGTCCAAAATACTGTCTGGTTTGAATATTTTATCCCCTCTAAAGGTACAGGTTTTGAAATAGTTTTTCAAACTACTATGTCTAAGCATAAGATAGCCAGCCACAGGAATGGTTTCCTGGCGGATAAGGAAACAAGTATTTCATCTTCCGAGGAGAGGACTCCCAGGTTGTGTGCAAAGAGGGCATTTTCCTTTCTGCTCTGACCAGGACTACCACAGAGCCCTGGGAACCAGCCTTCAAATCTGCAGGACCTCTTCCTTATCAATGGGTCATTCATTACCAGCCCCACATTTTATTGATTTATTTCGGGTGCTGATCAAAAAAGTTTAGACTGGCTTCCCATTTGGAAACTAAATCGCCCTGCTAGTTTACACTGTTCAGCTGTCTGTATCCTTGGGTTCACAATGAAAAGGGCTTTTGTGTGCAGCCTAGAGGGCGATAAAGGAAGCAACCCTTGTCATTGGCTATTTAAATTTTACTGTTAAAAAGAAAGATTCAAATGACTACAAGGAGGTAAGATAGTATACGGAGGATATATACTATACAGTACTGAAAATAGTTTCAAAAGGAAGGTTAGTCTCTCTAAACCACACAGAATTATATGGGTAGGAAATCATCTTCCATTGGAGCCTTTTAATCTACTTTCCTAATGGCCAAGAAAAATCAATCAGCTTAAGTTTAGTTCCTGGGCTGGGTGATGGCTGTCCAGAGGTGGTAGGGGGTATCACCTGCCCCCCAGCCCTTATTATCTGCTCTCCTCTACCTCCATTCATTTTTGATGTCTTGAAGAACCAGTTTTCTGGGGGTCATGTCTGTGTTGGTGGCACAGCGTTTTCACAGTTATAAATTGCATTCTTTCTGCTTCTCCTACAAATTAGAACCAGAGATTTCAACTTTCAGTTCGTATGGGTCCAAGGCCTGGTTGCTTTGAAAAGCTATTCAAGAGCACTTGCTAGTGGCTAAAGGCCAGTATCACACTTCCCCAAATCCCCACTAAGTCTGCCTTTTTAGAAGTGGTTCAAGCCCTTCAGCTGATGGGGCACTTGCCCAAGAAATGACAACAAATAGAAAACACCCCTTTGTTAATTTCCAGACCTCTGGCAGATAATTTTCACCGTTAAAACTAACTACTTTAGTTGTTTTAAGTCCCAGGTAATTTTTCCAAAGCGATCAGTTGCGAAGTGTATGGAGTGAAACATTTCCAGTTTTAGGTACTTATGAAAGAAACATATCAAGGCTTCCCCAAATATCAGCCTTACTGCTTATCATTTCTAGATACTTACCGATGTCAACAAGCATTTATTAAGTATTTTCTATGCGCTAGGCACTGTGCTAAATGCTGTATCTGATCGTCTAAAAGAGTTCCCTAAAGTATAAATAATTAATTGAATATCTGTGCTAATGTATTGGGAAAAGGCAGTAGGTCCCTCTTTTTAAAAAATGGGCTAGAATTTGTTTTCTTAGTTCATAGGATCATAGATTTAGAGCTGGAAGGGAACTGAGACATCCTCTAGCTCCAGTCTCTCTTTTAAATAAGGAAATTGAGAACCAACTGAGGTTAAACAAGTTGACCAAGATCACAGGCAGTAAGTGGAAGACCTAGGATTTGAACTGATTTTCTCTGAACTGTTATCATTTCCAGTTTGTTTGAGGCAAAGTAGTAATGAGAATTTTTAAGTGACATGCTAATTCCTTAGTTTAATAAATTAATCACACCATGAATAGAATTTGTAATGATGGTATTACAAAGACAAAGCTGGCAACATTCACCTGAAGTCAATCCAGAAAGACCTGGCTATCTTTTCTCCTTTTTTCCCCCTCTTTTCCCAGTTCTGGCCTAAATCTGCCAATAGGCTGACTTTTAATTAAATATTTAAGCATATTTCTTTTTCCATATTTTTATTTTTGGACAATGCTAATAGAATTTGTTTTACATAACTACATGAATGTATAAAATCATGCAAAATAAATGTATATGTATGTGTATATATTTATGTATACATATGCAATGGGTCTTGTTTTTCTTGCCTTGTCAAAGAGGTAGAGAATTTGGAACTGAAAATAAAATGAAATTGAATTTTTTTTTTAAGTTTAGGCTATTAGATGTGATTTTATCAGTGTAGGAACTATTTCTATCCAGCATTTTTGTGTGAGCTCTAAGTGATAATCTTGAGAGTTGCCTGATACTCAGAGGAATTTTGTGACTTATCCAGGATCACACAGCTAGTAGCTATCAGAGGTAGGATTTGAACTCAGATCTTCTTGCCTCTAAGTTTAGCATTCTCTCTATATGTAACGTAAGCTCTATGAGGGTAACAACTCAGCATTGCGATTTCTTTTGTGTCTCTAGCACTTAGTATGGTGCCTTGTAACAGTAAACATTTAATAAAGGCTTTCTGACGGCCTGACCTATGTGCTTTCTGTGGTCAAAGATGATGCTTGTCGCCATCATTATTGATGGATGTGGCTGAAAGAGGAAGCATGTCATCAATAGCCCATCACATATATACACAGATTGTCCAATGGCCTGTGCAATTACAGCTGCTGTTTGCAGCACTTATTACTGTTTCTAGTTTTGCCTCCTCACTTGAGAAACACACCCTGCCTGAACTAAGCCAAACTTTCAATCTCTGATCACTGTACACTAAGAGGGTTGGTCTATAGACCTTGTGCTTCCTAAGTGTCCACAGAAAGGGCCTGTGTCTTATTGCTGCGCCTCAGTGTGTAAATCTCAAGGCAATCATTCAATACCTTCTTGTTATGAGTGAGATCAAGAGGTTAAAGTAAGAAGAAGGCCTGAGTCTGCACTACTAAGAAAAAACCACCCAGGTAAGGTAAAAAAGAAAGCTATGTTTTACAGCATAGATTGAGTTCTATCAAAAAAAACTATACATATTTGTATTTTTTAAAAGATAACAATAGCTAGTGCCTATAAAGTAGGTAATGAATTCATGCATTCAAATATTTACTGGGTACCTGCTAGGTATAAGTCAGAAAGAGCTAATGTGGGGAATATCTACTAAATTTTTGATGGAAAGTACCCACTAGAGACATTAAGTTTCGACCCAAAAAGGCTATAAAGATGCCTCGTGTCACATAGCTCATAGCTACATGAGTAGTGTGAAAGCTGGGATGCTCCAAAATACAGGAGAGGATATTAACTAAAGGAGTAAGAAAAGGATAGTGGTAATGGAGCCACAAGTCTTCAGAATGGAATGCCAGGAAACACTTGTGTGCAAGTATTTGAAGTCCAAGACAATAAAGATGGCTGAGAAATCTTTAATACACCTAAAGGAAAACCATCACACTTACAAGACACAGATGGGGAAAAATGTGAAATCTGTCTGTTTGAGTCGGATTTTCTTAAGAGACAGGTGCAACCTGTAAAGAAAGTACAAGTACAATCCTAGGAGACACAAATTCTTTGTCTAGCTATTGGGAAAAGCAGCCACGTAAAACATGAGGAGAAAAAGGCACCAACAAACTGCAGGCAAATTCTTTCCCTTTGCAAGGTGGTCAATAGCTTAGCCTGGCCAGAAACTACTCTGGAGTAACTCTAGAAAACAAACCAAGAACAGTCAATAAGCAGCAGGTTGGAGAGCAGTTAACACCAGAGTATCTGGATCTCCACAACAACAGAACCAGCTATGCAGAAGGGAGACTTCTAAGCAGGGCAATGAAAGACTTTAGTAAGCCCCTCAGACTTGTGGGAAATGACATTAGAATGAAGAAAAATTGGAAAAGACAGAGGAGAGGCTATTGGCAGAAGTGCTCCCAGTTTAAAATATTGTTAGAGCAAAAAGATAACATGACTAAGCATCTAGGAATGTAAAGACAAGCTAGAAATAATAAAGAGTCATGGTTTTTGTCCCAGTCCCTGGGATGCTAGTAGTTATGAGTCTGTTTGGAGTAGGTTGGGGGAGCAAAGGGAAACAATGTGGAATAGTGAGGGCTTTGAAAATGAACAAGTCAGGCCTGACAATATATGCAATATTCAAAATCCATTGACCTCCCAGCCCTGAACAGGAAAGGGGCAGAGAGGTGTCTTCTTTGGAGGATTAAGATGTCTTTGTAATTCTGCGATATTAACTTTCAACAGAAAGGAAGGAAGGAAGAAACAAAGGAAGGAAGGATAGATGGAACAAAGAAAAGAAGGAAGGAAAAAACAAAGGAAAGAAGGACGGAAGGAAGGAAAGAAAGAAAGAAAGAAAGAAAGAAAGAAAGAAAGAAAGAAAGAAAGAAAGAAAGAAGAAGAAAATGAACAATTCAAGAAAAGGAAAAGAACCAAAGGAATACAATTGGAGAGAACCCTGGATTGAGTCTTGGGTTCCAAGCTGAGTCAAACACTTACTGCCTGTGTGACTTTAGGCAAGTCATTGTACCTCTGGGCTTTGGTTTCCTCACCTCTAAAATGAGGGAGTTGAGTCAAGTCATTGCAAAGATCCCTTCCAATTCTGTGGAGCTAATGGAACATGGGATATACAATCAGAGAACTGAGTTCAGCTCCTGGCTCTCCTCTTGAACATTTATGGGCTTCAATGTCTCATCTGTAAAATAAGGGGATTGGGCCAGATTGTCCAATCTACTGATCCTTTCTGCTCTGATTGTGTGATTCCTGTTATCAAAATCTATGATACAATAGTCCCTCATGAGAAGTTCCTTGCCATTAACAGTGAAAGGCTTCTCCAAAGAGATTTCCTCTTTAGAAAATAACTCTTACATTTCACTGTAGGGAGCATAAAAACCCTAGTGCTAGGAGAGAGCCCCAGGAAAGGGAACAAGCATTATTAAGAGCCTACTATGTGCCAGATGTGTTAAGTGTGTTGTGAGTATTACCTCATTTGATCCCTGGGAGGCAGGTGCTATTATCATTCCTATTTTATAGTGGAGGAAACTGAGGCAGACAGAAATTAATTGATTTGTCCAAGGTCACAGATAGTATGTGAGGTCAGATTTGAACTCTGAGCCCAGCATTCTATCCACTGGACACAAAATTATGGAGCAGGGTTTAAATTCTGATATCACAGAAAACAGTAGGGGTTTATGAAAAGCAGATGAGCATGCCCTTACTATGGAGGGGGTGGGTAGAATTAAACACAGAATGTATTGAGGAAGCTACAGAAGAAACGGTCCTGGAATACCAGCCAGACAGCATTGAAACAAGCCAAATTCCTTTGGAAACCAATCTCTCAGTGACTGGGGAGTAGCTCCTTCCTCTAAAGGACAAGACCCAAACCAGGGCTATGCAGGCCCAGAACCAGAACCTATCTCCAGAGTTGCCTTTACCCCAAGCTGTGGAATGAATTGTTCATGTAGCATGATTTCTGGGGCACTGGGCCTCCTCAAATATCAACCTTACTACTTGTCATTCCTAGATTATAGCTTCAGTCCTTTGAGTCTTAAAGTCTCAGAAGTAAATCCCTTTGGGAAGAGAAATAGTCACAATCATCATCTAATACCTAAGTCATTCTTTAGCAGGGATTAGGAAGAATGGGGCACAAAACAGGGAGGTCGATGTGTTGGTTTATTTTGATGAATCATTTTTATTTCATTTTTAATCTCTGTTACAAGAGAAGACTCACTGGGTAGAGGAGGTTATTGGGGCTTTTTTAGAAATGAATATAATTTAAAACGGGGCAGCTCAGTGGCACAGTGGATAGAAGTACCAAACCTAGTCTGGAAGGCTCATCTTTCTGAGTTTAAATCCAGCCTCGGACACTTAATAGCTGTGTGACCCTGGACAAGTCATTTAACCCTGTTTGCCTGTCTCCACATCTGTAAACGAGCTGGAGAAGGAAATGACAAACGGCATCTTTGCCAAGAAAACTCTCCAAGGGGTCATGAAGAGTTGGACACAACTGACATGACTGAACAACAACAACAACAAAACCCAATTTTTTATTCAGTCTATACTATGCTTAACATACTATACTTAGCAATCTATACTAGTACTTAATACTAGTGTTACTAGGTACCATAGGAGATTTTTTTAAATATAAGATACAATCCTTTCCCATAAGAAATCTATAGTCTTATCTGATCGTGTGTGCTATTCATAAGACTAACAGTGTGATAAGATAGTATAACATACAATTAAGGATGAGAAACAAGTACTGCAGACAATAAACATTGTTATTTCAATGACCCATAACAAATGAGAGTCGAAATGCATTGTAGAGATCAGAGGATCATTGCTTTTGATCTGGAAGGAACATTAAAGGTGATATAATATAACCCAATTCATTCATTTTACAGAGAGGTTCAGAGATTTACCCAAGGTCACACAGGTAGTATATGGTAGGGATAGGGTTCTAATCCAAATCCGCTGTCTCTATTTCAGGTAGCACAGCCGCTGTGTTTTATAGCCACAGAAAACAAAAGTAGACCCAAGAAAGGACAAAGGACTTGCCCAAAGCCATGGAGAAGAAAGTGAGGCTGACCAATTTTTCAAAGCTCTACCTCATTTTAATCCAATTCACTTGCAAGTCAAGGCATTACCCTCATGATATCTTGGTCTCCTTTGAGAATGAAGGACAAAGAAAAACAACCATTTAGTAGAAGACAAGGGTTTAGAACCAAAATCTCCTCGTTCTCATAGGGGTCTTTGGCAACATGATACCTTACTTCCTCCTAATCATGTCAAACTCCAATTTCTATATTAGCTAATTGATAATATGATTGTCTCAAAGAAGACCAGGATTTGTTTGGACCTGCATATACAATTTAATTAGAGAGAAGATCTGGGCTCATGAAAGGGTCACTTTCAAAAATAGCTTCTCTCAAGTATGTTAAATCACAGGATGCTCAAGTTGGAAAAGATCTTATTATAACAGCCATATTTTACACATAAGAACAATGAGGCCCAAATCGGGGAATTGTAGGTGCAAGTTCATGCTGCTGGTTCTTAACAGAGCTGACCCTAGAACTGCAGGCTCCAGTCTCTCAATCTAAAGCTCTTGCCAGTGAACCAGCCCAAGAGCATGCAGAATTAGAAAACAACACTTGGGGATGGTCTGGGAATCCCCATGAGGTTGGGTTTTAGTGAAAAGAGTTGGAGGTTGATGAATAACAAAACAAAAATAAGTCAAAATTATGACTTCCAATCAGAAGTCAGACCTCCGAGAGATTTGAAAAGGCAGCTGTGTAAGAAGAATACACTATCCACGAGAGATCACAGGATTTCAGTGTATTAAACAGGAGGGGAATCCCCTTTGTATAGAAAACCATAGAATACCCCACCTGAAAGAGCAATGAGGGGCAGCCCCAGTTTTATGGAGGATGAATACTACACAGGAAGCTGGTCCTGTCTGTGTTCCACTCATGTTTGCTTCATCTCAGGTAAGTCTAGGGTTATTCATTTAAAAAAACGTATGACTTTCTGCTTATAGGTTCTCCTGTCTGCCTAAGGGTATAATTATCATTCATCTCTCTTGCATTGTGAAAAATTCAAATGGGATCAGTGTCTGCTCCTTCTTCCTGTGTCCCAGCCTATACTAAAGCAGGGATATGTCTCCCATCTCTCTAAAGGGACCAAAATCTCTTCCCCAATATCTACCTGTCCCAGCATTAGTCACGCAAAGATTAGCAGTAACAATTTTTTTTTATCAAGGGGAATAAAGTGATGGCAATGAAAATACAGTAAACAATGTGGGGGTGAGGGAGCAGAATAATTTGTTTGGATGGGAAGAAGCTAGCAATTTGAACTACTGAATACAAAAACAGAATCAATTTCTCATCACTTTGCCTCCTCCTCCTAGACAGAAAAGAGGAAATATGAAGGTCTGATCCATTGTGTGTTTAACAGGGCTGTTCTCTCACTCAGAACAGAGGTGAGGGGAACAGAAGTGTAACCGTTGTCTCACCCAATGATACTCACAGTTCCTAGCAGTCACCCTGGTGCCCCCACAGCACTGGGTTGCTCCATCCTTGGACAGCAACCCTGCGAAATCCCAAATTTCAGAAAGCTACAGGGTAGGAAAGTAGGGAATCCCGCGTCAGCTCTTGATCCTCTGACACCCCAACTCGGCCCCATGCTTCCTCATGGCTCTCAAGATAGAAGGCAAACTCTTCTCATCTGGCTTCCTCTTCTACCCAGAATTCTCTTTGAAAGATATTCATCTTGGGTCATTTCCAGTCATCCTGATGAATATCTGGTCACTGGACCCAGATGGCTCTAGAGGAGAAAGTGAGGCTGGTGACCTTGCACAGCCCTCCCTCACTGAAATCAAAGTCAACTGAAAGTCATGTCATCATTTCCCTGATGTCATGGTCCTCTTCGAGAATGGACAAACACAGCATTAGCCAAACTAGAGAATTCTGGGAAAAAGTCTACTTGCCACTAGCCATTCCCAGAGGCTGGAATGTCTCATGGTAACACTTGTAATACAGAAGCTTCAGGGCCCCTAGATCAGGGCCCCTAGAACAGGAAGGAATCTTGGAGGTCATCTAGTAACCTCATTTTCCATATGATGAAACTGAGGGCCAGAGAAATTAAGCAACTTGCCCAAAGTCACTCACTTGGTAAACAGCAGTCAGGGTTTGAAGTCAGGTCCTGGGATTCCAAGTTCAGTGTTTTTCCACTGTCACTTGTACTTTTTATTTGTTTGTGGGGCTTGCACCTACCTCTTTTGAAGGAGATTAGCAGCTGGTTGTTTTTTTTTGAGTTGATTTATAGCTTTGTCACCCTATAAATAGTCATTGGGTCCATTAATTTGTTTGCTATATGCAAATCACCTAGGTGAGCATATTAAAGATGAGGCTGGACAGGTATCAAATATAATTCAGAATGAGCCAGGAAGGATTGGGATGTTTGATGATTGATTGGGCCAGGAAAAAGAAAATGAACAAGAAGGATTGATTTACAGGCAGAGATTTCGAATCAGTCCTGGCTGCACGCAAAATAGAAAACTCAGTCAATGTGCTGCCCAGAAAAGTGGCAAACTCAGCAAGTGGGAACTATCACCAGGGCACTGAGAAAGTGGGAGCAACTTTGTCTGGGAGACTTTGTCCATTTAAGGAATAGATGTATTTTCTTTTTGAAGAAGTTTACCAAAAAAAAAATTGACTGTGGAGACAATTAAGATGATTCAGAGACCTGGGAACAGTGCTGTCAAAAAGCATTCTGGCTTTATTGGAAATGATCCGACTTTTGTACTATGTTCTCTCTATTGAGACTTCTGCCAACTGGTCTGTGCCTCTTCTCGGAGATGGACTTGCTATATGTTGCCTTTTTTCTCGCTCCTGAGCTTTTGTTCATGCCATACCCCCTACTAGAAATATTTCCCTGCCCTTGCTTTCCTCCATCCCACCCCTGACCTGCTACTTACAGTTCATACAAAAAAAAAAATCAGAGGCCAAGTTCCTCAATATATCTTAGGAAACTGGGAACCAGAGAAATAAAACAACTTCTCATAGGATTATAGATTTAGAGTGAAGACATGTCCACAACCTTCATTTTACATATGAGAAAACTAAGTCAATGTCACATGCTAGTAAAAGGCCAAGATGGGATGTGAACCCAGTATTCTGAGTCCAACTTCATTGCTTTTTCTACCATGTCATACTTTTTTCTGTCTTTAGCCCTGTGCTAAGCACTAGGGATGGAACATAGATGTATCTGATGTGGTCCTTGCCCTCAAGAAACTAAATAATTAGGAATTCATAGAAATTCATAGGTAACTAAACTTAAATAAGGACTTCTGACATTATCTAGTCTCAATTCTTTACTATTAGAGAAGAGGAAAGTGAAGCCTAAATTCATGGGCCTGAAGATAAGACATCCATACTCCAGCAAAAATATCTTCTTTTCAAAATGGGCACTCCTTTCAATAGTATAATTGGCAACCCATCCACATCTTCTTAGCTTGTGTTATTCATATCAAAGGCCTCCATTAAATTCTCCATGAAAGTTCACTGAACTTTCCAGAGACCTTTCTGTAATGGCAAGCAGGGTGGAAATTTTTTCTGTTTTTTGTTTGGAGTGTTTCTCAGCACTAAGGCAATTAAGTGCCTTTGAGTCTTGCCTTTGTTTCAATCAAGAGTCTTTTATTGAATCAGTCTTTGATGACCAGCTTAAGTCACAGGAAGGCCCAAGTCACATGGGTTTGAATCACATGTTTGTGTTGCCCTCTGACCCTGAAGAAGTATATATATACTCTGAGGTTAGCATTTTGCTTGGGGCTCACTCATTGGAAGAATGTTTGTGTGATTTCACCAGACGAGACTCTGGGTACCAATTAAGGAGCAGGCCTTTGAAAACCCAGATGTTGGTGCTTCTCTCTCTGGTAAGTGTGTATGTATTGCCATGATCAGACAGTTAGAAGCCTGTCTGTTGATTGGTGTTTATTTTCTTTGTTTATATAATTTCTGCTTATAATTTCTGTTTGCATTTTATCTGAAGTTCAGGGTGCTGGCTTTTCCCCGTGAACTAAGTGAATGATATGTGTATGTTTAACGAAAGTAATATTGTTAACCTCTTAAAGTTGCTTTCCTTAAAAAAGCAGATCAAAGAATCTGTGCTAGCAGCCTTCCTGTGTGCTGGTGTTATTGGCCTTACATAGCCACAGTAGCTACAAGTGATGTTGTTGCACTTTCCCAAAGTCTTTTAAAATTATGTGAATAACAGTATAAACTTGGACTGTCCATTGACATCTGAAAGTTATATGACTAGTCCATTATTGTTTTCTATCTTACATAAGATCATAGATTTAGAATTGAATAGAAGGCCATCAAGCCCAAACCCTTCTTTTTAGAGAAGGAAACTGAGTCTGAGAAAAGTTAGTAGCTCTGCTTGATTTTGACTCCAAGAACATCATGCCTCCTTCATTTGAAATCTCAGCACTATGCTGATTAGGTTTTGATAGTAACACCTTCATGACTCCCTCAGCTTCTTTCCTCCTCAGATTGGAAGGCTGGAGGGTGGAGCACTAAACTCCTCCCTAAGCCTTCCTTTACAGGGGCTGGAATTTGATCTTGTCATTTTCTGTCAGCAGCTCTTCTTGCAGAACATCGTATCCCTTGCACCAGGTCCTCCCTGCTCCCCTTAGCCCCCTGCCCTCTATTTTCAGCTTCCTTAGGTATGTTATCTTCCCCCATTAGACTGCAAGCTTTGGAAGGGCAAGAACTGTTTTTCTTTTTCTTATTTATATCCCCAGTACTTAGCACAGTGCCTGGCACATAGTAGGGACTTAATAAATGTTTATTGAATTGAATTCTACTTATGCTCTCCATATCGCTCCATTGTCCTTTGGGTCACCACAATTTTGATTCTTTGGCTATTTTGACACTGGCATTTAAAAGATGAGTTTTAGTTTCAAAGAACAGTTCAGAACTTTTGAAAGCCATGCACAACATCCCAACTGCAATCTAAATCGCTCTTTCTTCTTATCAGTTTTGATCCCAGATAATTGTCTGTCATTCCTACCCAAACATATGTACTTATGTATGAGCCCAGGACAACTAGATAGCATTGTGAATAGAGTGCTGGACCTGAAATCAGGAAGATCCAAGTTCAAATCTAGCCTCAGATACTTACTAGCTATGTGACTCTGAATAAGTCATTTAATCTCTGCCTGCCTCAGTTCCCTCATCTGTAAAATGAAGATAATAATACCACTTACCTCACAGGGTTGTTTTGAAAATAAAATGAGATAAAGCACCGTGCAAATCTTAAAGCACTATTTAAAGGCTAGTTGTCATTATTATTAACTTAGTAGGCTATTCATCCAACCGCATGTTACAATCTAACACTAGCCTTTCTTCATCCACTTTTTTCCTATGTGGATTGTTTCAGTT
Source organism: Phalanger gymnotis (assembly GCA_028646595.1). NCBI lineage: Eukaryota > Metazoa > Chordata > Mammalia > Diprotodontia > Phalangeridae > Phalanger > Phalanger gymnotis. Next base: position 570,087,756 of record CM053622.1, read on the forward strand.
CTCCAACCACATGTTACAATCTAACACTAGCCTTTCTTCAACCACTTTTTTCCTATGTGGATTGTTTCAGTTCTCCAACCACATGTTATAGTCTAACACCAGCTTTTCTTCATCCACTTGTTTTTTCCCATGTGGATCGTTTCAGTTCTCCATTTTGTCATTTTTTATCTCATTTAACAGGCTCTTGCAATTATTCTGGGACCTGATGCAACTAGCTCAATGTCATATGAAAACAAATTTGAACTCTTGAAAGTTTTACTTCTCGCAGCCTCAGTTCTCTCACTTCCAAAACAGAGGATTAGACTAAACCATCTCTAAGGCAACTTTCTGCTCTTTAGTTATATAATCTCTATTTTATTGGGCATCTATTACATCTATTACATTCCCAGATTTTGACAAAGATAGATGAACATAGTATATGAAACATAGTCTCTGCCTACAAAGATCTTATGGACACATCAGAGAGGAAATATTTATATTCAAAATATCATAAAAGAGTACAATAATGGGATTAAATGCTAAAATGTAGACAGTCAATGCAATAAGAGTTCAGTGAGAAATCACTGTGGTCTGGTGAAGCTGAGAAAGCCTTGCAGAGGAAGCACGGTTTGGGAAGACAGATGAGATTTGAACAAAGAGGACTGGAGAGGGCATTTAAGGTAGGGAAAATGGGATGTGCAGAGATGAGAAGGCCCTTTAAGCATATAATGTCATACATATGTTTGGTACTTAACACTTTATAGCTATCTAAGCCTCACAACATCCCTGTGAGGTAGGCAGAATATTATTATCCTCATTTTTATGGACAATGAACTTTTGCCACAGTGTCAATAACTTACTCAAGGTCACAGCAGGTCAGTGATAGAACCAGGAAGTGAACCTATGTCTCTTGACTCTTAAGAGTGATTCCCATTAGCCCTTGCAAAGCAAATGTGCACTACCCAATCAGCTGACACCTAATTCATGAAAACTGTGTGACCCAAGGGAAAAAATACAAGATTTGAGGTCAGAGGACCGGGATCAAATCATAACTCTGATACTCACTATCCATGTGACCTTACTTAGCCAAACTTCTCTGGGACTCAGTTTCCTGCAATGTAGAATGAGGGAGTTGAAATAGATTAACTCTGAAGTCTCTTCCAGCTCTAAATGTCAAATCAAAAAGGAAAGGCAACTCGATGATTCAAAGAAAAACTTATCTTACTATCTAAAGTAAAACAGGTGGAGACAAAAGGAAGTAAATCAAATGGTCTCAAATGTAATGCATACATAACATACATACATGCATGTTTAATGTGTAGGTATAAAACATGTATGTATAAATGTGTATGTATAAAATACATGTTCATATAATTACCTTTCAAATACTTTAGTCTTTGGTTTTGTTTTGCTAAATTTGGAGATTGGAGAGATAAATACACTTATTACACACAGATATTTCTGTTCCATTGAGGCAAATGTGCTAAGCGTCACTATGATCAGAACAAGGTGATCTGGACTGCAATTTAGGGTGCTTTAGCAAGCTGGTATTTATGATATTATTTTTGCATGCCTGAGTCAGTGAGAGTGGTCCACTTTTTACTCTTATTCTTCTTAGAGTCATTAATTGATTCCACGAAAAGACGATGTTAGGTGAAAGAATGTGAAGCAGTTTCATAGGAACTGTGTTATAAATGGGTGATTGGCCAAATGACATTAGAAGGCTTTTATAACTTCACAGTGGAGCTTGGCTATGATATGCTAACATAATGTAATAAGATTGAGACAACCTTATTTGGAGGATGCCTGTCCAAAGAATCAAATTAAATGTCAAGAAATAGTCTGTTACTTCTTTTTCAATTTTTATTTCTCCTATCTTTTATTGGAATTATCCTAGCAATCCACTACCATTTGCATTCAGTGCCCACACCTCTTTTTTTCTACACACTTTTCCTCTTTTTCAAGGCATACCTCCCAAACCCCTGCCTTTCCTGCTAGGTACCCAGTGCCCTCATGTGGCCAGAAGCTACTTCTCTCAAGAACAAAAGCATCTGGAAACTTCATTCACTGGCAACAACTCAAGATAGTATTCCTCCCCGTAGGATTTATATTTTAAAACAATAGTTCAGAGAAACCAATGCTTAAGCTAAAGGAATGACTTTTTATTGGTGAAACATCAGTCATCATGGTAGACTAACAGGGAAGACATTTTTGGATAATGTAGGGATATGGGGAATCTCTCAAAATCACACCCTGAAGGCAACCATACGCTCTCTAAGAAAGACCAACCTTGCTCTTTATGATTCAGTTATAGGTATATAAATGGTGCTTCATTCCAATGTGTCATTTATGCCACAGCAAATCTTAAAGAATGCCTATTGAAGTTATATGTCTTAGACCAAGCAAATGTTGGCCCCATATACAAGTTCAATTCCTGGAGATATTGAACCAATAAGGCACATGATGATAATAATGATGATGATGATGATGATGATGATGATGATGATGATGATGATGATGATGATGATGATAATAATAATAATATCCCTTTACTAAATGCAAACACTCAGCAAGGATACCTGGTACAGCTCTTCATGTTGCTGCCTATAGGGACATACCTATATCAATAACAACAGTCTATGAGCGAATAAATGATCCTTCAAATCTGAAGAGTTAAACTTCTTTTTTGATATTGGTTTATATAAGATTCCCCCAAAAGGCATTTATTTAGTTTATCCCTATTCTAGGTATCCATGACTAAAGGTTAATTATGACCTGTTCTTAAAACCATTACTACCTTGAAACCTGATCAACCTCCTCAGGGTCTGAAGCCTAGGCAAAACAAATCACGTCTAGGATATTCCATCCTTTGATCTTAGTCCTATTTTGACCACCATATTTTATGCCTAAAAGTAAATAACCCAGACTTTGGTTCTAAGTATTAGCAAAATAAATATCCAAGGGAAAAGGTACACAGGGCATACTCCCAACAAAGGGCAGGGGGAGTAATTACAGACAAAGCCACAACAACCCCCAAAGCCAGAGCAGTTGCATTGTCCTGAAATCATAAGCTGGTCAGAAGGTTACCATGGAACAAGCGGCCAATCAAAGATAGAGCAAGAGGACGGCAACCAGGAACAGAGAACCAGTCACCAGTACCAAAAGGATTCAAAATACATCTCTGCTTCCCAGCTTTAGAGATGGAGTTGAGCTCAGTGGAGAACCAGTAGAGGACTCCAAGCCCACAACAGGCAGTGTCATCTACAAACCAAGTACCAGAGCAGTTCTGAATGTAAATTCTCACAGTGGGGCTTTCAGGTGGTCAAAGCAGCAAGGAAAGGATAACCCTCAGGGAGGTCAGAGACCTTTTCATAAAGGAGAGTGACAGCAGTAAGCCTAGTCTTAAAATATAACTAGGTCCTACCCACCCTATAAGTTCATAAATGCTGTGAGGGTACAAATTTCAGCAAAGGACCCAGGAATACAGCTCTAATGGATGTTAATAATTCGGGATAGCTTAGGCAAATCAGGATGCTTCCAATGAACTTCTCCCACACACATCATGGATGATGGAACACATCAATTAAATAACAACTAGAATTGGCAACAACTCCTACGTATACATTCACACTATATATTCAAGCTTATAACTCTTATAGAAGAATAATACTACTGTTTGTCCTCCCACTTTTATTTAGATAATGGTGTTTGTCCCCTATGTTGACTTCCCCAAAACTTCCCATCATTTCCATGGAATCTCCATGTCTAACCTCAGTAGGATCCCTAAGGAAGATGGCCACTTGACTTCCTATGTGTGAACCCCATCTTTCACCCAATAAATTGTCCCTAGGCTAAGGGTCTCTGATGCCTCTGATGCTTCCCATAATTTTCATGTCAATTCCTGGTCTAATCTCAGTAGGATCCTCAAGGATGCTGGTTACCTGACTTCCTATGTCTGAACCCCACCTTTCCTCCACCTGGGGAAATCACCAGGTGTAATGGCAAGCAAAGTGGGATTTTTTTTTTTTTTGCTGTTTTCTCTTTTGGAGTTCTTCTCAGCACTAAGCCAATCAAGTGCATTTGACTGAGTCTTGTCTTTTATAGAATCAAGAGTCCTTGATTGAATCAAGAGTCTTTGATTGGATCAAGAGTCTTTGATTGCAAACAGTATATATTGCTTGGAGAAAGAGAAGCCATCCTGAGCAGGCTGGGGGACTTGCTTGTGGGGAGGCCTAACAGAAAGAATGTTTGTGATGTCGGTGCCTTGTCTGTTGATCTATGTTAATGTGTTAATCTGTTAATGTTTTGATCTATGTTAATGATGGTGCTGGTAATGTGTGTAAATATTGTTGTAGCCCTCTTAAGCTTTGTTTTTCCAGAAACAGAAGCTGTGGGAAGGAACAGGAAGAGCTCAGAGTGGAGCCGTCCCCATGAGCTGAGACAAGGAGAAGGAGCAGAGAGCTGCCTGCTAGTGAACCCAGGCAAGAGCCGGGAATGGTTGACCTGTAGAGAAGGAAGGGGTTTGGAAGTCAGCCACAAGATGAAAGAGGACTTTACTTGGACACTCCATGTTGATTGAAGAGATTGTAACTTACTGTTACCTAGAGGTGGACAGTGTTTGTATTTTTCTGCTACCCCTTAAGGATGATATGTTGTGCTAGGGAAGACCCTGGCCTGGGACCCCCTGATTGTATAAACAAGTATTTTGGGGAATGGTACTGAATGCAATGATATATGCCATGTGTCATATGACATATTGAGTGATATAAGATATATCTATGTACATACATATATATGTATGTACGCATATACACATATTATTGAATGATATGTTTTGCTTAAGGATGTTGCTATGAATGTCATGCTTTATTGAACAATGTTTAATTCTGAATAAATAAAGTTTGTTATACTATATAATTAGACTCTTAAAATTAGTCATAGCAGCAGTCCTCAGATGTGCTGCTGTGATTGGCATTACACTGGGTATAGGATCTCTTTGGTTTGATCTTATTTTGGGCTGAGCCTAGACCGGGCTAGTACCTTGGTTGTTTATGTTCAATATTGGAATGAAATGAGATGATAGGTCATTCTGCAGTCAAAGAAGGAGAGTTACTTAACTATATACACAAGGCTATGCACTGAAGATATAAGTTGATTGAGTTAAGCAAACCTTCCTTGCCAGAAAAGGCCATTCTATCTTAGCGTCACAGCCTACCTGGATGGAGCTCCTTGTGGTTGTTTTGAACTTGAGCGACCAGGAAGTAATTGCAACAGCCTGAATCTTCAGTCCTGTTAGCCAACCAAGTCTCTAGAGCAGTTTCAAGATCTTTTAAGAAAAAATAAGCCTAACTTGTATGGGACCAAAGGTTGGGATGTTGCTTCTACTATAGATAATAACTGAATGAGTTTGGGAAGTTTGGCCCCACCCCCAAAATCTTTAAATGAGAGCTTTAAGGGAGTTCACAAAGGCTAGGCAAGTGATAATATTGAAGCCAATCAGTAATATATAGCCCATCAAAAACTCCCAACTTTTTCAAATAAGCTCTCCCTAGCTTGCTTCCAGATCTTAAACTTTTGGGAAGGAATTGGTCCTTCAAAGGCCAAGCCTGCCTGATTTTCACTCAAACCCTCCAGAACAGTGATACAGATCTCTTAATCCAATTGTATGGGGCGTCAGAAGAACCCTGCAAGAGGAGTTAATTGGCTAAATAACTTGGTTAACTCCTCCAATTTAAGAAATTCAACATCAATAAATAAATCAGTATCTGCCCTACCACTACCCTCAGTCTCAGTTGCCCATAAACAAAACACTCAAACAAACGTCCTTTTCTTTCTGGCAATATTTATTTCTTAAATTTAACCTTACTTTTTTCAATACTCAAAAATCTACTTTGCTTCCCACCTGCTCCACCTCATGGGAAAATAAAATAAAAAACAAAACACTTGTAACAACTATACATAGTTAAGCAAAAAAAATCTCTTAATAGCCTTGTGCAAAAAAATATATGTCTCATTCTTCACCTTGAGTACCTAATTTCTTTGTCAGAAGCAGGGTAGTATGCATCATCATTTGTTCTCTGGAATCACAGTGGATCGTTAGATTGATCAGAGTTCTTAAGTCTTTTAAAGCTGCTGTCCTTACAATGTTGTTATTGTATAAATTGTTCTCATGAGTATGCCCACTTCATTCTGCATCAGTTCATATAATTCCTCCCAGGGATCTATGAAATTTTTCATCATTTCTTATAGGGAATGAAAAGGAATAAGCATTTGTTAAGTACTCATTATTTGCCAGGTACTTTGCTAAGTGCTTTACAATTATTGCCTCATTTGATCCTCATAACTACACTGGGAGCATTACCCCCATTTTATTGTTGAGGAAACTGAGGCAGACAGAAATTAATAGACTTGCCCACACAACTAGGAAGTATCTGAGACTGGATTTGAACACAAGTCTCCCTGATGCCAGGCCCAGCTCTCTATCTACTGCACTACCTATCTGCTTCTATGCCACCTTGAGGCTCTTTCGGCATCATAGAATTCTATTAAATTCATACAGTAGGATTGTTCAGTCATTGCACAGTGGATGAGCACTCCATTACAGTTTCCAGTTTTGTGTCACCACAAAAGAGATGCTATACAGGTTTTTGTACATATAGTCCTTTTCTTTCTTTGACATTTTTAGAGGTATAAGCTTCTGGCAATATCTAGACTGGAAGCAGCTGATATCTTTCCATGAAAATTACTTAAGCCCTCCCAGTTCACCATTTCCTGTCAGAACGGGCCATGGCATGGTGATTAGATACATCCTTCTGTACCCAATCTTTGGGGAAGGTCAAGACTGGGGCCAAGACTAACAGGAAGAACCAGAAACTCAAGGAATCTTCCTCATTCCAGGCTCTAACCCTTCTCTTGAATTTCCTCTCTAAAAGCAAAATTTCCTGGATAAATAAGGTTAAACTAAATGATTAGATGCACTCAGAAGCAAGCTTGGGGGAAATGAAGACCCTCCGATTTTTAACTGGGCTGTCACAAAATCCATTAATTGGCCTTCTTACTTCTGTGCACAGCCAACTTGCTTGTAACATCATTTTTGTTCATTTAGCAGCCAGGCAAAAAACAATAAAGAGGATCTTATTTTTACCCCTCCGCTTGTTGCTTCTCCTGACAAACCCATCGGAACAACCTCTCTGCTTCGTCAGGGCTGTACACTTTTCCTATAAATTAACTCCATTTCACAGAGCCAATAATTCCTGTGCCACCAAATAATAGAGACCAGAATCAGGCCCCATTCCACCTTCCTTCATACTGTCATCTCTTGTCCTTGCGAATCGTAAGCCCAAGTCAATCTCTCACCAATCCTGCCAGGTGCCCACACGTCTTAGGCCAGGACACAATGTCCTCCAAGTGAAAGTTCATAATCTGGAGAAATCGAATCAATAAGGCAGATAATGTTTTTAAAACCTCTTACTGTGCACACTCAATATAAATATATAGGCATTTATAATAGTCAAATTAACTACAAAAGAGAAATGAAGGAAGATGCTATCTGCATTCAGAGAAAGAACTGATAAATAGAAGCATGTATAGATAGATTCATTTAATATTTAATATACATATTTGTGTTTAAAGGTAGCCATTGGGGTAGGGAGGGGAGAACAAAAAGAAAGAAAGAAATTTACATGAAAACTTAATTATATATTTAAAAGGAATAGCAAATCAAATATAATAGATTTTCATTTTAACATACAATCATCTTTTTTATTATACTATGTTATAGAAAAGCTTATTTTATTCCATAGATTAAAAATAAAATATGTGTGCATATATACATATAAATACATGCATATATATGTATGTATGTGTATATGTGTGCGTATGTGCATATGCATTGGTAATTAAGGTGGGCTTTTAACACTTATTCAATCAAGTGACCTTGAAGAGTTTGGCCTTTGTTTACTTGATTAAATTAGGAGTCCTTGATGATCTCCTTGCTTCAAGGGAAAGCCTAGTTTACATGGGTTTAAGTGACATGTTTGTAACATCAGAGTATTTTAGACCACATGGGTTTAAGTCCCATTTTTGTGACACTTTTAGGTCATGTGGGTGAGTCACACATGTGACTCACCTTTGACCCTGAACAAGATATATAAACCCAGAGGTTGGCGTTCTCCCTGGGGGCTCTGAGCCACAGGAGGAGTGGCTCATGACTCTGGGCCAGCTCGTGAACTCAGATGTTGATGCTTTTTGGTAACCATGGGTCGTATTTGGTTGGTTTATAATGTATCTTTGTAATTTGTTTGTATTTGCTCTGAAGTTCAGGGTGCTGGCTTTTTCCCCTGAGCTAAGTGAATGATATTTGTATGTTGGATTGAAATAAGATTGTTAATCCCTTAACGTTACTTTCCTTAGTAAAGCAGATCAAAAGAACCTGTGCTGGCAACATTCTTGTTGTTGGGCTTGTGTTGGTTTTTCACCCCCACAGCAGATGCTACTGAATTATTGCAACAGCATATGTATGTATATATATATATATACATATATATATATACATATATATATATATATATCTCCACATATACATATATGGATATATATATACATATATGTGTGTATGTGTGTGTGTGTGTATGTGATCCCTTCTTATGGGGACTAATAACAGTAGCATGGTACAGAAATAATCAGTTCAATAACTCAGAAGTGCTATCCTGCCTTCTTTATGCAAATTAATGTAAAGGTTCCCCAAAAGACATTGACATATTTTGGTTTGATTTTCCATGACCATGGGCTGTGCACTTGAAATCATCAATGTATGTGGCCTAAGCAGTCTTTTAGGACCCAAGGCCTAGGCAAAACAAATAAGATTACTGGCAGTTTGAGAGAAGCAATATTGTATAATGGCTAGAGAATCAGGAAGAGATGAATTCTAATCCCTCTTCTGATAATTACTCATTTAACTTCTCTGAACCTTAGTTTACTCATCCATAAAACAAGGATAATCATAGTATCTACCTCACAGGACTGTTGTGAGAGATAAATGAAATTTTACATATATATATATATATATTTATATATATACATACACAAATATGTGTGTATGTATGTATGTGTATGAAACATTAATGAGCTATATCTGTGGAGGGAATCCCTATACCAATGACACCACAAATCTTTGAAGTACAATACAAAATGACTACATATTTTGAGGCTTGTCTACAATGGTGAGAACCATGGAATTTAATTTTTCCATGGGTTATTTTCAATAAACATACTCTTAGGAGAAGGAGCTACATATCTGATTGATCTATTCCTGACATGACTTTATTCTGACATCCAGAAACCAACTCATCTATCTATACCCTAAAGTTTTGAAAGAGCTAAAAAAAAGGACAGAGCCATGAAATATAGAGAAATATGGCTTAGTGGCTACTATGATTATGTCAGCCCACGGAATAAATGGAATCTTCTCCTCTGGGGGGACCCAAGTAGACCTAGCCACTCCTTGAAAGAAATTCTTCCTTCATCTTATATCAGAGAGAGTGAGCATTACATGGCCCAGGCCCATGTTGAACAGAGATAACGCATCTCCAGAAGCAATTCCCCTTTATTTCCAGCAACGACTTTTAGCTGCAAAACAGCTTGGGTTTGGATTAAGCAACAAGAGTGACTGACTGTCAACACGGCAAAGCGAGCTGCCTAATCTACTCAACTGCACATCTCGGGCTTGAAAAACTCCCGTGGAGCACTCGGAACTGTCAAGAATATTTTCTTCTGACATGAAAACCCAATTTCCCCCCTTTCAAAGGGAAGTCGTAACACACCAGTCTATTGAAGATGGGAAGCCTGCAGCCTCCCAGAAGAGCAACTTCACCATGGATAAAAAAGACCAGCTAAGCTGGTCAGTCTCCTTAACAGCCTCAGATAGGAGCAAGATTTCCCAATCTACTTCGAGTTTACCATTTCTGCTCTTTCCTCCAGCCTCAACACTCTTTGAAGTTTAATGGACAGACTAGGTGTGTGTGTGTGTGTGTGTGTGTGTGTGTGTGTGTAAGAGAGATGATTACATATGTATATGTGTGTATAAGTGTATATATATGCATAAATACACATGCATACATATATAACACACATGTATATGTATGTATATATAAATAGCCTATTTTAAAGCCCTTTAAACTTCAAAAAATGATAGAGATACATATGTATATTTAAGTGTGTACACATGTATTTATACATATACATTTACAAGTAGACATATACATATATCTACATGTGTGTTCGCCTAAATATTCCCCTCAGGGTAGCTTGCCATTCCCTTTAAGAAAAAAGAAGAAAAACACTTCAGGCCAGAAATAATGATAATGATACAATGTTAGCTGGGTTCAAAAACTTTTTGTGTGTTAGAAGCACATTTTAGTTTCCCAAAGCATTGAGAGCACCAAAAGGGATGTGAGAAGTTAATGCTGGTGACTGAGTGTTGTGTTGGCATACTTAAGGAGAAATACCTACTTCTGAGCCACAGGGAGGGCACCATGATGAGAAAATCATCACCAGGCTCCTTACCTTTTGGGTAATAAGCACCCTATGAGATAGTTGTAAAATGTTAAGGCTAGTAGACACTCCACTGATAATTTAGATAATTTAATCTAATTCTTTGATTTTGCAAAGGAAGAGATTAGGAGTCAAAGGTCATGCCTGACTAGTAGTAGAGCTGTTATGAGAACCTAAGCCTCATGACTCTTTAACAATGTTCTTGCCACGACTCCATACTGCTGTTCTCATTTCTCTGAAGCCCTCCTAAAATTTTCCTTTTCCCCTTTCTCTGTGCCTTCATTTTCACCCCCACTACAGGGTGATTTCTTTTGACTTACTTTTTCAATTTAATAATTGTGAAGAACCTGCTACATACAAAGCACTACACTTGGTGTTGGGGATATACAAACTTTAAATAAGATGGGCATGCTGCTCCCATGGAGATTCAGTCTAGTAGAGGGGGATAATACATATACAGATGCAATAATATATTAGTTCACTAGAAAAATGAAAAGTTCTTTATGAGAACAGCATAATATGGTGGATGGAGGGCTATTCCTTGGATATAGGAAAATCTCAGTAATGATTATGGACTTTCTCACTGTTATGTGCTTTCTACACTGTTAAAGAAGTTGTGAGTCCTAAGGAGATTAAAAAATAGAAATAAAGGTCTCAGATACATTAAACTATCAAAAGCAGCATGTTTATAGTAGCAAAGGACTAGAAATAAACTACATGTCTACCAATTGAAGAATGGCTAAACAAACTGGGCATATTAATGTAATTGAATATTAGTGTTCTATAAGAGATAATGCATATGAAGAATACTGAAAAAGCAAAGGAAGATATATTAACTGACACCAATCTATTGCCAATACTTCTCATTTCTTTCTTCATGACATTTGTCATACATACATTTTCCTTCTTTCCACTTACCCACTCAGGTTTAACTCATCAACTCACTCCAAGACTAGTCCAGCTTCACCTCCTGGCTTCCCTAGCTCCCTTCAAGATTGAATCAAATTGGAAGAGACTTTCAGGAGCCAAAATGGCACAGTAAAGAGTAAATTGCTGTAACTCTCCCATATTCACCTCCAAACAACCATAAAATAGTAGCCCCAGAACAAATCCTGGAACAGCAGAACCATCAAAAAGACAGGAAGAAAGAATATTCGAGCCCATGAAACTTGTAAGATCAGCAAGAAAGGTTTGGTTCACTTGGGTAAAAGATGAGAGCAGTCCAGAACATTGCGGGGAAGCAGCCCCACAAGTCATCAAGAAAGCCCACCTCAGCAAACCAGTGGGAGATCCTGAGCCCCATTGGGGTGGAGCAGGCAAATAACAACACCAGGAACACCCCCCTCAGCATAGGCAGGAGAACAAGCAGACTTCAGATCTGAGAACAGCCACATGCCTCAGTGTATCCATGGGAAAACAGGCCAGACCACTGCCTTCAGTACCAGTGCCAGAGCAGTGCCAGTATATCCCTAGGGAAATGCAGAAACACTCCACTAGACTCAACACTACGGCTATGACCCTGGCCAGGTAAGCTGCCAGACCCCTGAGGCCTTCAACAACACCAGCTACCCCCCACCCCTACTCCCTCAGCACAGCACCAGACATGAGGGTGGACCTCAAGGCAACATCAATGCAACACTACATAAATAGCCAGGAGCTGCAGCCACTGGTACAAGAAGCCTGAGACAGTGCCCCTTCCACTTCAGTAGCAGAGCTCAAATTTAAAAGGAAAAAGGCCAGAAAAGATGAGCAAACAACAACAACAACAACAAAAGGAATCTGACCATAGAAACTTATTATGATGACAGGGTAGATCAAGACACAAACTCAGAAGAGGACAACAATGTCAAAACACCTATGGGCAAAACCCCTGAGAAGAATGGTAAGTAGTCTCAAGTTCAGAAAGAACTCATAGAAGAGTTCAAAAAGAGTTTAAATATCACATAAGAGAGGTAGAAGAAAAATTGGGAAAAAATGAAAATGATACAAGAGAATAATGAAAAAAGAATCAACAGCTAGGAAAAAGAAAACTATTGCTTAAAAAGTAGATTGGCCAAATGGAAAGGAAGATAAAGCCACTGAAGAAAACAACTCCTTAAAAATATAATTGGCCAAATAGAAAGGAACATATAAAAGTTAATTGAGGAAAACAACACCTTAGAAGTTAGAATTGGGCAAATAGAAGCTAATGACTCTATGAGACATGATGAATCAATCAAATAAATTCAAAAGAATGAAAAAATGCAAGAAAATGTAAAATACCTCATGGGAAAAACAACTAATCTGGAAAATAAATCCAGAAGAGACAAGAATCATTGAACTATCTGAAAACCATAATCAAAAGGAAGACCTGGACAGCATCTTTCAAGAAATTATCTAGGAAAACTGCCCTAATGTCATGGAATCAAAGGGCAAAATAGTCACTGAAAGAATCCACTGACCACCTCAGGAAAGAAATCAAAAAATAAAAACACCAAGGAACATTATAACCAAACTATAGCAATATCGAGTCAAGGGAAAAAATACTGCAGGGGGCCAGAAAGAAAGAATTCGACTACTGGGGGAGCCACAATCAGGATTACACAGAATTTATCAGCTGCAACATTAAAAGATCAGAGGTCATGGAACATGATTTTCCAGAAGGCAAAGGAGGTAGGACTACAATCAAGAATCTCTTACTCAGTGAAATTAAGCATAATACATCAATGGGAAAAAATGTCATTCAAATTGTATTATAAAGCAGCAGTCATCAAAATTACTTGGTACTGGCTAAGAAATAGAGGGGTAGATCAGTGGAATAGGTTAGGTACACAAGACACAGTAGTTAATGATTATAATAACCTACTGTTTGATAAACCCAAAGACCCCAGCTTCTGTAATAAGAATTCAGTATTTGACAAAAACTGCTGGGAAAACTGGAACATAGTATGGCAGAAACAGGCCATAAACCAACATCTGACACCATATACCAAAATAAAGTCCAAATGGGTACATGATTTAGATATGAAGGCTGATGCTAAAAACCAATTAGGGGAGCAAGGAATAGTTTATCTGTCAGATTTATGGAGAATGGAGATAGAGAACATTATGAATGCAAAATGGATAGTTTAGATTACATTAAATTGAAAAGGTTTTACACAAACAAAGCCAATGCCACCAAGATTAGATTAGATTAGAAGGGAAGCAGAAAACTGGGAAAGAATTTTTACAACTAGTGTCTCTGATAAAGGCCTCATATCTAAAATACATAGAGGACTGAGCCAAACTTACAAGAATACAAGTCATTCCCCAATGATTAAATGGTCAAAGGATATGAACATGCAGTTTTCAAAGGAAGAAATTAAAGCTATCTGTAGTCATATGAAAAAATGCTCTAAATCACTATTGATTAGAAAGATGTAAATCAAAACAACTCTGATCTATCATATCACACCTATCAGATTGGCTAACATGACAAAACAGGAAAATGATAAATGTTGGAGAAGATGTGAGAAAGTTTTGAACACTAATTCGTCGTTGATGGAGCTGCAAACTGATTCAACCATTCTGGAGAGCAATTTGGAACTATGCCTAAAGGGCTATAAAAATGTTCATATCCTTTGATCCAGCAATACCACTTCTAGGACTATATCCCAAAGAGATCAAAAAATGGGGAAACGACCCATACGCACAAAAATATTTATAGCAGCTCTCTTTGTGGTGGCCAAGAACTGGAAATTGAGGGGATGCCCATCAAATGAGGAATGGCTGAACAAGATGTGGTATACAAATGTAATGGAATACTATTGTGCTATTAAAAATGATGAACAGGCAGACTTCAGAAGAACTTGATAAGACTTATATGAACTGATACTGACTGAAATGAGCAGAACCAGGAGAACATTGTACACAGTAACAGCCACAGTGTGCAATGACTGAATAGACTTGGCCCTTTTCAGCAATGCAAGGACCTAAAACCATTCCAAAGGACTCATGATGGAAAATGCCGTCCACTTTCAGAGAAAGAACTATGGAGTCCGAATGAAGAGTGAAGCTGGCTATTTTCTTTTTTTGTTTTGTTTTGTTTTGTTTCTCCTGGTTCCTCCCATTCATTACAATTTTTCTATAAAACATGACTAATGTGAAAATATGTTTAAAAGGAAAGTATATGTATAGCCTACAACAGATTGCGTGCCCTCTTGCAGAGAGAAGGGGAGAGAGGAGGAGAAAATTTAAAACTTATGGAAGTGAATGTCGAAAACCAAAAATAAATAAACTAATCTTTTTAAACATCATTCAATGAAATAGAAGGATTTCAAGCTTTCATAAGGAGAAGAACAAGATTAATATTAATAATATTAATATCAAGACCCAAGAGAGGCACAAACAGGTAAAAAGGGAAAAGAAAACATATGGGATTCAATAGAGCTAAACTGTTTACATCCCTACATGGGAAGATGATACTTTTAATTCTTAAAAATTAGACCACTAACAGTACAGCTAGAAGTACTCAGAACTCAACAAATACAACCAAAAAATAAACAAAAAAGAAACCAAGGAGGTAAACAGAATATTAGAAAAGTTAGATACACTTTTAGAGAAATTCAAATGGGAACAGAAAGGAATATACCTTTTTTCTGAGCAGCCCACGGCACCTACATAAAAAACTGATCAGGTATTAGGGCATAAAAACCTCAAAATCAAATGTAGAAACGCAAAAATATTAAATGTATTCTTTTTGTATCATAATGCGATAAAAATTACATTCAACAAAGGGCAGTGTAAAGATAGATTAAAAATTAGTTGGAAACTTAATCTAATGCTAAAGAACAAGTGTGTTAAAGAATAAATCACAGAGCCATCAATAACTTCATTAAAGGGAATGACAACAATGAGACAACATCCCGAAATTTATGCGATGCAGCCAAAACAGTATTTAGGGGAAAATTTATTTCTCTAAATTCTTACATCAAGAAAATAGAGAAAAAACAGATTGATGAAGTAGGCATGCAACTAAAAAAAACTAGAAGAACAAATTAAAAATACACAATTTAACACCAAATTGGAAATCCTGAAAATCAAAGGTAAGATTAATAAAGTTGAAAATAAAAAAAGCTATTAAGCTAATAAATAAAACTAAGAGCTGGTTCTATAAAAAACCAAGAAGATGCATAAGCCATTGGTTAATTTTATTTAAAAGAAAAAGAAAGAAGAAAATAAAATATCCACTATCAAAAATGTAAAGGGTGAAATTACCACCAATGAAGAAGAAATTAAAGCAATTATTAGGAAATATTTTGCCCAATTATATGCCAATAAACCTGACAATGTGAGAGAAATTAATGAATATTTATGAAAATATAAATTATCTAGATCAGGATTAATTAATTAACAGATCAGGAAATACAATGCCTAAACAACCCCATCTTAGAAAAAGAAATTGAACAAACCATTAATGAACTCTCTAAGAAAAAATTCCCAGGGCCAGATGGAGTCACAAGTGAATTCTATCAAATATTTGAGGAACAATTAATTCTAATACTATATAAACTATTTGGAAAAATAGGCAAAGAAAGAGTCCTACCAAACTCCTTTTATAACACAAATATAGTGCTGATACCTAAATCTGGAAGAGCTAAAACAGAGAAAAAAATTATGGGCCAATTTCCCTAATAAATATTAATGCAAAAATTTTGAACCAAATGCTAGTAAAGTGATTACAGTGATATATGGCAAGCATTATACACTATGACCAGGTGGTATTTATACCAGAAATGTAGAGTTGATTCAATATTAGGAAAACTATCACTATGATTGACCATATCAATAATAAAACCAACAGAAATCATATGATTACCTCAATAGATCGTTGAAAAGGCTTTTGACCAAATATAGCAACCATTACTATTAAAAACAATGGGGAGCATAGGAATAAAGGAAGAATTCCTTAAAATGATAAGCAGTATCTATCTAAAACCATCAGCAAGTATTATTCGTAATGGGGATAGGCTGGGAGCCTTCACAATAAGATCAGGGGTGAAGCAAGGATGCCCATTATCACCACTATTACTAAATATAGTACTAGAAATGTTAGCTGTAGCAATAAGAGAAGAAAAAGAAAGGAAGGAATTAGAATAGGCAATGAGAAAACAAAATTGTCACTCTTTGCAGATGATATGACAGTATACTTAGAAAATCCTAGAAATTATTAACAACTTTAGCAAAGTTGCAGGATATAAGATAAATATAAATCATCAGCATTTCTTTATATGACCAACAAAGTCGAGCAGCAAGAGATAGAGAAATTCCATTTAAAATAATCATAAACAATATAAAATGCTTGAGAGTCTACCTGCTAAGACAAACCAAGAAACTATATGAACACAATTACAAAACACTTTTCACACAAATAAAGTCAGATTTAAACTATTGGAAAAACATCAGTTGCTGAAGTGGGTTGAACTAATATAATAAAAATGACAATTCTGGCTAAACTAATTTACTTATTCAGTACCATGCTAATCAAATTACCAAAAAATTATTTGATAGAGCTAGGAAAAATAGCAACAAAGTTCATCTGGAAGAATAAAAGGTCAAGAATATCAAGGGAATTAATGAAAAGAATACAAAGGAAGGTAGCCTAGCAATACCCAGATCTCAAACTATATTATAAAGCAGTAATCATCAAAACTATCTGGTACTAGCTAAGAAATAGAGAGGTGGGTCAGTGGAATAGATTAGGTATACAAGACCCAGTGATCAATGACCATAGTAACCCAGTGTTTGATAAACCCAAAGACCCCAGTTTTAGGGATAAGAACTCACTATTTGGCAAAAACTGATAAGAAAACTGGAAAATGGTAGGACACAAACTAGATATAGACAAACATCTCACACTATATACCAAATAAGGTCAAAATGGGTGTGTGATTTAGACACCATAAGCAAATTAGAAGAGCAAGGAATGGTCTGCCAGATCTATGGAGAAGGGAAAAATTCTTGCCCAAATAAGAGATAGGAAGCAATATAAAATGTAAAACAGATAATTTTGATTGCATTAAAATAAAAAGCTTTTGTAGATACAAAACTGATGAAACCAAGATAAAAAGAAAAGCAGAAAATTGGGAAGCAATCTTTATAGCAAATGTCTCTGATAAAGACTTTGTTTGTCAAATATACAGAGAACTGTGTCAAATTTGTAAGAACATAAGACCTTCCTCAATTGATAAATGGTCAAAGGATATGAACAGGCAGATTTCAGATGAAGAATTCAAAGCTATCTATAAGCATATGAAGCAGTGCTTCATATTTTCATAAATTGCTTTTGATCAGAGATATGCAAGATAAAACAACTCTGAGGTACCATTTCACACCTATCATATTGGCTAAAATGACAAAAAAAGAAAATGATAAATGTTGGTGACAGTGTGGGAAAATTGGGACACTAAGGCATTGTTATTGGAGTTGTGAGATGATCGAACCATTCTGGAGAGCAATTTGGAACTATGTCCAAAGAGCAACCAAACTGCATACCCATTGATCCAGTAATACCACTACTAGGTCTATATCCCAAAGTGATCATAAAAAAAAGGAAAAAAGGATCTACATGAACAAAAATATTTATAGTAGCCCTCTTCATGATAGCAAAATATTGGAAACTGAGGGAAATGTCCATCAATTGAGGAATGGCTAAACAAACTATGGTATATGAATGTAATGGAATACTATTGTGTAATATGAAATGATAAACAGGCACATTTCAGAAAAACCTGGAAAGACTTGTATGAACTGATGCAAAATGACATAAGCAAAACCAGGAAAATATTGTACACAGGATCAGCAACATTGTGTGATGACCAATTATGAATGACTCAGCTTTTCTCAAAAACACAGTGATCCAAGACAAGTACAAAGGATTCACAAAAGAAAAAGCTATCCACATCCAGATAAAGAACTGATGGACTCTGAACAGATGAAAGCATATTTTTTCACTTTATTCTTTCTCATGGTTCTTTTTTCGTTTTGATCTGTTTCTTCTTTCACAACTGTGACCAATATGGAAATATGTTTTACATGATAGCACATGTATAATCTATATCAAATTGCCTACCATTTTCAGAAGAGGGGAGAGGAGGGAGGGAAAGGGAAAAAATGAAATTTAAAATCTTGTAAAATGAATGGTAAAAATTGTCTTGACATGTAATTAGGAAAAAAAATAAAATGCTATTAAAAAAAAAGATTCAGTTGAATCCTGCCTTGTGCAGGAGGCCTTCCCCACCCACCTTCTCACAACTGCTAGAGCCTTCTTTCTGATATTACCTTCCATTTACACTGCATATATCATGTACACCGTCTCCCCTATTTGAATGTAAGCTCTTTAAGTATTAAAATAAAAGGTATGCTTGCTAACATATAGTAAGTTTTTAATAAGTGGCTTGCTGACTGACTGACTAATGTACATAGAAGAAAACATAACCAAGAAAATAATATACACGACTACAAGAATGAAAATGTAAGGAATAAAAAATGGAAACCAAACACTATGTAATGATAATGACCAAATTTAAAACTAAAGAAGGGATGAGGTGATATTCTTCCCTCCCTTCTTTGAAGAGATTGGAGACTGAAAGTATAGGATATTATATAAGTTGTATGTATTGGTTAATTTTTCTGAGACGCTCTTTTTTCTTTCTTTTTAATTTTTTTTTTTGGTATGGCTCTCTGGATAGAGAATGGGGATAGATATATTTGGATTGAGATTGATATAAAAAGAAAAGAAAAAGAAGATAATTTTTAAAAAAGAAAATCACTACCTTTTTCACCCCCAGTATATCTCTAAAAGTCCTTCTACTATAATTCTATTATTTCTTATATTTTAAAGCAATTTTATATTCATGACTTCATTTGGCCCTTAGTTACAGTCTGGAGGGATAGTCAAGATAGAGATTATTTTCTTCATTATATAAATAAGGAACTTGAGTCACAGGGAGGTTGAATGGCTTGTCTCCAGGACATATAGGTAATTTGTTGTAGGATGCGAGTTGGAATTCTAGTCTTTCAATACACCTGTACTCTACTTTTTCTATATCTAAGCTCTAAACCTTTGATGATTCCCCAATTTTCTTACAGGTAAAGTCCAAACTCCTTAATCTACTATGCAAGGTCTTTAATAATACAGATGCATTCAACATCTCAAAAACTATTGTCTCTTCTTTTTCCTGAACCCTCTGCTCAAACCAAACTGAGCAGCTCATTTTTCTTTGAATGTGGCATATGCCTTCCAATATTGTCATATTTGCTCACATCTTTTACTCCTATCTGATTTACTTCAAAAGCACACTACCATTTCCTCTTTACCTTTGTATTACAAGTTTTACCCAGTCCTCAAAGATCAGCTCAATTTCAATTTCCTCCATTAAGCCTACTTCAACTGTTGTATTCCTGGGTAATCATTCCCTGCTCACTCTTTAGAGATGATGTCTTAAAATCTCTTTGTAACCTCAGCACTAGGCAAAGTGAGCTACAGATATTTATAGACAATTTCTTGGTATCTTAAGGGTTGCAAAAATTTGTACTATATTGGGAGTTGAAACCTGACTTTGGGTACCATTTCTGCCACTAACATACTATGTCATCATGAGCGAGTTACTTAATTTCTCTATTTTAGTTTTTCTGTCAATAAATAAAGGTAGTGGGAGGCAGAGCCAAGATGGTGGCTGGAAAGCAGGGACTTGCTTAAGCTCCCCCTCAGGTCCCTCCAAACACCTATAAAAAATGGATCAGAACAAATTCCAGAGTTGCAGAAAGCACAAAAAAGCAAAGGGAAGCAGGGTTCCAGCCCAAGACAACCTGGACAGTTGCTGGGAAGGGTCTATTGCACAGAGCTAGGAGCAGAGCCCAATGTGGGCTGCAGCAGGACCAACCAGACTGGAAGCCAGGCAGAACAGGTGTAGTGCCCTGAATCAGTGAGCTGTGGTAGTTACCAGACTTCTCAACCCACAAACACCAAAGACAACAGAGAAGGTTAGTGGGAAAAGCTTCTGGGACATAGTGAAAAGAGTTCCAGGTGGGTCAGCACACAGGGGGTGTTGGAGGTGGTGGAGCTCTGAGGCTGCTTCCAGAGTAACAGCTGCAGTTGCTTCTGCCCCAAGGCCCACCTGGTGGGAAGAATTAAACAGTGGATTAGAGGAGGATTGCAAAGCCTGTTTTGCCCTGCCTGGATATGGGCTTCAATCCTGGTTGGTGGTTCTTGGGGGAGAAGGAGCATTGGTGTGTCAGAGCTTGCTGTGCAGAAGTAGCTCTGAAAATAGCAGTACAGCCACTCAAATTTGGGACAAAGTACTTTCTACTCTACAAGCAGTTGTACCCCGACAAAAAGCTCAAGGGTAAGGTAGTTGGCTGGGAACATGGCCAGGCAGCAAAAACAATCTCAGATTCAGACTCAGACTCTGGAATCTTTCTTTGGTGACAAAGAAGACCAAAACACACAGCCAGAAGAAGTCAACAAAGTCAAAGAGCCTACAGCAAAAGCCTCTGAGAAAAATATGAATTGCTCTCAGGAAATGGAAAAGCTCAAAAAGGATTTGGAAAAGCAAGTAAGAGAAGTAGAGGAAAATTTGGGAAGAGAAACAAGAGTGATGAGAGAAAATCATGAAAAACAAGTCAATGACTTGCTAAAGGAGACCCAAAAATACTGAAGAAAAAAACACCTTAAAAATAGACTAACTCAAATGGCAAAAGAGCTCCAAAAAGCCAATGAGGAGAAGAATGCCTAGAAAGGCAGAATTAGCCAAATGGAAAAGGAGGTCCAAAAGACCACTGAAGAAAATACCACCTTAAAAATTATAAAACAGAACCAAATGAATGAAAAAATAGAAGACAATGTGAAATATCTCATTAGAAAAGCCACTGACCTGGAAAAATAGATCCAGGAGAGATAATTTAAAAATTATTGGACTGCCTGAAAACCATGATCAAAAAAAAAGAGCCTAGATATCATCTTTCAAGAAATTATCGAAGAGGACTACCCTGAGATTCTAGAGCCAGAGGGTAAAATAGAAATTGAAAAAATCCACTGATCACCTCCTGAAAAAGATCCCATAAAGAAAATTCCCAGGAATATATATATAGACAGAGGGCACAGGGTGAATTGAATATGAAGGGATGATATCTAAAAGAACAAAGTCAAATTAAGGGATGAGAGAGGAATATATTGAGAGAGGGAGAAAGGGAGAGATAGAATGGGGTAAATTATCTCACATACAAGTGGCAAAAAAAAGCAGGGAAGAGGGGGCAGGTGAGAGGGAATGAGTGAATCTTGCTCTCATCGGATTTGACTTGAGGAGGGAATAACATACACACTCAATTGAGAATCTTACCCCACAGGAAAGAAGGAGGAAGGGGATAAAAAATGGGGGACAATAGAAGGGAGGGCAGATAGAGGAGGAGGTAATCAAAAGCAAACTCTTTTGAAAAGGGAAAGGGTCAAGGGAGAAAATTGAATAAAGGGGGACTGGATAGGAGGGAGCAAAATATAGTTAGTCTTTCACAACATGAGTATTGTGGAAGGCTTTTGCATAACGATACACATGTGACCTATGTTGAATTGCTTGCCTTCTTAGGGAGGGTGGGTGGGGAGGG
>CM053622.1:570110004-570154293 GCA_028646595.1 Phalanger gymnotis
TGGGAAATAAGATATATAAGCGATGGGGCATAGAAATCTATCTTGCCCTACAAGAAAGTAAGGGAAAAGGGGATGGAGGGTGTGGGGTGACAGAAGGGAGGGCTGACTGGGGAATGGAGCAATCAGAATATATGCCATCTTGGAGTGGGGGGAAGGTAGAAATGGGGAGAAAATTTGTAATTCAAAATCTTGTGGAAATCAATGCCGAAAACTAAAAATATTAAATAAATAAAGGTAGTGGTTTAGCTAGTTCGTATTGTGATTCCATCCTATCTGGCAATGGAAAATACTCAATTCCTTTATTTTTATCTCTGGCTTCCTTGGACTTAAACTGATTCACTCTCTACCCTCCCCATCCCACCCACTTTCTCCCTTTAAGCATTTCATTTCATAGAACTAGAGGAGGCTTGGCAGCACTTCAAGTGGTCATTATGTTGTGGCAAATCCAATGATGTAAATTAGTTTCCATGGGTTGGATTTGCTGACCTTGTTTTATGAAATTAGTTGATTGTTTTTACAACTTCTTGTTTGAATCAGTTACCTTCAGGGAAGAAGAAACTAGGTTTGCTAGAATCCTAAGAAATGTTGATTTATGGACCAGAACAGATTTTATTTTTCTTGTAAACCTGGGTGGAAAATTGATCAGTTATAAACCTGCTAGAGATCTCATGGTTTCGCGAGATATATTATTGTATTTTGGGATTATCGGATATTGCAAAAGATTTTTTGTTATGTTTTTTACCATGGTAATAAGTTTTCCTGTCAAGTCTCAATTTTTTACCCTTGTTAGATAAAGTAAGGGGAATCTATTAGAAAAATACAAACAAAAAAAGAGAAATTATCCCAGGCAAAGTTACAGAAGGCCACTCAAATCTGGCCTCTATTTGGTTACACCATGACAGCAATA
Organism: Phalanger gymnotis; assembly: GCA_028646595.1. NCBI lineage: Eukaryota > Metazoa > Chordata > Mammalia > Diprotodontia > Phalangeridae > Phalanger > Phalanger gymnotis. The sequence continues at coordinate 570,110,912 of CM053622.1, forward strand.
GCTGATATGGTAAAGTATGATGATGGCATCACTTAACTTCTCTGGGGCTCAGTTTTCTTGTCTGCAAGATATGAGGGATGAAAGAGGATGCTTATGTCCCTATTACTTCGAAGCTTGGAGCTTAGGGTGGGGGTTAGGGTAAGGGATAGTATTTTATTTTATTAAAGTAGAACCTGGAGTCTAGAAAGCTTTTCTCCAGGGGAAGGGTCCTGAGACTCAGAGGGTATGTGGAGCTAAGTAGGAAAAAGACGATGATAGTGACAGTGGATTGGATCAAGGGAGTATCACAGTCCTACCGATGAGTTGGATACACTCAAGGCTAGAAATAAGAATCTACCAGGAAGATAACAGTGGGATTCAAGGTTTCAAAAAGAAGACAAAGACTAGGAAGAGAGTCTAGGCTGCCTGCCAATATGGCTGAACCTGGCTCCAATAAAGAAAAGATGACAGGTTAACCCATATATTTTCCAAAAGGACAGTTGGGAGCAGAGACATGGGTTTCCTAAGGAAAGAGAAATCAATTTCATTAACAAGAGTACTTCCAACCCTGAAAGCATATAGAAGAATCATTTTGAAACCAACCAGGACAAAGAGTATGGGTCAAAGGTGAGAGAGAAGAATTTCCAGAAAGCCAAAACTTAGGATCTGTAGGCAAATGGGGTGAAATTAGGCAATAGGCCATTTGGGCTAGATAATTTGAAACTCAAGGGGGAGAATTCTTGGGGAGATCGATGAAGTGAGGTTCTTTCTCACTGAATGGGTTCAGGTGAGGATGCTCTTTAGCCTAAGATCAGTAAGTAGAGCAAAGGTCATTTGAAGACTAAGAAAGCCTCTATTAATTCTTGGGATTCTCATAGCAAGAAAAAAGGGTTGGGAGGAAGAAAAAAAAAATATGTATATATATATATATATACATACATACATACATACACACACACAATATAGTATTTATTTATTTTTAGCATCTTTTCTTTTTAAATTTTGATTTCCAAATTCTCTTTCTCCCTCATGCTCTCTTCTCTCCCCACTGAGAAGGTAAGCATTATGATGTCAATTACACATGTGAAACCATGCAAATATATTTCCATATTAGCCATATATCTTTAAAAAGCAAGAAAAATAAAGTAAGTAACAAAATTATACTGCAATTTGTATTCAGAGTTCATCAGTTGTCTCTCTGGAGGTAGACAGCATTTTTGTGTCATGAGTCCTTTGGGACTGTCTAGGATCATTGTATTGATTAGAGTAGCCAAATCTTTCACGGTTGATCATCATTACAACATTGCTATTACTGTATCAATGATCTCTTGGTTCTTCTAACTTTGCTTTGCATCAATTCATATAGATCTTGCCATGTTTTTTATTCTGAAACTACCTCCCTCATCATTTCTTATAGCACAATAGCATTTCATAACAGTCTACGTCATAATTTGTTCAGCCATTCCCCAACTGATGAGCATCCACTCAATTTCCAATTCTTTGCCACCACAAAAAAAAGAGCTGCTATAAATATTTTTGTAAAAGTTCTTTGCATGCCTCTTTTATATGAGGAAATTTTCCCCATTCTACGTCTTCCTTCCTCCTTCTCCCAGCGTATCCTTCATTCTCCCCTTTTCACTTTTTTAAGAGATCATTTAAACCTAATCAACTCATATGCATCCTCTCTGCCTATGTAAACTCCTTTTAACTGCCCTAATAATGATAAAGGTCTTAGAAGTTACATGTATCATCTTCTGATATAGCAATGTAAACAGTTTAACTTTATCAAATCGCTTAAGATTACCTTTACACATTTACCTTTTCATGCTTCTCTTGAATCTTCTGTTTGAATATAAAATTTTCTACTCTACTCTGGTCCTTTCATCAGAAATTCTTTCAAGTCCTTTGTTTCATTACGTATCTGTTGTTCCCCTAAAGGATTTCACTCAGTTGTGTTGGGCAAGTGAGTCTTGGTTGTAATTGTAGCTCCTTTGCCTTCTAGAATATCATATTCCAAGCCCTCTGCTCCTTTTATGTGGAAACCACTAAATCTTGTATGACCCTGATTGTGTCTCCATGATATTTGAATTCTTTCTTTCTGGCTACATGAAGTATTTCCCTTTGACCAGGAAACTCTGTAATTTGTCTAAAATATTCTTAGGAGTTTTCATTTTGGAATTTCTTTCAGGAAGTGATTACTGGATTCTTTCAACTTCTATTTTACCCACTGGTTCTAGAATATCAGGAAAATTTTCCTTGATAATTTCTTGAAATGATATCTAGGTTCTTTTTTATCATGGCTTTTAGGGAGTCCAATAATTCTTAAATTATCTCTCCTCAATCTATTTTCCAGGTCAGTTGTTTTTCCAATGAAATATTTCAAATCTTCTCTTTTTTGTTCTTTTTTTGCTGTCCCATAGAGTCATTAACTTCCACTTGACCAATTCTAATTTTTAAGGAATTATTTTCTTCTCCTCAGGGGCTGAGGGTGGGTGGGGAGAATATATTTTAATTCTCTGTGTGATAACTCAAATTAGGGGATGAGCCAGGTTTAAAAAATATAAATAAATAAAAGGTTCAAATCTTTTCACTGTCATTTCTGAAATTTTCCCTCTCTCCCTTGCCAAAAACACAGCATACTTCACACACATTCACAATTATAATAAAGAAAAACTATTAAGCATAAACTAAATAAACTGATACAATGACCATATCTGAAAATGTATGCAAAATTCTGTCCTCTAGAGTCCTGCCTCTCTTCCTAGAAAGAGGTCTATTTCATTTTATAGTCTTTAGAACTATCATTTGTTTTAAGGAATTATTTTCTTCAGTGAGATTGTATACCTTTTTTTTTCTATTTGACCTATTCTGCTTTATAAGGACTTCTTATCCTTACTGGATTTTTGTGCCTCTTTTACCATTTAGCCAATTCTATTTTTAAGGTATCATTTTCTTCAGTATTTTTGTACCTCTTTTACCAATTGTTTATTCTCTTTCCATAATTTTCTTGCATCACTCACATTTCTAATTTTTCCTCTACCACTCTTATCTCTTTAACTCTTCCAGGAATTCTTGTTGAGCTTGAATCTGATTAACATTTTTGACAGTTTTTTGTAGCTGTTTGTTCATTGTTGTATCCTTCTATTTCTTGATCTTCCCTGACACTGTAGTAGCTTTTTATGGTCAAATTCTTTTGTTGGTGTTGGTGGTGGTATTATTGTTTTTTGTTCATTTTTCCAGTCTATTTCTTGACTTTGAACTTTATGTTAAAGCTGGACTCTGCTCACCTGAGGGTGGGGAGGCATTGTCCCAAACTTTAGTCTTTTTCATGCTGGTTTTCAGAGCTAGTTCTGGGGGCCTACAAGTTTTTGGTGCTTCCAAAGTAGAGTTATTCTGGGAGAGGACCACTGGTCTCCTGGTCTTTGCTTTTGTCCTTACCAAGGAAGGGTCTCTGGTTCCCTAGAGTGTACAGTAGCACATTCTAGCAATCTTCTCTGCTTTGTGACAAGGACTCCTGATTTGTTGTGCCTAGTCCCCAGTGCTCCTCTCCATTCTGGAACTACAACTGCTCCAGAACTGTGATCCAGAACTGTGGATGGGCAATAGAGTTGTTAATCAGCACCAGCTATATCCAGAGACAGCACAGGGTTCCCTGTAATTTATTTTCTGAGCAACTGTCGGACCCCCTCATCACCTCTGGGAGGAAAGCTCCCAAAGTTGCTGCTGCTGCTGCTGCTGCTGCTGCTGCTGCTGCTGCTGCTGCTGCTGCCACTGTTCCAAGTCTGTGGAACTCCAGGCATCCACTCTGCTGTTATAGACTTCTCCTTCAAACCTCTTAAGTTTTCTTAGGCCAGAAAAATATCTCACCTCAACTTTTTGTTGGCTCTGCTTCTTCGAAATTTGATTTGAGACATTATTTTAAAGTTGTTTGGAGGGGGATGTTTAGAGAGTTCAGCTGATTGGCAGCCCCTAATCTGCCATCTTGGTTCTGCCAAGAAAAATATATTTTAAACACATCTAAACTTTGCCATTGGCTACTGACCAAGAAGACACCTAAACTTTTGTTTTGGCTGGTTACCAAGAGCTGAACTGTCTAATCCAAGTAGTGGAACAGCTGAACCTTAGAAATAAGATGAAAAAAGTAGGAGAAGATCAGCCAGACAGAAGAAAAGAGGATTTAAAAAGAGCTGGGTCTAGTTTCCTGCAAGCGTGCATGAAAGGTTCAGATTGACTAAAAAGACCTACATAAAATGTTCCCCTTTTATTTCTTACTGTAACTTAGGATGCATCACTGCATAGTGGGAAAAAGTATTGAACTGAGTGTCGACAAATCTTTCAGGAAGTTCTCTGTATTGAGGTAACATGAGGAGAGGTGGAACTGGCTGAAAATTCTTAGTAAGTCAAATATTCATTTGTTCTTTCTGAAATACAGACCATTTTCACAAATATACAATACGTTATTATACATTTCTCTTTAGCACTTGATATTGAACCCTTCAAAATACCTAAAAGAAGGATGGTATGCTATTTCTGAGGAGTTAGATGAGGGGAGAGAGAAAATACCTTTGCCTTCTCCTGCAGATCTACCTGGATGTTGGGTTATCTAGCTCAAAAAGATGAGCTGGTAGCAGCTAGAAAACAGTGAGAGGCACCAGCAAGCCAAGTTCTTCTGGAGCTCAGCAGGAAGAAGAAAAGAGTGACCTCTGGATTTAAGGGACTTAGTCCCTCTGGCATCATAAAACCTGAGAATGTTTCTTAGTCAACCAGTGACCAGTTGAGATTGTTAAAGATGAGTGAATGGCAGGAATATAACAAGCAAATCCTTAGGATAAAAGTCAGGAGGGCTGATTTCTAGTCCTGGCATTACGTTCCAGCATTGAGTCATTATATAACTTTGAATACTCCACTTAATTTCTCTTTTCCTCAGTTTCCTGGGATATTGGAAAGACACAAATTAAAAGCTGCTAATAAAAAGGCTTTAATGGAAATATACAGTCTAACAGTAAGGGGTACTTTTTGTATATTGTTCTGTCTCTTCTGAAATGACTAACTTAGCATCTCAACATCTATAACCTATAAACTCTCTACTGTCTGGCTGGGAGAAATTCTCAGCATTCTCTGTCTCATACTTGTTCTTTTTTTTACACAGATTTTTCAGCCATGAATGAACACAAAAAGATGCCAATCACACAGAGTAATGAAAAGTCCATTTTACCATTGTGGCAGCAGGGCCATTGTAATGCCCATTGTGAGGTGTCGCGTTCGGGCTCATTTACCCTCCATGTATGATATATCTGTTTTATATTAAAAGTTTAGACTCGTTGACCAAGATTGCACCTAATACACTAGAATTGTATTACCATTATCGTCTATTAAATCTGCAATGACATTATGAATATCTATGTCAGAAATAATGAAGAGATTAATGTGGAGTAAGAGATCTTGGCATCCCCTCACTCTGCTTTTGGACATCAAATATTATTGGCAATAGAAACCAGTTCCTCAGTCGGCTAATGGAGATGGGATTTTTTTGTCAATGAAGAGCTCAGGGTGGAGAGGAATGTGAGCTGAATTTTAGAAGTAATATAGACAGCAGCTGAAACAATAATTGAATAAAAGTGAAAGCCTTCTCTCCCCACCCCCACACCATCCCACATCTAGAAAATTCTAGGTTATTTCCTTTCACTTCACAGCATTCACCCTCCACAGAGGGTGGTGATATGTTGCTGTTTGAAGTGGCTATCCCACAGCTGGATTTACTGATGGATCCAATAAAGAAGCTCTTCCAGGACAAAAACCAGTGCAAAACATGCTGGGCACAGATTGTGGGAGTAGTACTTGAGTTCAAGAATCATAAAGCATTGCCCTCCCCCCCCCCAGTTCCAAGGCTTGAGGTAGGGAAGGAAAGAGTCCTCTCTTCAACCTCCCCAAACACTTGGCCTGCGTCATGGTGTAGAGTGGAAGGAGCATTTGAACCAAAAGCCATGGAGACCTCTTGACACGTCTTTTGTTAAGATAGTTTGGTGGCAAATGAAGTTGGTTAAAAAAAGTCACAGCTGGCCAGTTATTCATTTTCACTATCTGGAAAAGGTACCTGGAATGTATTTGGGGTTCTGCCACTAAATAGTAGTCATGTTAGGCAAGTCATTTCTCCTTTCTGGGGCTCAGTTTCCTATAAAATTAGGTAATTCAACTAGATCAGCATTTCCTAAATTGTATTCCATAGAATTGTATTCCAGGAAATTTTAAATGCTAGTGCTATTTTCTCCTCTTATATGTTAAAAATGGGGATCCAACTAGAATTGACCAATTGGTCAACACATCTCTTTCTCTCTTCCTTCTTTTCTTTTTCTTTCTTTCTTCCTTCCTTTCTTTTTCTTTCTTCCTTTCTTTCTTCCTTTCCTTCTTCCTTCCTTCCTTCCTTCCTTCCTTCCTTCTTTTCTTTCTTTCTCATTCTTTGTTTCTCTCTTTCTTTCCCTCTGTCCACGTAGGGTATCATAGCCTTACCTGTGGGTACTCTGCCTAAAGGAATATGAATTTCAATTACTAAAACCATTTTTTTTCTTAAGGACTATGCCTCACGTGGAATTCACTCTGGCTCGCTGATTGGCCAACAATAAGTCGCAAGCCAAGCCTCACTTGGTCATCATTTGGATCCTGTTGTTTCTGTTTTGGCCAGAAACTCTGAGTTTCTTCCCCTCCCAGACCGATTTTCTTTTGACTAAGTAAAGAGGCCATTCTCTGCCTTATTTCTTACCTAGCCTTAATCACTGAATGGATGTTGCCTCAGTCCAACTGAGACCTGTTAAAGACCTAAACTTAAAAAGGCCGAGGTCTCCCACTGAATCCAGGGCCATCTCCAGTCACCCTGATCTATATCTTGACACTGGACTCATGGCTCCAGAGGAAAAAGTGAGACTTGTGACTTAGTACAGCCCTTCCTCACTTAAATTCAATATCACTTACACATCATGGCATCTTCTCCTTGAAGTCATGGTCTTCTTCAAGAATGAAGGACAAACAACAACAAATGCTATTTTCACCTCTGATATGTTAAAATGGAATTATGTATATATCAAAATCAATTGGGGGGTATGAAAATAAGTTTAATTTTTTTCTACTTTGCTCTAAATTCGCCCAACCTCTCCTTTATCCTGTGGATCATCCATTCCTTTTCGTTTTAGGAAAGCAGGAGAGCTGTATAGAGCATAAATGGTGAGTTGAACAACACTTCCTTAATACAAAAGCTCCCTTTTTAATGCCAGTGTTCTCACGATAATGCATTATGCCTATGAATCCTTTAATAACAGTAACTGTCATTTGTAGTGCTTTAAATTTATGACATTTTACACACATTACCTCATTTAAGTCTCAATATGTAAGGAGGGTAGTTTGGTTATTATCATCCCCAATTTACACACTGGGGAAGCTGAGGTCAGAAAGGCTAAATGGATCCTCCAAAATCTCAAAGATAGTGTCAGAAGTGAGATATGAAACAAAGTCTTTCCAATGCCTAATTCAGCACTCTAATCACCATGCCTCTCCATCAAAGAATAAAAACTGTGAGTGATCCAAAGGGCAATGGAGAGATATTTGTGTGGAGTGCCATAATACCAATGGAAGACCATGACTGAAATCCTGCCATAGTAATAACCAGCAATAGGTGAGACTCCTTCACCAGCTGGAAATGTTTATCAACAGATATCAATGTTGTGACACTGCTGCTGGGATACCTCTCAGCATATTGCTCTCATATTTCGAGGCCATTATACAACACCAGGACTTCAACCTGCTGATTATGAAACATGATTCTGACTGCTCACCACGGCAATAATCCTCTCTCCAATTCACCAGGGTGACTCTTCTGTTCAATGTTCTTCTGTCTACCATTAGTTTTCTGGGAGAGAACTCAGGAAAGTCAGGATTGGGAGAAGTGTATATTGGAAAGCATGAGAGTTCCTCTGGCCAGGGGTCAGGACTGGAAGCTGAAAGGCACAGCAACACAGGAGTTCTAGGACCAGAGGACAGTCTGCAGTGGGGATACCTAGCAATGCCAAAAATTAGAGGCAAACAATAGGTTATGAGTCTGGCTGGGTAGGCTGGGCTTGAAGAATCCAAGACTTAACAATGTTGATACCCCATGACACCTGCCATAGGCCCCCTTAGAGAATAGGAAAAGGTGTGGTAAAAGATACAGCTATTGCTGACATCATAACAGAGAATCCCTAGCCAAACCTTTGGTATTTTGTGTGCCCCAAACTTTGGACAGCATACAATAGAGCACATGAGACTTAGCAAGGAACATACACAGCACAGGAAAACATAGACATACGGGGAAAACCAGGAGTGCCAGACCACCCTCTTTTATAACAACAAAAAAGAGATTCCCTTACACACACACACACACACACACACACACACACACACACACACACGCACACACGCGCACACGCACACACACACACACACACCAGCTGCTCTGCTATGAAAAGAAAGCTCTTCATTCTCAGATGATCAACTCTGCCACAGTAATAGAAGGAGCCAGTCTACAACAGAACATCAGTCCCAGAGGTTGTGGCTCTTCCTGGTTTTATCTGCTGTCTGCAGGCAGTCTCAGAGTGGGAAAGAATTTGGAGCCCTCATTAAGACTACTGGTAACAATAGCTGCCAAGTTTTTGTGGTAACAAAGAACTGGAAACAAAGTAGGTGCCCATCAGTGGGGCAATGGCTAAATAAATTGTGGTACATGAATTACTGGAATATTGCAGAGCCACAAGAAGTAACAAATATGAAGAATTCTGAGAAGCAGGGGAAGACTTACATGAACTAAAGCAGGATGATGAACCAGAAAAACAATATGCAGAATTACAAGAATGTAAATGGAAAGGATAAAAAGCCTGAACACTGTTAATAAAATAGATTAAATTTAAATGCATATCTTGCATACTTTTTCCCCCAGAAAACTGAGTGGTAAATATTTATGGACATAATCTTAGACATGCCTAACCTAGAGCAGTAAATAGTCAGGGCCAGGAAGCACCCAACTCAAAAACACCTGGGGGCCAGACCAAAAGACATTCTGGGCTTTTTGTTGGTCCATACCTTGGAATAAATTTTTATCGACCTATCTAGATGATCAAGTATAGCCCTGGAAAAGACTTAAGACATAGTACTTTCTTCCCATCTTCCCAGAGATATGGATATGGCATTTGTTTTGCTGAACCACTTTTTTTGTCTTTATTACAAGAAATGGCAAATTAGGTAGTGGAGCAGGGAAAGCTATTCAGAAATAAAGATTATTTAAAATAAAGACAGAAATGAAAATAATTTTTTTAAAAAAATTATATTTCCCTAAGAATTACAAGTGAGAGCCAAGCAATGGTCAGAATCCAGGAAGCCAGGCAGTACAAGTCAGCAGTCCAGGCAAGGATACTGGGTAACTCACTGTCATATAAGAAATCTAGGACACAGGAAGAGCATGCTATTGGCTAGAAATGAATTTAATTCAATTTAGTTTAATTCAAAAGACATGTATTAAATACCTGCTATGGGCACTGTGCCAAGATTAGGTAGAGAAAGACATAAACTAAGCAATCCTTGCCTTTAAGAAGCTTACTTTCTACTGGGAAAAACATGTAAACAAGAAAATTGACACCAAGTATTTACAAATTAATACAAGGTAACTTCAAGAGGAAGACAATGACGCTAACTGGGGGGTAGGACAGGATTTGTACAATAAATGGCACCTCCACTGTGCCTTTAAGGAACCTGGGAACATTGCAATTAATTCTGAAACAAAAGCCATCAGACCCAGGAATGCCCCACATAACTTCTGCCAGGACAAGAACAGAAGGAGCACCTAGACAGTGAAAGTTATGAGGGGGTAGAAAGCAGGACAATTTCTTATGTTAGCTTTGGTGACCCTGTATGTCAAAAGTTCTGTTTTCACAACTCTGGATATAACTGAGGGCTACTGGAAGCTCCCAGTTGCTAATAAACCTTCCTGGTGACAGGTCGTCAGAGATGGCAAAGGAAAATGAGTTGTAACTTTTCCAAGCAAAGATGGCAGGTAGAATATGAGTCTGTAGAAAGCTTCTGGCTCTCCTGAGATTAACGTATAGCTACGAAGCAAAGGGAAGTACTTAGATTTGCACACTACAAGAACCAATTTTGGTCAGAGGTTAGTCCTAGATCAGACAGTTGGGAGGGAACTCAGATGTCTTCTATTCCAACCTAGACTAAGCAGTAATTCCTCCTGTAGCAACTGTTGGTGTAGAGAGGAAAAAGTATTTATGATGAATTCAGATGACCTGGGTTCAAATTAGAGTCCTGACACCTCTCAGCTCAGCAAGTCACTTAACATCTCTAGGCTTCAATTTCTTCATCTTCATTTTTTAAAAAGGCCTAGTAGTGGACTAAATATCAAAGAATATTATTTTTACTTTGTTTTTTTCATGGTTTTTCCTTTTCTGTGTTTCTTCTTTCACAACATGACTAATGTGAAAATATGTTTTACATGATTACACATGTGTAACCTGTATCAGAGTGCTTGCTGTCTTGGAGAAGGGGAAGGGCAAGAGAAGGGTGGAATTTGGAACTCAAAATCTTAATAAAAATGAATGTTGAAAATTGCCTTTACATGTAATTAGAAAAAATAAAATACTATTTACATCAAAAAGATACATAAAGTGAAAAAAAGAAATTGCTTTTCAGCAAATATTTTTTTCTGGCATTTCCATGCACATTAGTGCAAATGTGACATGGAGCTCCACAATATGCACTTCGGGTGAAAAAACAATGCAGTCCATAATATACCTTTCACATTCTGGCTCCAGTCTACTCTTCTAGCCTCTCTATACATTAATTTCTTTCACATACTCTACATTCTGCCAAACTGGCTTGCTTTCCATTCCTCAAACACATTTATCTCCCATTTCTGTGCCTTCAGATGAATGCACCCCCATGTGTTACGTGTGCTCCTTCCCCATTTCTACCTTATAGAATCCTTAAGATCTTCCTTCAAAACTCAGCTCAAGTGCCATGTCCTGAAGGAAGTCTTTCCTAATCCTACCAGTTGCTAGTGCCCTCTCCTGGAAATTACTTAATATATCATTTTCATCTACATTTCTATGCATGTTGTTTTCTCTTAATAGAATGGAAGTTTCTTTAGGGAAGGGACTGTTTCATTTTATCTTTATATCCCTAGTGTCTAGTACAGTAGGTATTTAACAAATGCTTATGTGAGGGGTATAGTGTGTGGGTCCTGTTTTGGTTTTCCTTGTGGGTTAGGTATGTCCACAGGGGTCTGTCTCAATGTGGCTCACTGGGGGAGGGGGACAAGAATAACATCTTTAGTGCCTGTTCCCCATGCCCTTCTCCAAGGACAGCTTTGATTAATGCTGGGAGGTGAAACTGAAAGTTATGGCCAGAGATTGGCCACTCTGCTCTCTTCAGAGAGAAGGTGTACCAGAATAGAGTATCTATCTGCTCCCTTAACATTATCCTTCTAGGGGATGTAATTTATAGATTCACGATAAACTCCTGATCACTGTTTTTAATGAGGAGAAAGTATCCTGAGCTTTATATATGAGACTTGATGTCCTTATTACCAGATGCCAGTTTCACATGAACACATGTAGGAAATAGCGAAAAAACTCATTTATTCAAGTCAATAGCAAAATGAAAGTCAGAGAAAGCATACATAGGAAAATATATACTACAGGATTTTCCTAAAGTCTGGACACCTAGGAAATGTAGAGTTATTGCATCGAGTTCACGTGAATCTTGCAAAGCGCATCAACCTTTGCATCACAAATGATGGAAATCATATTGAAGATATCATTTGTTAATATTCCAATTAAATAAAATGTTGTTGAAAATTTCATTCATTTCATTTATTGAAAATATGCATTTTTGCCTATGTTTCCAGACTTTAGGAACACCCTCTAGACAGTAAAAAGCAAATGAGCTCTCCCATTAAGAATGAGGTAACTCAGATCAACCAAGAAAGAGTCCAAGATCTTACCCAGGGGAAATTCCCAAATCTAGCTATCTATAAATGGAGATATGATAGAGATTGCCAACTCCTCTCATGTCAGTTTATTCCCGGAGACTTTCTCTCCCTTCAGAGACATGAAGAGAGGTTGAAATCATGGATCTTCTCTCTGGAAGCTAGAAGCCAGAAGAGGCCACAATCTCTCTTTCCTCTCAATCTCACCAATTCTGACCCACTCCTCCTGTGAGCTTAAGGCACTGAATAATCATGCTCTACCAATGAGGAGAGAGACTCATAAGACTGGCTGTTAGAGCCAATACTTACTTGTTAAATTCATTTGAATTTAGCTTCTTAGACTAAACTTTCAAGAAATGTAATTACTCATCAAAACTTGATAATGAAATTGGGGCACATATAATCAAGTATTAGTATTCTTTTAACTTGTTAATTACTCTAAACTATAGACCGAACATTAAATTGAGTTCCTTGAAAAAAAGATTAGCTTGCTTTTCCACTCATTTTTCACAAAAATTACATCATTTTAAAAAGTTGCCAAATGATATTTTCAAACCCTAAACTTAAATAATATACAAATAGAACAAGCTTTTAATGAAAAAACTCTAAGTTCAATTTAGTACCCTTTTCACTAATCTTCACTGTTCACAGCTTAATTTAACCATTCTTAGATTGAGTTTTTCAATCAATTCCTATATTTAATTGAAATTTAATTGTTGCTATGTAACTCACCTTGATTCTTTACCTAGATGTTTCACTCCTCCATTACTGGTTAATTGAGTCAGGATTTCATGTCAGTTTGATGTTCAATACTCTTCCAGCATTTTGGCCTCAGTTTCTGGTTGCCACTTGTATTCTCCTAAGCCAAAGTGAACTAGCTTCTTCTCTGCTTAAAGTATAGAAGTTAACTAAAGAAATGACTTCTATAGAAATAAAGAAGTCTGCTATTCCCGCAGAACCACAAAATATTAGAGCTAATCCTATAGATAAGAATATAGATATATAATCCTATAGATAAGAAGAATAAAGACCATGGAAGCAAAACTACTTGTTCAAGGTGAAAAAGCTAGTAAATGGCACAATTTGGGTGCAAACCCAGATTGCTCATTTTAAATCTCATATTCTTTCGAGTATGCCAACAACTCCATCTTCCTCTGACTCACCATTCTATTCCTTCAGCAAATGAAAAGACATGACAAACCATATAGGAAATCTATGCTGTACAGCATGAAAGAGGATCATTGCCAAATTTCTCAAATTGGTCTCATGACCAATCCTTCTCAATCAGAAGACTACAGCTTTCTACTTTCTTTCGAAAAAAAGGGAGAGAGAGAAAGGCTTTCTCCCTCCTACCCTCCTACCTCTGGTTTCTAACTAATTTGAGTTTGGTGTTCAGTCATTTCAGTTGTGTCTGTCTCTTCATGACTCTATTTTGGGTTTTCTTGGCAAAGATATTGGAGTGGTGTACCATTCCTCTCTCAAACTCATTTTACAGATGAGGAAACTGAGGAAAACAGGGTTGAATGGCTTGCCCATGGTAACAGAGCTAGTAAGTGTCTGAGGCTGGATGTGAACTCAGGTCTTCCCAACTCCAGGTCCAGCACTCTATCCACTGAGTCAGGTAGCTAACTGCCTAACTAATTAGAGACTTTACTTTAAATATCTATACCATGGTTTCCTTAGAAATGGAGCTATATCTCCCTCCCCTACAACTTTCAAAACTTACCTTTGTTAATGGAATTTGATCCCTTTTCCCAAAATGTAATCTTTCAAATTGTGTTTTTCAAATAGAAAATTCAATAAGGTTTCGAAGCAGAGTTAAAGGAATTTTGTGAGGGCAAACAATACCATCAATGCAACAACCTATCTTCCAATAGCTGAGGGCTTGACAGAATAGCAGTAAATCTGGACGACAAACTGTGATCATCGGTACCCTATGTGTCACTTGGTTAGAGCAGCTGACCATGCTAGAAAACTGTAAAGACATTCTCCACATGTTTCTGTCCCTTGAAATCATTCCCTTAAAGGTACATTTGATGGCATAATATGCCCTCAAAAAAGTCATTTAAGAGATCCAAACTACTCATTTGATAGTTGAGCAATTAGTAGATGAATATCTAATCTTTGAAAATTATGTCAAAAGAAAATCCTATCTTTTCAGACAGCATCTAATAGTCACACAAATAGGCCAAACCAAGGGAGAAAGGGCCAAGAATAATAGACTCAGTGTAGAAGATGTCAAAGCTGAAACAAATGCAATATGGCTTCCACAGTCTAATTCTGGAGCCAGATAGTTGGGAAGACAACTGGAAAGTGACAATGGAACAAGGCACCACGCTTGTAATAACAAAGAAGATGCAGAGATTTGCGGGTGGAGACAAAGTCAAAGAGCCAAATCTCCTGTTTGGTGATATTTGAAGAGATAGAGAATAGGAAACGAAAACCATTTAATACAGCAACCATGAGCAGGAAAAGTCATTTGTTAGCAATGAAACAAAGGATCTAGAAGATTTTAAATAAAATCAAGAGAAATACGGGGTTTTTAAAGGTAAAAAAGCATCATTTTCCCACTAGTTATTGGACTCCATGATCCCTGAGGAAGAGTAGAAGCCAGATCCTTGGGACAATTTCAACCTGATTGAGAGAGCATTGTTAGGAGCTATCCTGGTGCTGGCAAGAAGACAGACTCTGTGAGCCATCCTGGCTTTTCTGTCTCTGGTGTTGAAGACCCTGCAATTTAAATTCATTTACTTTTGGCAAAACCCATCTGTGTGTTTCTGTGAGGAAGGAGAAAGAAAAAGAAGAAGAGAGGGAGGGAAGGAAAGGAGGGAAAAAAGAGAGAGAGAAAGAGAGAAAGACCCAGAAGATTATTGCATGTCAGCTCACTCTTAAGAATCACATTTTTATGAATGTAAATGAATCAGAAACATATGGATGAAATTTCTGTGCCTAATGCAACCAACCTCTTACTTCTCGAGTGATGCCCTAGTAGTAAATGGTTGGAATGTCAGCACTGGTGCCACAATTAAGGAAGAATAGGCAAAGCAGAATTGTTGTTTTACCCTGATGCTGCCACCACCACTTCCACCATCGTCAGGACTCTACCAGGGAGAGAACGGTCTCTTAATCCCAGCCCATCTCCAAATTTCCAATTAGCACAAATTCTTAATATATGCTATTTCTGATCATACAAACATTTAAGTCTCTCTGTGTGTCTCTTTTGTCTCTCTATCTCCTCCATCTCTGTATCTCTGTATTTGTCTTTCTGTCTGTCTGCCTGTGTCTATCTGTCCTATCTCTTAATGTCAGTCTCTGTTTCTGTCTCTCTCTCTTTCTGACTCTGGCTCTCTGACTCTGTCTATCTCTATCTGTCTGTCTCTGTCTCTGTGTGTGTGTCTCTGTCTCTCTGTCTCTGTCTCTCTTTGTGTCTCTATCTTTGTCTCTGTCTCTGTGTCTCTCTGTGTCTCTCTCTCTGTGTCTCTCTCTCTCCCTTCTCCCTCTCCCTCTCTTCCCCCATCCCTCCAGCAACAAATATTGTGATTTGAGAGGCCTGGATACACGGATACGGATACATGAGAAACTGTCAAATAAAAGAACAGATTTGTTTCTGAAAGATTAATTTAGTTCCACAAAATCGTCCTATTGGAGTAATAAATAGTATTTGCTAGCTTGTTTATTAGACAAAAAAAAACAAGCTCATGATTAAGTTGAATTTATTCAGAAAATTTCTTCTGGTTATACCATTCTCTTTTGAGAGAAGTAGTTTGAGAGCAGGAAAGAGGCATCACTCATTTGAGAAGTGTTTTAAACCTTTGGAAGACAGATAAGACATCATTCGCCACCTTCCCTTCCAATATCTAAATCAAACCTCACTCGAAAAGATGTATTTTCTGACTCAGAATTAGTAAAAAAAAAATCTACAGGAGAGCCAGGTGAGTCTTTTCTTGGCAAAAGCCAGAAAACCTAATACAGTAGATGGACTTTTTCATCCAGGAATTTTACAATGAGGAAGCCAAAGTTTGGAGTAATTCCAAAGAGGGGGGGCAGAAATCGTAGAAGGAAACCAGCCATGCTGTCTGTCTGACCACAGTCTCTGGTTGCTTCAACATGATGCTTGATTATTTGGACACAATGCAAAATTACATCCCATCATCTAGATCTCGCATCTATACCCCCAAAACATTTGAATCTTCAGAAATTTCTAGATGCTGAATATAGGAGAGTGAAAACAACACTAAATGTGGTATTTAGGTGATTGGGTTTGTACCCCAAGACTGATGTTTACTACTTTGTGTGATCTTAAACACACTTTTTCTCTCGGGGATCTGTTTCATCGTCTATAAAATGAAGAGAGGGTAATAGTAGACAATAAGAAGCAATGTAGTGCAGCAGCATCAGAGGACCTGAGCTTTAATCTTGCCTCCATGGTTTACTACCTGTGTGAGCCTGGGCAAGTCTCATCTTTCTATGATTCAGTTTCCTCATCTATCAAATGAGGAAATTGGACTAGGTGGCCTCCAAAGTCCCTTTCAGCTCTAAATCTATCATCCTATGCTATCTAAATGCTTAAGGTAGCTAGGTAGTGCAATGGCTAGAGCAGAGGACCTGGAGTCAAATCTGAGACCTGAATTTAAATATGATTGCAAACACTTACTAGCTGTGTGACCTTGGGCAAATCACTTAAACCTCTGCCTGTCTCAGTTTCTTCAACAATAAAATGAGGATAACAACGGTAGTGGGGATCAAATGAGATAATGTTTTTAAAGTGCTTAGTACATGCCCTGGCATGTAGGAGGCACTTAATAAATGCCTATTCTCATTTGGAACTCTGCCCAAAGGGCTATAAAACTGCTCATATGCTTTGATCCAGCAATAGCACTATTAGGTCTATATCCGAAAGAGATCATAGAAAAGAGAAAAGGACCCACATATACAAAAATATTTCTAGCAGCTCTTTTTGTGGCGGCCAAGAATTGGAAATCAAGAGTGCCCATCAATTGGGAAATGGCAGAAAAACTTGTGGTATATGAATGTAATGGAATATTATTGTGCTATAATAAATGATGAGCAGGAGGACTTCAGAAAAACCTGAAAAGATTTACATGAACTGATGCTGAGTGAAGTGAGCAGAACCAGGAGAACATTTTACACAGCAACAGCAACATTGTGGAATGACCAACTTTGATAGACTTATCTCTTCTCAGCAATACAATGATCTAAGAGACTCATGATGGAAAATGCTATCCACATCCAGAGAAAGAACTATGGAGTCTGAGTGCAAATTGAAGCCTGCAATGTACTCTTTTTTTCTTTCTTGTGGTTTTTCCCTTTTGTTCTGATTCTTCTTTCACGATATGACTAATGTGGAAATATGTTTAAAATGATTGTACATGTATAGCCTATATCAGATTACATGCCATCTTGGGGAAATTTTGGAATTCAGAATCTTGTAAAAGTGAATGCTGAAAGCCAAAAATAAATAAATGCTTACTCTCTTTCTCTTTCTTGCTATGATTCCAAGTTATGCTATTGTATAGATTTTCTATGAACACAAAGTCTTTCCTCAAATCTTCCTACTATGCCTTTGACCCTAGTAACTGGGCTAGACTTACTTTGGGTAATGTTTTCTTGATGTTGGTGGCTGTAGCGTTCTCTTGAAATTATGCTTCAAGGGATCATCTTCACATTTCTTATCCCTTCCCTGGTTAGGATCAGTCTGTTACAGTTTACCACCCAGTAGCTTCTTGGGTATCTTCCATATTTCACAACTGGAAGAGAGGCAGAGAATTTCGTACGCTAATGCTCTTAGTACCTTCCCCTTTATTTTAACTGGTGAATTGGTATGCACAGTTAAGTACTTACTCTGTTCCCTGTTTCTGAGAAATAAACTTGAAACTTCTTCCTTGTCCTCTGCTTTTCTAAAGAAAAAAAAGGTAGAACCATATGTGATGGTGAAAACTGAGTTTAGGTTAGCTCCAACGGTGACCCTAATAATTTTCACACTCAAGCTGATGCAGCCTGGCTGAGCTTCTAGAGGTTTAACAGAGAGACTACAGAGACAATCTGGTCAACCTTCCAGAGCCATAACTAGACAAGGAGATCTGGTTTTACCCCAGGATGTCAAAATTTAAAGGGAACCAATACCACTACATTCTTTCAATAGGAACAAACAAATTAGCTTTACACCTAGTTAGCAAAAATAATTATCTAAAATAGGAAGCTGTACCTCAGGTAAGTGGTTCTCTGTCCAGACCCCACCTTGCCCTCTCCTTTGGTAATGGATTTCTCAGCAGCAGCATACCCACATTTCTATTCAAGGGGATAGTGGTTTGCTAAAGTCTGAGGTTTCTCTCTGAGGTATCTTCCTTCCCCTACCAACTGCCAGCCTCAGTGCATTTTTGTTAGCCTACCCCTGGGCACCAGACTTACTAGTAATTGCTTTGCTTCTATCACCTGTCTGTCACCCCACCAATCTTTCTTACAAACTACAGACCAGGTTAATCTTCCTAAAGCACTGCTTTGCATATGTCACACCCATAATTTAAAACCCTTGTTTCCCACTGCTAATCTGAGTGGCTAAAATGTTTGAAGTGGAAAACAACAAATGTTGGAGGGGATATGGAAAAATTCAGACACTAATTCACTGTTGGTGGAACTGTGAACTAATCCAACCATTTTGGAGAGCAATCTAGAATTATGCCCATAGAGTTGTTAAGCTGCCTATACCCTTTGATCCACTTTGAATCCACTATACCCTTTGAATACCACTACTAGATCTGTTTCCCAAGATAATTGCGGATAAAGAAAAAGAACCTATGCATACTAAAATATTTATAGCAGCTCTCTTTGTGGTGGCAAAGAACTGGAAATTGTGGGGATGCCCATCAATTGGGGAATGGCTAAATGAGTTGTGGTCTATGGTCATGATGGATTACTACTGTGCTATAAGAAATGATGAGCTTGAGATCTTAGATATATATGGATAAACTTGCATGAAATAATGAAGAGCAACATGAGCAGAACCAAGAGAATGTTGTATACAGTACAGCAATATTGTTTTAAGAACAACTTTGAGTGACTAAGTCATTTTATTATAGTCAAAATAACCACAAATGACCTATGAAGGAAGACACCACCTACATCCAGAGAAAGAATTGATAAAGAGAAGTATATACAGAATGATTTTATATATATGTATGTATATCTATGTAGGTATGTGTATAGATTATATATACATATATATATACATACACACATATGTCTAATGGTAGTCATCTCTGCAACAAGAGGAGGGGGAAAGAGAATAAAAATTCACATGATAACTTTATTAGATATTTAATAGTAAGTTGTACATAAGGGATTTGCAGTTTCATGTGCAATCATCTTTTTTTCTATTCTACTGTGTTATGGAAATGCTTGCTTTATTAAGTTCAGAATAAAATAAATTTTCTAAAAAAAGAAGCATTACTTCACAAAGGCCACTTGTTTTTGTTCAGTCCCTCAATCATGTTTGACCCTTCATGACCCCATTGACCATAGCATACCAGGCCCTTCTGTCCTCCACTATCTCCAGAAGTCTGCCCAAGTTCATGTTCATTGTTTCCATGACACTATCTGTTTATCTCATCCTCTGCTGTCTCCCTTGCCTTTTACTCAGTCTTTCCCAATATCAGGGTCTTTTCCAAGGAATCCTGTCTTCTCATTATGTAGCCAAAGTATTCAAGCTTCAGCTTCAGTATTTGTGCATAGGTAACATCCATACTTTAAAATCTGTTTCCCAGTGCCAAAGTCCATATTCTTTAGCCTGACACTCAAGGCCCTCGTCCATACTTACTTCTCCAGACTTGTTTTCCACTCCGACTCTCCCCAAAGTCTCTGCTTTGATCAAGTTCCCTCACACTATTTTCTATTCCTTGAAATGATATCCTCCTCTCTCAGCTTCAAGACCCAACTCAAATGAAAACTACCTCAGTTCACAGTGATTGCTCTTGCTTCTGAATTCCTATAGTATTCATTGTCTTTCTCACTCACTTAGCAGAAGCATGTATTATCCTGTGATTCTAGCTATTATTAACTGTATGTTATAAGCCCCCCCTTGAGGACAGAACTTAAATCTTATATCTCTTTATAGTATCCAATACATAGAAAGTGCTCAACACAGAGTTCTTGATAATTATAGAACTACAGAATACTTTTATTATAGGCAAGATTCTTTTTGTTCAATTGTTTCAATACGGTCTGATCTTCATGACCCCATTTTGGGGTTTTCTTGGCAAAGATGCTGGAGTGCCATTTCCTTCTCCAGCTCATTTTACAGATGAGGAAACTGAGGAAAACAGGGTTAAGTGACTTGTCCGGGGTTATAAGCATATGGGTAAGTATATGAGACCAGATTTGAACTCAGGCCTTCCTGATTCTAGGCCCAGCACTCTGGTCACTAAGCCCATAGGTAAGATATTTCTTTCAAATTGCCCCAGTATGTGATTTCTTTAGTCCCATTCTTTATCAGTTCATTCACTTGTTTCCTGGGAACTCAAAGGGGAAAAACCTATTACAAAGGACCCTAGATTTATCACTGGAAGGGAGCCATCCAGACATCTTCTATTCTCATTTTACAGATGAGAAAACCAAGGTCACGAGAGGATAAATGACCTGCCCATAGCCATACAGATAGCAACTATAAGAGCAAGAATTTGAATCCAGGTGCTTTGACTCTAAATTCATAGTTTCAAGGTTGAACAGGAGAAAGGCCTTCACTTAAGCAGAGAGACAACTCATACTGAGAAAAGGCTTGTAAAAAAATTCTGAATTTGCTCATTTTTCTTCCCTTCTGTAGTCAACCCCATACCTCATACCTCGGTGTGAGGTCTTTAAACTGGGTGTACCAATCAGAAAAGGCCTCCTGAAAGAGGAGCAGGCTTTTTTTCAAATGGAAAAGAGTGGAGAGGAGGGGGAGTGACCTGTGTGCTAGCTTGGAATGGGGTGGATGTGGGAGGAGTCAGTAAGCAATATTCCAAACTTAAAATATAAATCATAAGTGACTACATTTCCCAGGCCTATTCCGGGCTCTTGTTCCCTTAGTGAGTCACAGAACACTGACTGGAGCTGACTGAGTCTGACATCCAGTACCCTTAGTTAGTCACTAGATCACTGTTCCTCTTTTAGAAGTACAAGAAGGGAGAGGGAATGGGGAGGAGGGGAGGAGAGAGTGGGTTCTAGGAAGCTGGACATCATTAATCATCACCACCTTTCCATGGACAATACATCACTGTACCCCAAGGCAGGGGGTGGGGAATACTTTCTTTAAAATTCTACATCCTCTCATCCCCCAACCCTACCAGCCTGACAAAATGTTGCCACAGGCAAATATGAGGACAAAACCTGATGATTTGTTTGATGCAAGAGTAGAGGTGACAAAACATTTCTGGGATGCCTGGCATTTTGCTCAAGAGCTAAAATTGTTGGGTTGATAAATGTTTGTGTCTAATGCTGTTAACAATGTCACCTGAAGAAAATCTGATCCCTGAAAAAACTCCTCTTGGCTGTCTCTTAATCTATTCAGTAATCAATATTAACACTGTCAAAAGCCTCAAACTCTCCTGGTTGTTGTCACTGCTCTATATATGAATTCATTATGAAGGACAGATACATTCTGCCTAATAACTGAGGAAGCCAGGCAATCTTTTTTGAAGTCTGTAAGACAAAAATAGAGAGGATTATCTTATTATAAATAAGCAATAGAGAAGGTGCCTTGTCCCAGTAATAGATGGTACCAAGCACCTTGACTGCCAAACAGTGGGGCCAGTTCTATTTTTCCTCCCTCATTCTTCAGCTGAGCTCCCTTTCCTCAAAGGCCGCCGGATTCAAAGGCAGAGGATTTCACATGTGTTTTTGCTTAGAGCCCACATTTGCAATGATGTCGAGGCTGTTTCTTGGGGACCCGGCCAGTGCAACTTAGCGGAGTTTGGGTTTGCAAAAGCAGACACTCTGCATTTTAATAATTTCTCCTTTCAGAAAAGCATATTGTACCTTGAAGCGGAGCCTGAAAGGTTGGAGTCCGCAGGGAATGCAGCTGCAACAAAAGAGCGCTGAAAGCCATTTGGCTGCTGGGGACCATGCATGCTTAGGGTGTCTATTGGCTAGGTTCCCTTCGTCGTTCCCCACCCCACCCCCACACCCACACAAACGTTTCTGCAACCACCTCACAGTGCCAAATTACAACCATATTTATAATTTCCCAGACAGTTGGGTCCCCACTGTCGGAATGACATCGGTAAGGAGGATATAATAAAAACAACAACAGCGACATGCAGTATTTCTTCCAACACTAGAAGTCCATAAACTCCCCACCACCACCGCCGCCGCTGCCTCTCTCCTCACCCCTCCCTGAAAGGAAGAAACCAGGCATTGTTTGAAACTTCACTCCAACATCACTATGCAGGGAGAGCCTGGAAAGGCCTCAAGGTGGAAATATTAAGACACCATGACATCCTTTCATAGTAAGCCAATAAACTAATAGGGGCTGCTCGGGGGCCCCGGCCAGCACCTCTCCTTGCCATGCCTCGGGGAGCTGGTGGGGGACGCTCCGGTCTAGTGCCCCCGATTTGTGAGACTTTCAGAAGGAAAGGCCGTCTTGTCTTGTCTCTCTCGAAAAGAAGGATATCGTATTTACTGGTGGCGTAAAAAGACAGCTGCAAATAGGCCTTTGGCTCGCCCGAGAGACGCGGCGCGCAAAAAGAATAGTCTTTCTGCTCCTTCTCAGTTGTCCCCTAGCCAAAGTGCGGACACAAAGTAAGGTCACTAAAACATTAGAGGTTTACAGCTTGCTTAAGTGATCTGGGATCTTTTCGAGGCACTTCAGGGTACAATAGGCTCTTCTGAAAGCAGGAATGATTAAAATGCAGTGTCTTCTAGCAAACCCAAAGTCTTCGAACTGGCACTAGCCAGGCAGCCCACATTTGCCATCCTTCCAAATGTTCCCATGGAGGAAGGATTGAGGATACAGCGGCTGAGGGTGGTGGGACGTGGGGGGGGGGGGGGGGGTGTTGGATTAGTTAGACTGGACGAGGTTGGAGGTTGACATTTCCCTCTCTGTCCCCTGGCATTCACCCCTAATCTGCTCCTCCCCCATCCCAACCCCACTAAAAAAGAAAGAAATCCTATCTTACGCTATCACAGAGTCGGGTTAGAGGAAACTGAGGCTACGAGTTCTCCAAGCCAGGCTCACGGTTGTATGCTAAGGGCCAGACTAGGGAAGTGACTAGATTGAGAAGTTGAGGAAGGGGCCACGGCCATTAGGGGCCGGGCTGGGAGTGGGGGCACGTTGTGAGCCCTGAGCATCAACTTCTTGCAGAGAGAAAGTGGGAGCCTCCAGGACAGCTTGGAAATTCCAAAAGGAGCGAAAGGACACCAGCCGCTTTCATATGGAAATCGACCTTGGATCAGACGTTGTTTCTGGGTGGAGCAGAAGCCAAGACCAAGTTCACTGAACCTAACATAGCGTTCAATCAACCATTGAAACCAAGGAGGAGAGAAAGCCAGAGAGGGAGGGGGGCTGGAGAGACTTGCCTTTCATTTGGACTTGGTCACAGGCATGGCAGTAGAGAGAAATGAAACACTGGAAACAACTTTAAAGGCCGAGAAAGCCCTGCCGATCAGGGGTACATTTTGTTTCCATGAAAGAAAGAAAATCATTCAAATCATTCAAAGCAATGACTCTTCCCCCTGCCCCCCCCCCCACACATTTGACAGAACAAATGCAAAATAGATATGATGAGTTGTCGTTACAGAGGGCATGTGAAGTAAGTCAACTGCAAAGATTTAAAAAACAGGAACTATGTTTTAGGAAAGATTTGAGTGTTGGACTTGGGTTGGGTTATTTTTTCCCCCACTCCATCTTCTATAATTCAAAAATAAGTTGAAGTAAAAGGCGGGGGGGGGGGGGGGGGGGGGGGGGGGGGGGGGGGGGGGGGGGGGGGGGGGGGGATGAAACTTAACATTGTATCTTCCTAGAGACTTTTTTTTTTTTGCTGGTTTCTTGTCCTTTGTCTTTGATTTATTATTGCCTTTATTTGTTCCTCTCGTTTGGTTCATTTTATTCTTATTTTAAAAGAAAAGCTCCAAAGGCCGTTCTATTTTTATGGAAATTGCTCAGTGGTAACAATTTTAGATAGCTTCCAGAAGAATAATCTTTGTGCTAGCCATTTCACCCAAGATGCTTTGCAGTATTTCACATAACAATTTACTAATTAATGACAAATTAAATGGAATTCAGCAAGAAGAATCAGAGGTTAGATTACTGGTGTATACTCTGTGTAAAAAGGTATGCAAATATCTTCAACCCATTTGTGGTTCATCAGTGGGAAATAATAGCTATTCTACTTGAAAATTTAGCATGCAGGAGAGCTACTAAGAAACTGAATTTGGAAATTATGCATAGTTTTGATTTTGAAAAAACATTTTCTAGATTAAACACTTTCTTTAGTTTTAAGGGCACAATGAACTTTCTATTTTATTAACTTGAAGCACTATAGGCATCCAGCTATCCTTTGCTTCAGACATTAATTATATACTTACTGGGAAGCAAAAGGCCACTTTCAAAAATCAGTACACAAAATTTTTAACTTTCAGAGCAGAAAATGCACTGGCTGGTGGTGCCCAATTCTCTTGGCAGAAAAGAGAGAGAACAAATTTGAGACAGAATGTTTAGCAGGAAAGAATATACCTTGCTTATAAAATGTTTTGCTCGTTTTTCTTTAAATCGCTTTGCTGTACACAGAAAAAAAAAAACTGGCACTACCATCCAAGTGCCTTAGAATTTTGTTTAATCCCCTCCTTGGTGTCTATGATAGATTTTCTACATGAATTGGGGAAAATTGTTTCTCTTGTTTCTGCCTCAGTTTCCTATGTACCTGAACAAGCAGAACTTACCACAGAGAGGCATTGCAAGACTAAGAGATTCATATTTACGAAATAATTTTATCTCTAATTTGGAAAGTTCTTTCCTAAGTGAAATATTGTTATGTCTACATGAGTGTTCACATGAATCATTAAAAGACTTGGATTTTGGAAATCGTGCATGAATTTGAAAGATGAGTGCCTCCAGTGTGATATTACTTGTTTTGGATGAATAGATAATAATTTATTTGGGATTATTATAATGTTGTGAGGGAAAGAAAGATCCAGTGCCATTTCCTTTTCCATTTTCATTTTTTCTTCCCCTCAATATCATTTTAACTCAAATTAGAGTCCAAGTGATGAGCCTTTGTTCTGAGGGATATTATTCATTTAATTTAATTTACTACTTGTGTGGTATGCTGGATAGAACTCTGGATTTAGGTTAAGAAAACTTGGGTTCAAATCCACACGTTGATCCTTACTGTCTGTGTGACTTTGGATAGATCTGGTCTCCTCTCTGGGCCTAAATTTTCTCATCAGCAAAATGAGCAGTTTGGACTACACGATCCTCAGTGTCCTTACGAGCCCTAAATCTGTAATTCTATGTCCCTCTTCAGTCTTGGGCACATCATTTCATTTCCTTGGACTTCAATTTCCTCATCTGTAAAATGAGAGTGTTAAAAATAGATGATTTTTAAGGTCTTTTTAAGGTCCAAATCCTATGATTCTCTGTGGTGGTCCCAATAATAACAATTTGTGCTTTATAGTTATGCTCTAAAAAGTGCTCTGGCATATGTTTTCTCATTCAGTCTTCTCAATAACCCTAGAGAATAGTGCAAGTATAGTTATTCCCCCCTTTATGGATGAGGAAACTGAGGTTCAGAAAAGGTAAGCAGCCTGCCCACAGTTACACAGTTACTTGTTAACGGGGCCAGACCTGTGTCTCTCTGACTCCATCAGCAATACCCTTTGTCAAACAAATACTCAATGTAGCAGTCCTTTTAGCAAGAAGGAAAAAAATCTGTTAGAATGATCAGTGGATGAAGCATTCCAACCAATTGGAGTGTGGTAAAATTGGGAGGATAATGAGAAGATAAGCCCCTTGTTCAGGAAAGACACACATCCAGGAAGCATTCCTCCATATCTCTCCTTCACCAAAGTCCTCCTCCAATGCTGCATAGTGAAGTGGAGGTGACCTAGGCTTCATCCAAGGCTATGCCATCAGGGCACAAGTTCTGAAAAGTTGGGAAGGCTTTAAATGTCGAGCCAATGATGGATTGCAGAGCTTAGCCCCTAAGCTTAAGGCTGATTTAGGGCCTAAAATCAAAGATGACACACAACACAGGACTGGTGATTTGTTACTACTATTTAATTCAAATAAACATTTATTAAGTGCCTATTATGTGCCAGGCACTATGCTAAGTACTGGGGATACAAAGACAGGCAAAAGACAGTCCCTTCCCTAAAGGAGCTTACAAACTACTTCTCCTTCTCCTCTTCCTCCTACTACTACTAGTACTACTAGTACTACTACTACTACTACTACTACTACTACTACTACCACTACTACTACTACTACTACTACTACCACCGCTGGGCAATAGCAACTCACAGTTAGCTAAAAAGTTTTGAGCCTCCATGACAAAGCAATTATTGATATTTTGAAGTGTAATCAGGAGAGCCTGGTTCAGGATTCACAGTGACTTTGAGGCTCTTTCTCTACTTTGTCAAGGTTTAATGGTTTGCAAAGTACTTTTCATGCATTATATCATCTGATCCTCACAACAATCCTGGGAAAGATAGGTTTTCTTGTTAAACCCATTTTAGAGGTGAGGAAGTTGAGATTCATAGAGGTTCAGTGACTTGCCCAGGACCATGCATATAATGTCTGAGGCAGAATGCAAACCCAGGTCTTCTTGTGAGACCCGCTCCAAATGTCCTCTGAGACAGTTTCTTAACTTATTAAAGTGATGCCTAATAGCCTGTGTAAATGCTTTCTCTATGATTATGTGATTGAATGGATGAGCACGCTTTGATTTAGTCACTGATCCTTCCATGCAAGACTTTAGAATCCAACAAAAACAAGACCATAATGGTGTTGAAAGAGAAGCATCATAGTGCGGTGTAAAGAACTTTTTCAGAAAAGTTAGGAAACCTGAATTCTAATCCTGACTCTGCTATTAACACTAGTTGTATGACTTTGGGCAATTCACCTAGCTTGTTTTCTCATCTATATAATAAAAGTCCCTTACATCTGTATAATAGCTTCCAAAGAATTTTCACATGTGTTCATCTAATTTGATACTTACAAAGTGTTTGACTTGCATATGATCACATAGCTAGAAAATGGTAAAACAAGAACTAGAAAACCAGAAATTTAGACTAGATGAGTTTGAAAATCCTTTCCAGGTCTCAAATTCCATGTTTCCATGACTCATATTCCCTATCGGATTGTTTCATCTTGGCTTGAAGGCCCTTTATTAGCATTCTTTTCTCCCTCTTATCTTCCTCACCTCTTCGACTCTAGTACAGGTATGCAGACTATACAAGGGCAACTTGACTTATGCCCCGTCCTTATCATGTTGCCTCTTCTGGCCTCTTCTTTCCTCTCTCACTCTGCCAATACAATTATTCAAAGTTAGAAGAGACCTTAGAGATCATCTTGCCCAATCCCATAGTTTTATGGATGAGGAAATTAAAGAAGACAAAGTGGAAGATTTGCCCAAATTCACACAGTCAATCAATGGCAGATTTGGGATAAGAACCCAGGTCTCCTAATGTTCAATCAATCCTTCTTTTCACTAAGCTGTTACCTGACTATTGAAAAACAAAAGAATTATACTCCTTTCTCTTTTCATATTTATAAAAATAAACAACAACAATTGTAACACCAAAAATAGCTGGGTTTATTTTTTATTAAGCACTTTACAAAGTGCCACCCAAAGCGGTCATTGGATGGTTCAACGTCAGCTTAGAAAGGAGTCTCCAGTAGGGTACCTAAGGAATCTGTGCTATTTAACATTTTTCATTGATGTTTGGGAAGAGGTATAAATGTCATCCTTGTCAAATTCTCAGATGACACCAAGCCAGAAAGGAGTGCTACCATGTTGGATGGCAGGGTCAGCTTCCAAAAACATCCTGAACAATGGACTTAAGCAAATAAGATGAAATTTGATAGGGATAAATGTTATACTTAAGTTCAAAAAATCACCTTCCCAAGATACGGCACACAGGGAAGGTATGGACGCACAAGCGGTTCATAAGAAAAAGATCTGGAGATTTTAGTGAACTATAAGCTCCATGGAAATGGACACTGTGACACAGTAGTCAAAGTAACTGATGCAATTTGGGGATCCAGTAAGAGAAGCTTGGTTTCAAGGCAAAAAAGATGATGGGTGCACTGTGCTCTGCCCTGGTAAGACCATGAGGACTGTGTTTTTTTGGATGTCAGATATCAGGAAGACATTAATAAGCTGGAGTAAATCACAAAAAGGGAAGCCAAGATGGTGAAGAGCTTCATGGGGACTGCTTGAAGAAACCAGGGATTAGTTAAGCCTGTAGAAGAAGGGATTGAGGGTTGGTTTGGGGTGGGGGAGAATGGGGTTGTGGCCTGAAATGTCTTCTCTTGTTTTATATTATTAAATTGTGTGTGTATACATATACATATATACATACGTATATACACATATAGATAGATATGTGTGTGTGTGCGTATGTGTGGGTTCTCTCTCCAAATAGAGTGTCACACTTTCAAGCACAGGGACTATGTCTTATACTTTCTTTGTGTCTTAATACAGGCACAAATGGTAAGTGGCAGGCTATAACTTGAATCCCAGACTTCCCATACTACTTGGGAATATAGATATAGCATATGCTATAAAAACTAATTTTTTTATCAATAAATGAGGTCATATTAGGATGATGTTAATACTCTGAATTAATAAATATTTGCTGAATAGTGAATGAATCAATTCAACATCATCATCAACTCTCAGTTCTTGCCAGAAACTAGAGGGATAGTGTTCAATTTGATGAAGGATAAGACAGCAGGTTGTAGTGAATGGTCATTGGACTTTGAATCTACAGGACCTGGGTTCAGATCCTACCTCAGAAGCTTACTTACTAGTCATGTGACTCTGAATCATTTACCTTCTTCAAGAAGTTTTTCCTGGTCCCTCTCCTCCCTACCCCTGCCACTGCTAGTACCTTGCTTCTAAGATTACCACCCACTTACACTCTATAGATCTTGTATGTGCATCATTATTGGCATGTTGGCTTGCTTACTTCCCCATTAGGATGTGAGCTCCTTGAGAGCAGGGGTCATGTTTTGGCCTTTCTTTGTATGCTCCATACATAGCACAGTACCTGGCACATAGTAAGCACTTAATAAATGCTTTTTTTGATGGTGATGATGATAATGATGATACAGAAAGAGTGGTATTAAACAGTAAGAAGAAATTAATGAAGCTATTATAATCTCCCATTTCCTTGAAATGAAGTTGGTTTTCTAACATGTGGGGTAGAACCAAGTTCTTATGCTCTACGGGGATAAATAAATGTTTGCTTCAAACGAAACTGAGGACTGAATTAAAATGTGTTACTTGAAATGAAAATTATATGCTTTTAGGCAAGAACCATTTCTTCACACTCTGTCAGGACCTTAGAGCAACCATGCTGGGCTTTTTGGAGACAGGGGAGGGAGCATTAATCTGAGCCTGGGTCAGAGCAGCAGACGATTCTGAAACCAAGTATTTAAGGCCTTCAGGCACTCTTCTCTCTTCTCAGCTGGAGAGCTATTGCTCTGGTCTTATCTTGTTCCTCCAGTCTCTTAGCTTGAACCAAGAGGCTTCCCCTGCCCCTCCTGACTCTGATCTTCTGTTTTCCCCACTTTGGCTTGACAGCCTAATGTCAAGTGGTTCTCCTGTGCTCCTGACTTCATTTCCTTTTTGCTGCCTCTGCTTTCTCCCCATATCCCTGTCTCTCCATCCGTGACCTTAGCCCAGTGACCTAATCCTGATTTAAATTAACCCTACTATTGCCATCAGGATTCAAAACCTGGAATTGATCCAATCCTAGGGCCCCAGAAGAAAAGATTCTGAGACAATGTGGATGTAAGAAAAAGCAGTCATTTATTTCCCCCCCAAAATTTTCTGTATTAGGTTCTCAAGATGGGTCTAGACTTGCTTTGCAGAGCTGTGGCCACATAGGAGACCATTCGAATACTTGGCTTTATTATCTTAAAATATATTCACACAGACCCTGGGAAAGGGGCGAGCAAGGTAGGCCTGGAGCACAACACACAAAGGGGACAAAAGAAGGAACACTTTTCAATATTACTTTTTATGACTGTCTATTTTTAATTCCAGAAAATTTTGCTTTCTGTGGTACATGGGTATTCTCATGAGTCACAATGAAGGCTCTATGCCTCAGGTAGAGAATAACACACAGGAGGTGTAATTTTAAAACATGGCCCACAGTAGACAAATGCTTTGTCCGAGCCCTACATATGCATTGCCAACCTCTATTGCCTTACACATAAGAAAGCTTTGCTTCCTCTTTGATCTCTGCTGAATAAGGAGGAATAGGATTTAGAAGTGGAAAAGACCTAAGAGATTATCTAGTCTAATGCTCTTATTTTACAGGTGGGGAAACTGAGAACAGAAATGGTTAAGTGGCTTACCCAAAGTCATACAGAGGCAGATTCAAACCTTCAAATCCAGATTCTCTGACTCCAAATATAGTACTCTTTCCAGTGCCCATGACATTGTGGAAAAACAAGAGAAATAAACAAAAAAAAACCAGAGCATATTCTCAAGGAAATAAGTTTTAGGGGTTTAGCTTTATCTTAAAGAAGTGTAGACATAGAGGTGGGTGCTGGGCTTCCTCTTCAATCATCCCAGAGCCAGCAATAGAGCAAGGAGAGAGAGCAGGTTAATAATTACAAGTGTTGAATGAAAAAGTGCTTCCAAAATCCACCAGAATGACTCAGCAGGGAGGATCCATATCCTATCCCCTAACATAATAACCTTCAAATCTACAGAGCTTTTCCAGGCAAGGAGTTTTCTAGATTTTCATCCTACAATGCATAAAATGCTGCAATTTTCTTCATACTTCTTAATTAGTATTGTACAGAAGTCAGCATGAATGGCGGATTTGGAATGAGTGGTCCTAGTTTTTAAACCAAGTTCAACTGCTTACTAGTTGTATGTCTTGTATATATTTCACCAGTCTGGGCCTCCCCATGGAACAGCAGAATAAAAACTACTAATTAATTAAAACTTCACAGTAAGGTCAATTATAGTGTTAGAGCTAAAAGATACCCAAGAAGTCATTTAGTCCAATAAGTTCATTTTATAAAGGGAATTTTTTTTTTGAAATCCATCAACCCTTGATCTCCTCATCCATAGTCCAATGCTTTTGTCAGTATACCATGGATCAACCCCCTCCTCCTTCTTTGTAATAATTATACAGTGATGGGGCAACGTACCTATCAAAGCTCTTTTACGTTTCATATCTGAGATTTATAACATTGCTTCGAGGTAGGTGTAAGAATGATCTCCTCTCATCCCCATTCTACAGAAGAGGAAATTGAGACATAAAAAGAGTAAATGACTATCTTCAGCAGTCAAATCTGAAAAGAAAAGTTGTATCTTCTTCCTTGGAAGTTGCATTTGCCCTCTGAAAGGCAACGGTTTGGGAATGGTTGAACTGGGTTCAGCAGGAGATGATTTCTTGTGGCCCTCAATTAATTGGTCTAAACAACTGTGCTGAGCAAACTACGTCAGGATCTTTTCTTTGCTCCTTCAGGGCCTCTCCACTGCAAAGACCCAGCCAATCACATGAGCTCACACCAAATTGTCCTGAGATGTTGGACAAATGGGGCTGGTGGGGGCCTCTGATAAGATTGCCAAAATCAATTTTAATTGTGCCCCCATGACAGGATAAAATGTTTTTGTTTTAATATTGTTTCGATAAAAGGTATTGTAATATTTAAAATGTCTTATTGATCCCACTGCCACCACAATAAATCCTGGTGAGGATTTGAGAGCTTCACCACAATTGATGGGCTTACTGCCTAGGGATCGTGAGAAATGGTTTACCTTCGGCCTCATACCCACAAGACACAGAATCCGAGGCTGGTCCAGCCCTTCTACTCTTGCCAACATCAAAGGGAAGATGTGATGATCCCTAAGCAGACACAGGAGAACTTGAGAGGATTTTTTTTTTAAACAAAGGAATCAAAATATGAAACTGAATCACCTGCTCATGTTTTATTATGCTCCGTTTTGAATCAATACAAGACCCCTCGTTGATGATTCCTCACCCTGAAAGGGAATACTCTTTCTTTTTTTTCCAGGCAAAAACTGAATAAGGCTTCTTAAGTAAAACAGATGTTACAGTCTTGTGTGGTGGGGGCTTCCCACCCCCAAAGGAGGGAGCCCTGCAAGAAAAGCCCAAGTCTGGTTGGAAAACTCCAACATTAGTGATTCTTGAGTCTTAGCTCACAGAAGTTTTCTTTTGTGTTTACGGGGGTGGGAAGTGGTTGGGGGGGAGCTTTTTTTTAAGGCAAGCCTGTTACCAAAGGATTTTAAGATACAGCAGAGATGTGAAAGGCATAGAAGATTTTCATTTCCTGTGTTATGGGGTGCAAATAATATCAGTATGAAAAACCTGGCAGGGAGATTTCAGATAGCAGTTTTTACATTGATAAGTATTTGTTCATTTCCTGACAACAAAAAATATAAATCTCTTCAGAAATTAAATACCCCGGCTTGTTGGAGCACTTTTTGTGACGTTCTGTGCTAGGCTGGCTCCCTTTCATCAGGAATCCACAGCCAGCATAATAATCACAGCATCAGTTATTATACTTGTATCAGTTCGGTGCGGCGAGAGGCTAATGCGGTGTATGGCCGAATTCTCCTACTTTTGTGTCACTTATTTTCTCTGTGGGCCCCGATTTGCATTTTAATGGAAGTAGTTTATAGACTTCTCTGCTGCCTTCAGAGTGCCACAAGTGGCATCATTAAGTGAGCTAAGCCGGATTAATGCTGATAGTAAAGTCAGATAATACAATAACAGAGGCCTCCATTTCCATTTGCATTAGGTGAAGAGAGCAGGTCTGTCTGGTGCGGGGCGATAATTTGTAAGCGCGATATGTTGTACTTGAGAGGATAAGATTAAATTTAGTGGGTTTAACTGTCATCCCAGTAAGTCAATTACTTCATCTTTTCAGGCTTTGAATTTCTTTTATAAATAAAATAAATGGAATATTGAGCTGCTCCACAGTCATTTCGAGCTCCCATGAAGAAGAATTACACAGGCTGGGCCCAAAAAATAAAGGCTTCGGATTCAGCTCCATAAACAAAATATAAACTCCATTCAAGTGCCAGCATGGCAGCAGCGCAGAAATATTGTCCATCTCTCATATCACAAGCATGACAGATTCCATTGTGACTTTAGTTTCTCCATAATAGGAAATATTTATGTTGTGCCTGCTCCTTTCTATTTGTATCTCTTAGATTGTAGAAGGAACACACAACCATACGGAGCCACGTTCCCCTCTCATCCTCAAATACTACCCCCCCCCCCATCTCCTCACAGCATCTCTGTCTTTTTGTTGTTCTCTAAATATTTAGTGTTAGGGGGTGGATATTAAGAATGACTCAAAACGCAAATGAGATAAAGGTAGATCAGTTAGATTTCAGACATGCGTCTGATAACATGAGGTAGTGATTTTTTTAACATCTTCCTCCCCTCTACCCCAACTCTTACCTGCCCATCTTTGCCACTGAAGATGACTTCACTGCATGAAAAGTTGAGTTATCTGGTGTCAGCAAATGGGATCTTGATACATGCGCTCCAACATCTTTATTAGAGAGAGAGAGAAAGTCAACCATCCTGGAGAATAGAAAGATGGAGCATCTAAGATCAAGTAGGTAGAGTCTCTTAACCCATTACCCTGTGGTTCTTGAAGTTTTCTAGAGGTCACTGAAGTCTCAGATTTATCCTTCGTGGCCACCACGCTTTTTGGACTTAATTCACAGGAGTGGCATTCACCTTGGGCTACAGGGGATAACCTTAGACAATGCCTTCTGAAGAACTGCCACTGAGATGACTTGCTCTTGTGGCAAATTCAGGTCTAGGCCAATCAAATAAAACCAGGTGTTGAAAGGATCACAAATTTATAAGTCTTTCTTGTCTTCAGGCATTTTAAGGAGATACCAAAAAGTAAAAAAATAAAAATAAAAAAATGATATGGTTTCTATCTTTAAGTTTACATTCTAATTGGAGTCAAAAAGGGCAAAAGATAATTCAAAACAAAACCACAAATCATAAATAGCTGATTGTTGATATATACAGTAAAGGGAGGTTCAGAAAAGAAAGAGAACACTAGGAGGTTGGAGTTTGAGATTTAACTGGGAAACTGGGAAAAATCCTTAGTCCTATGCTGGTGAAATCAAGTTTTAATAAATGCTTGTTGAATGAATGAATGTGTTTTCCTCCACACACTGCAATACTGTCAAGTATCAACACCACTAAAACTTCTTGGAAGTAGAAACTACAAATATAAAGTTATAGTATTACAATAGTATCATCATAGTCTCTGAGGCCTGGAAGTGACTTAGCCCCTGCATCTATGTGATGTTACTGACTCCAGTGTTTTAACCAAAAAACTGATAGTTTGGGGGTTGGAGGCTGGGGGTGAACAACTATCTATCTGCAGGCACACAGACACAGACACAGACATAGACACAGACACACACACACACACACACACACACACACACAAATACTGCCTCTAGATAAATGACATTTATGTACAATGAAAAAAGTAAAACAACCTTGGAGTTGATGGCTTCTGTGCTAAGTGTTTCAGGGCATCATGTGAACTCTGCTAGTTGAATTTTTCTTTCATAACGTTTTTATTCCATTTGTAAACAATGCCTCTAAACCACCTCCTAGCCCATCTCCCTTGCCTCCTCCCAGAATTCATCCCTAATTTGTCTGTTGAAGATTTACTCAAACCTTCCTTGATTACACATTTCAGTGTTAACCTCTATGTTCCTCTAGGGAGGGTTTCCTTGCCTACAACTTGCTTTTTCTTTTCCCATCTAGCTTTTAGTACAAATAAAAAATATTTGGTCAGCATCCTCCATATTATATTGTTCTCCACAGATTTGAAGATTCTTACAGAGCTCAGGTTTGCTCCTTTATTTTT
The DNA here is from genome assembly GCA_028646595.1 of Phalanger gymnotis. Lineage (NCBI taxonomy): Eukaryota > Metazoa > Chordata > Mammalia > Diprotodontia > Phalangeridae > Phalanger > Phalanger gymnotis. The sequence goes on from CM053622.1 coordinate 570,146,017, forward strand.
ACGTTTTTTTGGCAAGAAGAATCTTCCAAAGGAGAGAGCAAAAGGCTTCAAATAGAATTCATCATTTTCAAGCTAGAGCTCCATAACCAATTTGACTTTTAGTTGTTTTATTATTCCAATTAATCTCTTTAAGCTCTCTAAAGAGCTGGCATTTACATTTTTCATTCCCATCGTTAGGAACATTTCTCTAATAATAATATTTTCTAATGCCTATACTATTGCTTCGTTTGATTTGGTGATACAGGGAGGCTATAATCAGAAACCTGAGCCTGAGTGTTCTAGATATCACTGTCCCATTTTCTCCAAAATTAGCAATGTCACGCAAGCTTTCAGATGCTGTAATTACAACCCCAGCAGAGCAGAAAAGCTCCCAACAGCCATAAAGGCTTATGCTGTTCAGAAATCAGACCGCCTTGCCTGAAATCCTGAGTATTCCGTGCTTCTTATCACCTCTGACTTCCAAAAACACTGAAGCCTTCCCCTTGTGCCCCCTTAACACACCCCAAGTTTGTTCTCAACTGAGATTCACAATTTCTTCCTAAATGTTTATACGTGCTACTATTCTAAATAACCCTGAGTTTTCTGAACTGGCCCAAGTATTTTGTGGCTGGGAGCCTCAAATTTTGCAGTCTTTAGATTGAGGATTACTGGATTGGGTCAAAAGGTCAGGACAAAGCCAAAAGAGGCAGTCTCTTACATAATGTGACTTCAAGGTCACTGAAAACATGCTCCTTGTCTTCACCCCAGTCCCAAAATACCAGGCCTCACCTTCTGCTAACATACCTGAAATGCCTATATTACTCCCTGCTTTGGAGTGGAGGCCCCTGTTAAAATGTCAATGCTATCCAGGAGGGATAATACATCAAGGCATTATCTTCCATTAACACCTGAACTCAGATGAATTGTTCAGGTCAGATTCAGTCCCTTAGCAGTCTTTGAAGCCCTTAGGGACTGGGACAAGAAGTAGGGAAAGGTCAAGAACATGGAGGACAATATGAGTGGCCAGGCCTATTCCATAGTTAGAGAAGAGTGGATTATGGAAATTGGGGATGAGAGGGTGTGGAAGAGAAGAGCAAAGGCAAATTTGACCTCTGTGCTAATGGGTATAGACTAAGCCTTACAAAAGTGTCTCTAAATTGCCTAAAAACCATCTACCTGAATCTGCTAGCCAAAGCAGAAAGAAAAATAGCCGTGGCAGTTTTGCCGAGTAAATAACTATAAATTTTTTTTACTAATCTTCATTGAAAAACCTACATTTCTATTCTGCATGAGGTGGGAGAATGAGGAATTCAGTAGGACCCCAGATGCCAGAAGTATGCTAACCATCCCCCATCTCCTGACAAAAAGATCTTTTCCACAGCAGCTGTATAGAAGGCAGGAGAGCTGAGTCACTTTCACAATCCAGATGTTGTGTGATGCTGTCTGCAAAGCTCTCAGCACTATCTGATAGCTCTTTAAAAATACAAGGTGTGTTTTTAAAATATCCTATTCTCCATAAGCAGGTACAAAGTTGCCATTCTCTTCCCTCATCCTCCATCTTGGCAATATTACAGACCTTTAGAATTAATGAGCCTGATGGACACTATGAGAGCAAAGATATGAAGGTATTTCATCCCCAATCCTAACAGCTTGCAAAGCTTTATTTTCTCCCAGATAAAGTAGATGACAAGCTACACATTCAAAGTCAAGTTTCCCTCTTTGGGCCTCAGTTTCTTCATGTGTAAAATGAAACAGTTGAAGCAGATAAGCTTTAAGGTGTTATCTAACTTTTCAAACTATGAGGTGATAACTCACCAGATCCTATTATGTGCCTAATGCAAGGTTCCCTACGCCCTTCACACAAATGTTTGAATTACATTAGTTAGGTAAGTGGCTTTCACTGCCATTTCCTTTTCCCTGACTCTCTGCAGAAGGATGTGCATTGGTATCTGCACCACCTGGAGAAGACTGAGATCCTTAAGGTGACCTTAGCAGATAAAGATACAGAATCTTCACCTTTCAAGCACTTGAGGCCTGTAGGTAATTTCTGAACTATAGGAAAACCTCAGTATGACTTAAAATCCCTGAGAACCTTATTCTTTTGTTGAGTACAATAAAGTTACTACAGTATTTTATTTAGAAATTATTGTAGTGTATAATTTTTGTTGACTGATTTCTATAAACATATATTCTTTGCCACAAAATACTTTTTGTCTCTTTGTTTTTGGAGGGGGGAAGGCAGGGCAGTTGGGGTTAAGTGACTTGCCCAAGGTCACACAGCTAGTAAGTGTCAAGCGTCTGAGGTTACATTTGAACTCAGGTCCTCCTGACTCCAGGGCCGGTGGTCTACTCACTGCGCCACCTAGCTGCCCTGCTATAAAATATTTCACAAAATATTTGACTATTTTGCAATAATGAATACAAGTAAACGAATCCATTATTTCCTGGTGGTGCATATTGTATGGCTGGGAATCAGGCATTGCCATAAGTACCAAAGAATCAAAAAGTGTAATTGACCCAAAGGGTGATGGAGAAATGCACAGTAGGTGTAAGTAGGCTAAAGTGCATTAGTAATAAGGACTTGTGTGCAAGAAGTCATGTAAAAGAGAACATCCAGGAAAAGTGCAATCAGAAAAGGAGGTGAACCAGTTATGTGGTGAGAGAAGGGAATAACAGATGGACAGCCAGAGTGCTATATTAGTGCCCAGAGAAAGCTGGAAAACCTAGAAAAAAAAGACCTCTAACGTATTGGGTAGACCCTCTAAGAAAGATTTTATTGCAAGACATAAGTAAAAATTGCACAGCTTGAGAACACACACGTGGGCGATGACATTTTATTGTAGAAAGTATGCCCATCTACAGATCAATGAAAATATTGAAGAGGGGGCCTTAGAAATCATCTTATCCAGCCCCTTAATTTGCAGATGAGTAAAATGAAGCCCAGAGAGGGAAAGCATTTTGCTCACAGTCACACAGGAAGCATTTTTAATTTAATTTTCTAATTAACAACATTTATTTTCTCTCATCTTTTCCTAAACCCCAATTGAACAAAAAAGAAAGAAAAAGAAATCCCTCAAAACAAATATACAGAGTCAAGAAAAACAAATTTATACTTTGGCCATGTCCAAAAATATGTCTCATTCTGCATCTTGAGTCCATAATTTCTCTGTCAGGAGGTGAGTTGCATGAGAAAGTGTCACTTTTAACAAGATTACTCAGGGAAAACTTTCATGGAGGAAGTAGAATTTGAGTCAAGCATTTAGGATGGGTAGCCTTTAGTAGGCAAAAAGAGAAAAGGGGCATTCCAGGTAGGGGGAATGGTGTTAACATTGAAGAAGTATGAAAATAAAAGGCTCATTCCAGGAAGTAAAAAGCCCAGTTTAGCTGTATTAAAAGTGTTTGTGAAAAAGAGTGGTGGGCAAAAAAAGCCAGAAGCATAGGCCTGGGATAGGTTACAAAATGTATGATGTAAAGTGTCATTTAGCATTCCTATAAATATGAATGCATTCCACATCCTCTCAATTCTCATCAGCTTTCCCAATAACAAATCTCTCCTTCAGCAGCTCTTCCACTGGCTTCAAAGGACACTCCTTGTGCAGACGAGATACCGTGTGAGAGGATAGGAAAATTACTCCTTATAAGCAAGAGCAGCTGTGCCAACGTCCATGCTCACTCAGGCAATACAGATGGCCCATTTACAAAGTGAATTGGAAACTGTGGATTTGATTTGTGTGACTCAAGGGAAAACCCTTTACCTCTTCGCGTCTCCGATTACTCCGTCTGTAAAATGGACATGATAATTCAGAGTCCTTATTCTATAAGTGAGAACTGACCAGAAAACACCCATAAAACCCTTCACTGGAAGGCAGTATGTAAATGTTCAGCAACAGACCAAACAATGGCTGATGGCCATAGGAGGGAAGAGCAACTTATAGATTAATGAATTAAATATCTATTTACTCTTTTATTCCTATAGCTAACTGCTGTTTTAAGTAAGAATTTGTATTTTGGTTAGATATGTTAACACATGAAAGTACTAGTTGAGATTTAAATGCAGGTGAAAAGATATATAGGAAATACAATCACATTTTCTGTTGCTATTAGCCCAGAAACTAAAGCAGGCCCTCTCAAACAAAGGCGGGAATAGAAATGTAAATAGAAACACAGTTCGTAAATTCCCTGGTTATTATTCCTGGCTCTGGACATTGTATAGCATTTTGTCCTTAGCTATAACAAGACTATATTAGCCTGACATAAAACCAAAATGGAACATCTATTCAAACTGTCCTTTCCTCTCCCTATTTTTTTTCTCCAGGGGGCACCAAATACATAGACGGCAATAATGTTTTTAATGTTTAACCAGCCACAATCCCAGACCAAGCACATTTACTTCGACGTCCATGTCTCTATGTGGATCCAAGGAAGCAAGGGCCTCATCTAAATTTGGGCTTCAAAATCTGTTTTCAAGTATTAATTTTGAGTGGAAACAATTTTGGTTGAATTTGGGAATTGTAAATATCCCCAAAGAGTTTTATAGCTCTTGGCCGCCTGTCTCTCAGTCTCACTATGGTTTCAACCTAGGGGGTTGTTAGATTAGAAGTAGACAGCTTTGGCATGTGGTTACTCCAAATGCCTATAACCTCCTTTAAAACATGATCTAGAAATGTTGATATTATAAATGACTTTTCCCCCCAAAAAAAGCCCCAGGGTTTGCAGGAGTTGGAAGTGGAGTCCAATGCCAAAAAAGTCTTCAAATGAGGATTTCCATTCAGCAAGATCAGATTACCCATTTCATAACAAAGAAGAAAGGGAAACCTTCAAGCTGAAATCCATACACTTTTGGACCTGAAACAATGGACCCAGCAGGGACACTGGATTTCTAACTCCTAAGAAGAACTAATGCTGCCCACCCCCTGGCAGGAGCCAGCGATAATTTTAGACAGGCACTTGAAAAATTCCAGTGATATTAAAGGGGCATAGAAAGTCTATATAGAGGGAGAGAGAGTGTTGTATTTGGAGTAAATAACATAGCAAGAGCAACCCTGCCTTTAAGATCCTGTGGTAATGATAGCCTGAGAAGGGGAGACTGATTGAAGCAAAGTGGAATTAAAAGAAGAAATAATAAAAAACACAATGGTGATATAGCCAAAGTTTGAGCTCTATAGAACAAGATATATTCATAACCATGACCAACGCCGCCATGCAAATGAGGTGATCTTGTCATTAGACTAATGATTTTTTCACATTTTCTAATGGGATTGAAGGATCCTAGTATTTAGAATTAGAAGATAATAATCAAATGAGTCATTTCAGTCATGTCCAATGATTCTTCACAACCCCATTTGGGGTTTTCTTGGTGAAGGTACTGGAGTGCTTTGCCATTTCCTTCTCCAGCTGATTTTACAGAAGAGGAAACTGAGGCAAATGGGGTCAAGTGACTTGCCCGGGATCACACATTTAGTTAAATGTCTGAGGCCAGATTTGAACTCAGGAAGACTCATCTTCCTGAGTCCAGGCCCAGCATGCTATCCACTACACCATTTAGCTGCCTATTACTATTATTAATACTTTAATAAAAGGAAGAAATAATTATACTTCAAAGAGCACTAGACTAGAAGTCAAAAGACCAGTGCTGTAGAGATAGCTCTATCATTGGGTAGCCAAGTGAGCTTGGGCAAATCACTCCCCCGTTCTAGGTCTCTATCTCCTCATGTGCTAAAATATAGGGATCGGGCTAGTAGATATTAAAGATCATTCTGAGTTCAAAAGTTCTATAACATGACTAAGAAACAAATGGTTATTGAGCCACTACTATGTGAAATACGATACATGAAGTTCTGAGGAGGAATTTCTTTAAGTGTAATTCAAATAAATAACATTCATCCAGATTTTATAAGATTTATAAAGTTTTAGATATATGAAGTTCTTTACAAGTTCTTTTATAAAGTTTAAGATCTATAAAGTTCTTTCCTCACAACAACCCTGCACTTGAATTTTCCCCAGACCTGATGTTTCTCCACCCTCCATGGGGCACTTATTCACAGTCCAATGGAGATAACCATCTGGATCCCAATGAAGTTATGTATTAACTTGGGAAATAGAGACCTGAATTCTAGTCATTGACCAGAACTCTGTCAATCAAGTCAGTCAACAAATATTTAGGCACTGCTACTACCCAAGATCATGACACCATATGTCATAGATCATAAACCTCTAGCCCTCAAAGAAGTCATATAATCCAATGTACTCATTGGTTTCAGGGGAGGAAATTGTGGTCTTTGCTATTTGGCCCCTCAGGCCTTGAAGAACTTCCTCTCCAGGTCCTTTTCCTGCTCCCAAAACATTCTCACACACATACACACACACACACACACACACACACACACACACACACACTCTCTCTCTCTCTCTCTCTCTCTCTCTCTCTCTCTCTCTCTCTCTCTCTCTCTCTCTCTCTCTCTCTCTCTCTCTTACTTTTTCCTGTTGGTTCTAACATTCGAAATATTGTTAAAGATTTGAGGTTTAAAGTTCTCTACCTCGATCCTCAAAAAACACAAGAACCACCATAGATGGCTCTTGGCCACATTTCAGAAATTGACTACAACTCCCTTCTTTCCTACTACAGAATGGGAAAAGATCCAGAAGAGGTTAAAATCACTCTATTTGTGCACCTTTGTCCTACCCTTTTTTGGAAGCCCAGCATTTGGTCAAGATGCTTCCCATTCTGGGAATTCTCTTTCGTTTCCTAACAGTGCAAAGCCAATTCAGGGCTGGTACTAGAGTTTCCACTGGGGAACCAAATATTCTAATAAGGACTATGTTGTATTGTATTAAATGACGTTAGAAATGGGACATTTCTCATACTAGCTTTGGAAAGTCCAAACCCTTACCTCCTCCAAAGACAGTGAGCTAAAATTCCTCTACTAAACTTAAGAGTAGATTAAGCAAGATTAATGAATCTAAGGTCTAGATTAAAATAGAACATAACTTAATGAGAAGAACAGGGAAGAACTGTTAGCAATTTCATGAATCAAGATTCTGTCTAGAAAGATCATGGAACAGGTTAGCGAGAAAACTGCTGGATCTGGGTGAGAGCTGTCCGGGGGGAAGATGGCCCCGTGGTGGCAGTAGCAGCAGTAGGAAGCTCCTGAAGCTGCTTCCAGAGTTCCAGCATCAGCTGCTTCCAGGGTCTCTGGCCCACATAGTGGGAAGAATTGAGCAGCAGATAAGAGAAGGAGTGCAGGGAGCACTTTGCTGGCACAGAGGCAGGGTTGTCTTGCTTTGCCTCAGGATCTGGGTCACGATCCTAATTGGCGGTTCTTGGGGAAGGAGGAGTGCTGCTGTGGCAGAGCTTGCAGTGACTGTAGTAAAAGTAGCTCTGGAAACAGCAGTGCAGCCCCAAAAGCTTGGAACAAGTTACTCTCTACTCTACAAGCAGTCGTACCCTGACAAAAAGCACAAAGGTCAATTAGTTGGCTGGGAACATGACCAGGCAGTGCAAAAGTACTTGGACTCAGACTCAGACTCAGACTCAGAATCTTTTTTTTTGGTGACAAAGAAGATCAAAACATACAGCCAGAAGAAGTCAACGAAGTCATAGAGCCTACATCAAAAGCCTCCAAGAAAAACATGAACTGCTTTCAGGACATGGAAGAGCTCAAAAAGGATTTGGAAAAGCAAGTACGAGAAGTAGAGGAAAATTTGGGAAGAGAAATGAGAGTGATGCAAGAAAATCATGAAAAACTGGTCAATGACTTGCTAAAGCAGACCCCAAGAATTACTGAAGAAAATAACACCTTAAAAATAGATTAACCCAAATGGCAAAAGAGCTCCAAAAAGTCAATGAGAAAAATGCCTTGAAAGGCAGAATTAACCAAATGGAAAAGGAGTCCAAAAGACCACTGAAGGAAATACCACCTTAAAAATTAGATTGGAGCAAATGGAAGCTAGTGATTTTATGAGAAATCAAGATATTATAAAGCAGAACCAAAGGAATGAAAAATGGAAGACAATGTGAAATATCTCATTGGAAAAACCACTGACCTGGACAATAAATCCAGGAGAGATAATTTAAAAATTATTGGACTACTTGAAAGCCACAATCAAAAAAAGAGCCTAGACATCATCTTTCAAGAAATTATCAAGGAAAATTGCCCTGATATTCTAGAACCAGAGGGTAAAATAGAAATTGAAAGAATTCACTGATTGCCTCTTGAAAAAGATCCCAAAAAGAAAACTCCTAGGAATATTGTTGCCAAATTCCAGAGTTCCCAGGTCAAGGAGAAAATACTGCAAGTA
>CM053622.1:570154393-570173536 GCA_028646595.1 Phalanger gymnotis
CTGAGTATAATGCTCCAAGGCAAAATACGTATTTTCAGTAAAACAGAGGACTTTCAAACTTTCTCAGTGAAAAGACCAGAGCCGAATAGAATATTGATTTTCAAATACAAGATTCAAGGGAAGCATGAAAAGGTAAACAGGAAAGAGAAATCATAAGGGACTTACTAAAGTTGAACTGTTTTGTTTACATTCCTAAAAGGAAAGATGATGTTTGTAATCCATGAGACCTTTCTCAGTATTAGGGTAGTTGAAGGGAATATATATATAGAGAGAGAGAGGGCACAGGGTGAGTTGAATATGAAGGGATGATATCTAAAAATAAAATAAATTAAGGGGTGAGAGAGGAATATACTGAGACAGGGAGAAAGGGAGAGATAGAATGGATTAAATTATCTCACATAAAAGTGGCAAGAAAAAGCAATTCTGTTGGAAGGGAAGAGGGGAAAGGTGAGGGGGAATGAGTGAATCTTATTCTCATCGGATTTGACTTGAAGAGGGAATAACATTCACACTCAATTGGGTATCTTACCCCACAGGATGGTAGGGGGAAGGGGAAAAGAAAGGGGGGATGATAGAAGGGAAGGCAGATGGGGGAGGAGGTAATCAAAAGCAAACACTTTTGAAAACGGACAGGGTCAAGGGAGAAAACTGAATAAAAGGACGGAGGGAAATGTAGTTAGTCTTTCACAACATGATTATTGTGGAAGTGTTTTGCATATTGATACACATGTGGCCTATGTCAAATTGCTTGCCTTCTTGGGGAGGGTGGGTGGGGAGGGAAGAGGGGAGAGAATTTGGAACTCAAAGTTCAAAAAAAACTCAAAAAAAGGTTGGTTTTGCATGCAACGGGGAAATAAGATATACATACAGGCAATGGGGTATTGAAATCTATCTTGCCCTGCAAGAAAGTAAGAGGAAAGGGGTTTGGAGGGGGTAGTAGGATGACAGAAGGGAGGGCTGACTAGGGAACAGGGCAATCAGAATGTATGCCATCTTGGAGTTGGGCGGGAGGGTAGAAATGGGGAGAAAATTTGTAACTCAAAATCTTGTGGAAATCAATGTTGAAAATTAAAAATATTAAATAATAAAATATGAAGAATTCGCTAAAAAGATTCTGTCTAAATGTCTATTATGGAGGTTAATCATCACTTACCTTAACCAAGCCTCTAAGATACAATCACAGGTGGTAACACTAGAATTTAATAGTCAAGTACAGCTTCCTAAAGTGGCAACATATGTAGATATTCAAACATGCTTATGAAAATGCCAATACATTTTCACATACTCATGAGTACCAACATCTTAGTTAATCAGAACATAAAGACAACTAACTGATTAGTTTTCATAATAAAAGTTTGAATTGAAACCTCACCCATAGACCTTCTCATTGCTGCAGACATTATTAGCCAGTCACTTTAGCTGCACCATACAAATTGCACAGGTCCTGAAAGATTTGATCTATCTGATTTGCTCCAGGTCATCTTCATGGTAAAGGAGTAGAGAAGACCAGTCCTGATGTCTCTATGCCATAAAGAAGACTCTGAACAACTCATATGAATCTAAAGGCAGCTAGGTGGAAAAGCTGAGAGAGATCTGGATCTGGGGTCAGGAAGACCTGAGCTCAAATTCTGCCTCGGGTACTTATTAGCTGTGTACCCCTGGGCAAATCACTTAACTTCTGTTTGCCTCAGCTTCCTCAACTATAAAATGGGCTTAACAATAGTACCTATTTCCCAGGGTAGTTGTGAATATCAACTGAGATAATATTTTTGAACCCCCATGGCATAGCGCCGGCACATACTAAGTGCTTAATGAATGCTTGTTTCAAAAAAGAAAATCTTAGCTCTTCTGTTTACTTAACACCCTTGTGACTGTGGACTAGTCATTTAGACCCTTTTGGCCTTAAATTTCTTATTTGTGAAATGGAGAAGGGAGAAGGGTATTAGATTACATGGCTTTGGAATCTCTTCCAACTCTAAATTTTTGACCTTATGACCTTTCATTTCCAAAAGGATTTATTTATTAGCATCCTAAGTAACTGCATTAAAGACACCAGTCTTAGAGTGTCCCCAATAGTAGAGCAGGAATGGCCGTTGTGATATGAAAGGAAGGCGTGGTCAGCTCATGAGTCCTGAGCCAGGAAGATTGATGTCTTCCATATGTTCTGTCTCCACAGGTTTCGCACCATCCACTGTTATGACTACATCTCTGCTGTTCCTTTTCTTGATCACTCAAAGCTACTAGATTTCCCTGTTCTGGTGAAGGAAATCCTATCGGGCAGGAGATATTTCTTTGATGCTCTGTGGGCTGTGGTCCAAAACTTTTACAGGACGGCCTGGTGACAACTCATATCCTCTTGTCAAATGTCTCCATTCCAGAAGTGTGGAGTTAGCTAAAACTCGGTGGTGTGATCTCCCTTAGAGCCCAGCCCAGGGCTTTGCACATAGTAGATGCTTCAAAATGTTCTTTGGGATAATGGGCTGTAGAGCTAGAGAGAACCTTAGAGATCATCTAGACTGTAATTTTACAGATGAAGTAATTATCCACCGTAACTTAGCTAATAATAAACAGAGTCAGGATTTGAACTCAGGACCTCTGATTCTAAGTCCAATGTTCTTTGATTGATTGAAGTGAGGGGAAAAAGCACTTAGCAATTCCTCTGGCTGAGTAGTGAACAAGAGAAAGGAAGGATATGATTGAATTCAAATGGAGGACAAAAAGATGTGCTTCTAAGAAAGTAAAAAGAAAAAGAAAAACAGTGCCACTGGCTATTTTTGTTCCAGAGGATGTTCCCAGTCTACCCTGGCCTCAGTAATCAATCAGGGCTCTCCATATTTAGACCAGTAGAACTCAATGACTAGCGACATTACATTCACTTTCAGTTAACAGCTTTATATATTCTTTTTTTTAATTTATTTTGTTTTTTTTTTATTAAAAAAGCACTTACTTTCCTTTTCCCTCTTACCCATTCTCAACTAAACAACACTCTTCTCCCCCCAAAAAGGAAAACTTTCACAATAAATAAATATTCATAGTTAGGAAAAGCAAATTTCATCATTGGCCATATCCAAAAATGCGTGCGTCATTCTACATGTTAAACACAACACTTCTCCGTCAATCTTGGACAGTCATTGAATTGATTAGAGCTTTAATGTCTTTCAAAGTTGTTTTTCTTTATGATGTTGTGATTGTATAATATTCGTCTGATTCTGTTCACTTTTTTCCTCCAGGTGAGGTCTAAAAGGGCTTCCCAGTTTCTTCTAAAACTATCCATCTCATTATTTCTTAAGATGCAATAAAATTCCATTACATTCATATACCACAATTGGCTTAGCCAATGGGCTTAGTGCCAGTGGGCAGGTGGGTACCTCTTTAAGTTTCTAGTTTTTTTTACTACTACGAGAAGAGCTACTATAAATGTTTTTTGTACCTTTGGCTCTTTTTTTCTCTATCTTTGAACTCTTTGGGATATAGACCTAGTAATGGGGTCACTGGGCCAAAAAAGTATGCAAGGTTTCCAGATCGCTACATTCACAAGAGTTAAAACTTCATGCATCCATTTAAACTAAGACAAATAGTCATTCTTTTCCTTCTCAACCCCTGTAAACCTTTGAAAAAACAAGTATTTTAAAGTGACAGCAAATGTTGGCTTCAATGTCAACGATTCCTAGTGTTTAAAAAAATTCCAGTACAGTATTCCGAAATAAGGGAATGAAATTTTTAACTTTGAAATAACATTTTAAATTACCTTAGAAGCTGAGGAAAACTGAAGGAGACACATTTTTATGATACATTATGATTATATTTACACAACACCAGGTGAAACTCAAAATTAAACTAAACCACATGCACACATACATAATTGTCAAGTTGTCAATTATTCATAAAATCTCTCATATATATTCCTTTCTCTCCTTTGGCATTGCTATCATAAAAATGCAGGATCTAATCATCTCACACTAGACTATTGCAATAGCCAGCTTTTTGATCTCCCTGCCTTGTTTCTCCCCATCTCCAATCAACCCTCCACTTAGCCATGAAAATGATCTTCCTAAAGCATAGGTCTGACCATGCCTGCCCACCCCTCAACACCATTCAAAAAATCCCAGTGACTTCCGATTTGAAAAGCCTTTAATAATTTGACCACCTCCTTTCCAATCTTCGTTTTCCCCTCCATATGCTCTGTGACCCAGTAGGTAATAGTGGCCTCCTTGCTGATCCTCCCTCCTACCTCCTGACTGCATTTTACTGGCTATTCCTCATAACTGGAATTCTCTCCATCCTCATCTCCATTTCCTGGCTTCCTTGACTTCCTGTAGATCCCAGTTAAATCTCATTTTAGCAATAAGCCTTTCCCTATCACCTTAGTAATCTTTTCTAGCACTTTTCTAGTCTCAAGCTAGTATCTCCCCTCTAAGATTATTACCAAATTATCCTGTCAGTATCTTAGCTGTTGGCATACTGTCTCTCCCCTTAAAGTGTAGGCTACGTGAGATCAGAGATTATTTTGTTTTATTTCATTTTCTTTTGTTTTGTTTTGTCTTTCTTTGGCATTTACTTAAATCTTTGGCACTTAACATAATACTTAGCATGCAGTAGGTGCTTAATGAATATTTGTCGACTTGACGTAAATATATAATATAACGTCGCATCACTGAATTCAACCTTGTACTAATTTGCACCCTTGAATAGTTGGATGGCAGGACCAATCAAGACAGATATTTTGTAACACCATCAACAGGATGGAGAAAACATATCTGAATTTACTGAGAATGATGTACACTTTCTTGCTTTATACTTAGTTTTGGTGTCGAAGTAGAAGAATTCAATCCCCTAGTAAATGTATGATGTGTCATAAGTTTCCTGCTACAAACTCATTTTATTTATTTGTTTATCTATTCATTTGTTTCTTCTTTACCTGCTGGTGGGCATCGTAAGTGAAAAGTAAAAGCCCAAACTACAGGCTTTAAAACTGTTTAATGATGCTTGTCTCTATGGGCACTTTGTTATCCTCCTTCCTTTTTGAAGTGGACCAGTGAGGTCATAGGTGACGTCTTGACTTGCACATGAATTACATTTCAGTGAGTGCACAAAGTTGTAGGCCTCACTCTCTCTTCCAGAGTCATCCAAGTCCAGTGTCAGGACAAAAGTCGAGATGATCACCAATGGATGGGCAATTAGTCTATTGAGAAAGGAAGCTTTCCACAGGTTCTGTTTCTGTTCCTTGGCCCATCTATCTCAAACCCAGAGAGCCCTAAAAAGTCTGGGGAAAATCAGATGCAGTCATACTATGAAGTATATTTGTTACAGCACTTCCTGGTTCATGGCTAATGTCTCCAATAGCAAAAGATGATTGGAAAACTAGCTAAACTCCTGTTTACAATTCTGCTGCAGAGGCTGAACATTTGTTAGCTAAAATAAGACCTCATGTCATGTTTATAAGTGTGAGCTTGTGAAAATGCTAAGGGAGCAAAGAGTCAATAGAAGAGAAAAAGGTATCAAATTAAGCATACTCGTGAAATGTAAACACATCCTTATTCCCTGGTAGGAACTAATGATTCCAAAAACTTGAGAGGTTAGTTCAAACAGAAAAATGATTTCTCTTGACAACAGAAGTATAAATGGGACCTAAATCAATTGCTAATTGCTCTTCCTGACATTGCCCCTGTTAGTCTTTTGGTTGTCAAACCCATATAAGAAAAGGCATGAACATGTCTCCTACACATGGGTGTACCATGTTTACATCTTTCCGTATGTGCAGAGCTATAAGAAAGAGGAAATGATGCACTGTGTGCATTCTGCCTTGTGACAGAGCTTTGCAATTTTACAAAGCCCCAAGATTAAAATCTTAGAAATTTACCCTGGATCCCTCAGAAAACTTTCCAGAAGTCTTACTCCTGAAGTGCTGGTGACTTTGCCCATTCAAATATTTGTCCCACAAAGGATTCATCAAGTGATCATCACATAGTCTTGGAATAAACTACTTCATGCCAATGATTAAAATCTTTTTTCATTAGAAATAAAATACATGCACACATATATGCATATATAGAGATAAGCATAAATAATATCATCTTCTTATGTATATATACTATATACGCACATGTATAAATAAAAAGTAAAGAGGGTGGGTTAAAGCAATTTGCTCCCAGTGCCTATCACATATGGAGTTGTTGAAATAGAGAATGCAATAAAATTGAATTTACTGTCATCTTTATTGGTATGAAGGTTATATTCATAAGCTTTGTTTGTTTTAATAGGTTTATTGTACAGTTGCAGACATATGCTATTACACCAGGATGGCTATGCTTTGAATATTTTTATAATTGTGGGTAGTATAAAAGTCATTTTCTGTTAGATTGCACAAATCCATTACATTAGAAGAAGGCTACATTATTGTAATAGGATTAATGTGCAACACATAAACATGATCAGTAATATTCTGTTTGATAAATTATCTCATTTTAATCGGAACGTACAGAGATTTCAGGATAGTTCCCACTTTGATTTGCATAATTGTATCACAGACAGCCAAATTGCATTATATTCTTCATTAACAATAGATGGCTTGTATAACTATTGTATTTTGGAAGGCACTGCTTTTACGTTCATCCTGCAATTTGTCATTTGGTGACATTGCTGGGGAGTTTAGTTGGGAGAGAATAGAACCTGAAAAGATTACTCGATTTTCGCTGAGTCCAGTAATATCTTGGCATTCTATTGCACTGCAGTTACATTGGTGTTTGTTTTAACAAATTGCAGCCCAGTGGCAGAGGACTACTTTTAAAAATCTTCTAATTTGTGGACAATTTGGCACTTATAGATTTTCATAGCAAAACACCAGCCCTTTGAATAAACTGTGTATAAAACATGAATTAAAATTAAATTAGAACCATATGATTGATTCTGTGTTTTTATGATGGCAAATATGTCACTTGAGAGAATTTTCCCTTTTTCCATCATCCCTCCCCCAACTTCCTAAATCTAACAAGTTGCCTGATGCTCTCAGGACTCCTGAGGATGTGCAGTGCTTCCAGTCACACAATAGTGATTACAGCAGCTCTCTGCCTAATACTCTGCTAATGATGCCTATCAGCAGCCCTTGAGGAGGCTGGTAAAGGGCTTTGTACAGAACTTCAATGGGGTCCTCAACCAGGAATCACAGCGCTACAAGTAGACTCACCCTTTCTCATCCTTTTCTCTTAGAAGAGGAGACAAAGATTCTCTTCCACAGAACAGGGATAACATACCTGTTGGGACTACCTCGATCCAATTTAATTCAATTTAATAAGTGCTTATTAAATGATTACTGGGTGCCAGGCATTTGGAATACAAAAAAACAACGAAACAATCCCAACCTCAAAAAGATTACAGCTACTTGGGAGGTAAGTGGTAGCAGGTACACAGGTAAATAAACATAAAATACATAGAAAATAAATTTTAAAATACTTTTAAGGGGAGGAGAGGATGAACTGGGGTGGGGGGAGGGATCATATAAGAAGCAGAACTTGAGCTGCATCTCAAAGGGAACTCGAGGTGCCAAATGGCAAAGGTTAGGAGGGAGAGCATTCATTCTAAGCACAGTGGGAGATGGGATGTCACGTGGGGGGATCAGAAGTTGGGCCCATTTGGCCCGAGTGCAGGAGGGGAAGTCATGTGAAATGGAAAAAAGAAGAGGTTGAAATACAAATCAGAGGAGTCAATGGCAAGTTATTGATGCTTTCAGAGCAGGGCAGATATGGCAATACCTAGATTCTAAAAACATCACTTTGGTGTTTGGGCAGAAGATGATTTGAAGAAGGGCAAGACTGGGTCTCTGAAGAGGCTATTGAACTAGCTGAGGCTAGAAGTGAGAGCAGAGGTGCACAGCCTCAAGTGAGATTATCTCTATCAAATGTTTTACAAATTGTAAAGTGCTATATAATTATCAGTAATCATAATTAGATATTATTTTATCATTATCTCCCATGCTATGCAGAGGGAAACTATCACTGAGAAAACAATACCCTTAAGTTAGAAATGAATGATGTCTTCTGAAATGCCCGTCTTATGGGGTAGAATGATGAGCAAACAAAAATTTACTCTAACTCATAGGAAATTTTGCTTGAAAAATTTAGTCCTCTCCCCTCTAGCTAAAGATATAAAAGTACTCTATTTGAACATAGCCATGATATTTCATTGCTTATATTTGTGTAGCTTTTTAATATTTTGAAGCATTTTCATATACATTATGTGTCAAAGCACAACTCTGGGATGAATAGGGCAGATACTATTATCTCCATTTGTCCAAGCAAGAAGCTTAGGCTAAGAGTTTAAGAGACAGTTGTATTGTCACATAGCAAGCCAATGGCAGAGCCAGGGCTAAAACTCATGTCTCCTGACTCATAAGCCCGCTTCATTCTGTCTCCAATTTATCTTTCCAGTTTAATTTTATGTTACTTGCCTTTGTTTACTACAGATACCTGCCAAACTGGCTGGCTCGTCATGTTTTAATCCCAGCCTTCCATCTCTCACCTCCATGCATCTGTGTAGGCAATCTGTAACTCTTGGAATGCACTGCATCTTCCTCTTAGACTCCTAAGCTTCCTGCAAGGCTTATTTTAGGTGTCTATTTCCTATAGGAAGACTTCCCTGACGCATCAAGTTGTTGTTAGTATTCTCTCCACCTCAAATTATAGAGCATTTTCTTATTTGTGCAGAGGTGGTATTCCCCAGTAGAATGCAAACCCATTAAGGGCAAGAACTATTTTTTAAAATTTTCTCTCTGCATGGGAAAAGATAAGCCCCCACAGAGTTTTATATCACTGGGGTGCATGGACTATCAAGTAAATGAATTGAGAAGGGGGAGAGATTGCCCTAAAACAAGGCCAGAGATAGGACCACTCAGCAGAGGAAAGGTGCTATTGCAGCCTTCTACATTTTCTACCCTGAAGCAAAGCCCCAGTGCTCCCACTCTAGCTTTGACTCTGTAAATGCTTGTTGAATTTAATGTAATTTGGATAAATTATGGATTGCATCAAGACACCAAAAGATAGCTCTATAAAACAAAAGCTTTCAAGGTAATATCAGCCTGGAAGGTTGCTATAGTCCCAATGTATGATTAAACTTTTCTGAAAATTTGGAATACAAATCCATTGGAAGATAAATTGAAAGCTTTTTGTCCATGTGACAAATCAAAAGCCATTTATCTAATGGAATTATGGAATTCTAGAGCAGGTAGGACCTTAGTGGTCCTCAAATTCAAGGCCTTAATTCTAGAGATGAAGAAATCTTAGCCTATATGGAGAGGGAGGTAACTTAGCAAGGTCACCCAATTGATGTGTGATACCACAAAGCTAAGACTAGTGCCTAAATCTCTTTCACTACAGCTCACTGGAAAATAAGAAAATGGATCTTTTACTGCCTCTCTGGGAAATAATCTTCTACCTTTCAAGGTCAGCATCAGAAATAAGATGTAACATTATTTTGTAGGCTGCATGTGAACACATAACACCAAACAATATTTGATTCACCTTTGTCTAACAATTCATTATTTATAAGACTCTTGTATTGCCTCACACCAAACTTACCAATTTACAAAATAGGTCAAATTTATCTTTGGTGCCAACTAGATTTCCAGTTCTCAACCTTACCCACTCTATATACCTTGTTTGCTTACCCAAACCTTTCTGGGATCCCCACAGTCTTTTTACAGGCGCAAGATGCCTGCTGTCAGGAAGGAAGGTGATCTGATTTACTAATCCACATCATGGTGTGAGTGACAATATGATACCTCTTTCTAAAAAATGTCATCAGGAAACAATGTCTCAAGGCAGTGTTCCATCCAAAGGGATACTGCAACTTCACGTACCAAAGGGGACAAATTGTTGAGGGAGATGTTTTGGAGCAGGTTTGGGAGGTAAGGGGACCTTGTGGTACCTCTAATATTTAAGTGATTACCTATTCCATCACTAGGCAAAGTCAATCCTACCTTCTCTGGGCCTAGGGTTCAGCTATGCACATATAACACACATAGTGTATTTCTTTTGTTCAGCAAATGATAGTATATATAAAGAACTTTACAAACTGTGAAAGCTAAGTAAATGTCAGCTATTACCATTTTTAGTAGCTGCTGTGAAAAAACTCCCAGAAGGCATAAAAGAAGAAATCTTTGAGCCTTTAGAGACCATCTAATCGAACTTCCTTATTTTCCTTCTGGAAAGTGGTAGAAGCAGGACCCAACTCACTCCAAATCCAACAATCATTCTACTCCACCAGCTACCTTCCTTTCCTATCGAAGTTACAAAAAAGAGACTTGATTCCCTCCTGGACTTGAAAGGGAGGATAAGACTAGTCATTCTCATTCAGTCATCAACATGTCATTCCCTACCAATGAATTCAGCAATAACATGCTCATAATGCTCATAACCATAAATATCAATACTTCAAGGATTTATAATTATATAATTTATAATTTTATAATTTATATTTATAATTTTGTCATGGTGTGTATTCCCTCCATCAATGATGTAGGACTCTACCATCTATTCAACTTTAGAGACCCTCAAGAACCACCAGGGACTCCCTATTGCCTCTAGGATAAAACAGAAATTCCTGAGCCTGGCATTTAAGGTCCTTTGCATTCTGCCTCTAGCCTACCTCTCCAAATTTATTTCATATTACTTTCCATGACACATTCTAGCCAAACTGGCCCACTCATTGTTCCCTGAACTCAGCATTTTGTCCCCTGACTCCTCCGCATGGAATACCTTGTTGTACACAGAAATGCCTCCTAACTCCCACCACTTAGAATTACTGGTTTCCTTCAAAGATTAGCTCAGACTATCCCTCCCATAGAAAGTCAAATCCTACTAGTTATTAGCACTCTTATGCTCCTGAATTTGTTTTAATTTATCTGTGTACAAGTTCTAGCCTTTGATAGAATGTAAACTCCTTGAGAATAGGAACTGTTTTTATTTTGTCCTTATATCCTCAATGTTAGTACAGCACCTCACATAATTAATTTAATAAGTATTTTAAGGAGTTTTTATGCACCTACTCTAGGCCAGACACCATACAAAAAAAAGTCAAAAAAAAATGGTCCTGGCCCTCAAGGAACTCCCAGTCTGAAGAGGGGTGGGGGGAGACGACAAGCGTAGAAACAAGATGTTTACTGGATATTGTAGTAATCTTGAAGGGAAGGCACAGAATTAAGGAGAATCAGGAAAGACTTCCTATAAAAGATGGGACTTTAGCTAAGACTTTACTGAAGGCAGGGAAGCCAGGAGGCTGAGATGAGGAGGGCTTCATAAATGCTTGCTGTATTGAATTAATTTGAAGGGTCTTCAAGGGTTCTTGTAATCTAAAAACAATCCATCAGCTTGCAGTCAATCTGGTGACCAGTTTCTTCAAACTCAGCAAGGCTGATGCTTGAGTATTAGACAGTCAGTCCATCACCCGGGTAGTATTCAAAGCCTGTCCAGCCTTGTAAGGCCTACTGGAGCTTGAGTTCTGCTTTGAGAACCAGGGTAGTGTCCATAAAACAAACAAAAACTAGAATGTCATCCTAGGCAAGAAATGACAACAATAATAGCCTGGATTCCCTCCAACTGTAGGAAGTCTTCTGCTTTGGTATGGTCTAGTGGAGAATCTCGGGAATCAGAGGACCTAGGTTCAAATACCTCCTTGGATGCTACCAACTCCTGTGACCTTGGACAAGTCACTTAACTTTGATGGGCTTCAATTTCCTCATCTGTAAATGAAGAGATTGACCTGGATGAGGGGCTTTTAATGGAGGAACACAGAGGCCCTCCCCACTCCCAACACACAAAAGGGTCTTTGTAAAGATTTGGAGGATCTGTGGATTTAGGTGGGTAAAAATATACTTCTTAATTTCGCCAGACTGCAGGGGTCCATGACACAAAAAAAGGATGAGAACCTCTGAAACAGAGGGTCTCTAAGGTCTTTTTTCAGCTTTAGAGATAGAATCCTATGATGTATTTCTGTGTAAGACTGGACCTTTAAAAGGCCAGACTTTTTCATTCCATTAAAGCAAAGATGAGTTCATGGCTTCCACTAAATACAAGAGTGTCTATTGTCACCCACTTCACACCTTGTCATCAGAAAGCCCCAACCAAACATATGAAGTCTGCTTTTCTGACAGACAGTGAATAAGGCTACTTTGTTTGTCATTAGCTGCGTTATACCATAGCTGCAAAGAGATCAACAGGATATGTATCCTCAGAAACACTGCTTCTTGCCTTTGCTTTGTAAAGAAGTGTGTGACTCCAGGAAATTCATCCTCTAGGCCTAGCCTTTGATGGGTGTTGGTGCCCCATGCAAATGAGGCTGAGATTAGCCAGCACCTTCCATAAATAATTTTCACTTTGTAAATGATGTGATCATATGTGGCTTCCAGAGCCAACGGCCCAGATGTAGGAAGTGAGTTCGATGCCAAAGACATTCCTTAAGCACATGGTGTGCAGAAGCATAGTGTGCTGGCATTCTTTTGGAGATGAGGATATCACACACTTCTTTATCTTTGCTCCTGTTCTATAGTCAGTCTAGAGCAGGAGTGGTAACCCTGCAGTTCAAGGCCACACGTGGCCCTCTAGGTCCTCAAGTGTGGTCCTTTAACTCAAAGTTTCCCCACCTCTGGTAGAGGGAAAGAAAAGCAGGAAGTCAGGACTAGCTCAGTAGGACACCTTCAGACCATGGGCCTGTATACTGATTTCAATGGATCATAAACGGGGAGTGTCTCATAGAACGGTGATGCTCATTACTATTGTTACTCCTTTATTCAAATTTCCCTCTCTCTTCTCTTCATCTATTCAAGTAGAACCAATAGCGTTAATGCAATAAATTAATGTCATTCAATAAACATTTATTAAGCTACTACTGAAGTTCCAGGCACTGTGCTAAGTGATAGGGATACAAAGAAAGGCTAAACAAACAAACAAACACAGTCCTTGCTTTCAAGGAGTTTACAATCTAATGGAGAGTCATGCAAACAACTACGTAAACAAGATAAATTGACAATGATTAACAAGGGGAAGACGCTAGCTTCAAGGGGGTAGGGAAAGCCTTCTGTAGAAGGCAGGATCGTAGCTGGGACTTAGGCCATGTAAGTGAGGAGGCAGAGCATTCCAGGCTTGAGGACCCAGAATTAGAAGATAGAGTGTAAGAGAAATGGCAAGGAGGCCAGTGTCACCGGATTGAAGTTTGTGGGAGGCGCAAGGTATAAGAAAACTGGACAGGAAGAGGGGTTGATTATGGAGGGCTTTGAATGCTAGAGGATTTTCTATTTGAATCTAGGGGCAATTGGGAACCACCGAAGTTTATAGAGTGATAGCAGACTTGTACTGTCATCAGGAAAGGGACTATTACTTATTTAAGCTTTGCATTATCCCTGAGTTCCCAGAATAGTGCTTTGCATCCAATAGGTGCTCCTGTTTATTAAATGGAAACCCCATTTAAGCTTCATTACTCTTCCATACCTAAAAGCCTGAACTTGAAGGCAGGAAGAACTCTGTAAAAATCCCATCTCTGGTTACTTGTATGGGCAAATCACTTAATGTGTCTGAGCCTCAGTTTCTTTGGATATTATGACCAGGTAGTACATGACATAAACAGTTGCTATGAGGCTCAAATGAAAAGTGAGAAAAGTCCTTGGCAAATCTTAAATCATTATGTAAATATTAGTCATCATTATTATTCCCATTCTCTAAATAAATAATCACTTACATTTCTATAGTAATTGAAGACTTTTTATAAAGTAGTTTCTTCATAACTAACCTATAAGGTACAAAGTATATATGTGTGTATACATATATACATATATATGTAAAATATCATCTTCATTTTACAGATGAGGAAACTGAGGCTCAGAGGCTAAGTAACTAGTTTATGACATGATAGCAGACACTGCAAGAATTAGAATTAGGATTTAAACCTGGTGTCTTGGTGTTCTTTTTAACCAGACCATGGGCCACCTCTGTCTCTAAGACAGTAATTATATCAGTGAAATAATAACTAATTATGGAAGTGATTCTAATGGAAGTGTACAATATAAGATAATGCTTTATTATACTCTGTCTCTTCTTGTTCTCAGGTCTTCTCAGCTGTGTAAATATCATCTCCCCAATTAGAAGAGGAGGAGGAGAAGGAGAAGAAGGAAGAGAAAAAGGAGAGGGGGAAAAGGAGAAGGAGAAAGAGATGGAAAAGAGGAAGATGATGAAGAAGAAGAAGAAAAAAGAAGAAGATGAAGAAGAAGCATCTATATAGCTCTTTAAGTTTTACAAAGTGCTTTACATATTTTATTTTATCTTATTCTGGACTGTAAGTTCCTTCAGACTAGATTATGTAGTCAAAAGAGCACTGGATTTGGGGCCCAAAGACCTGTTTGAATTCAGTTTTACCACTTATTCTCTATGTCATCTTGGTCAAGTCACTTAACCTCATCTGTAAAATGAGTGGGTTTTACTAAGGTACTTCTAAGGACTCTCCCGAATCTAAATTCTATCATCCTATGATTGTTAACATTTCTTCTTTATCTACACAGTCCCCTAGCACAGAATTTGGCTATTGTGTAAACTAAGGTTCCCCCACACCCAGGTGTCTGATTACTTGATAGAAGCATAGTAAAGGTGAATAAGAAAAGGTAAGCCATTTCTCTTTCTCATAGATAGAACTCTGGTCTCAGAGTCAGAAATACCTGAGTTCACATCATGATTCAATCATTTGCTAGCTGTGGGCAAAATCTTTGCATTTTCTATCTGCTTTAGTTCTCTTATCTGTAAAATGGGAATAATAATAGTAGCATCTACCTCATAGTATTGTTGTATACAGCTTTGTGTACAACTTGCATGTGTGTTACAATCAGAAAGTCATCTTTGTGAGTTCAAGTCCAGCCTCAGACGTTTACTAGCTGTGTGAACCTGGATGAGTCATTTAACCCCGTTTGACTCAGTTTCCTTATCTGGAGAAGGTAATGGCAAACCACCTTGCCAAGACAACCCCAAATGGTGTTGCAAAGAGTTGGACATGACTGAAAATTACTAAATCACAAAGCTAGATAGATACACATATGTGTATATATATTTATATACACATATATCACTTTGGCAAAACAAAGTGCCATATAAATGCTGGTTATTATTATTTTCACTACTTAAAAAACAAAAAGCTGATTCTTCTTCATGCTAGAGAATTCTCAAAGAGCGCGACATGGCAAGAGGTATTGTTGGATAGCAGTGGCCTCACTCTGGTCTACGAGTCTCTTACATAATTGAAATAAGTGCCAGGGTTTCTTGCTTAGGAAGGCTCCCTATCATGCAAATGATCAATGAACCGTTCTCTCTTCTACTCCAGAAATTCCCATTAATTTATGTTGCTGATTTCCTACTGAAGTGTAACTCAGTCTCATTAATTTTTTTTAGATGACTCCTTCTCAACCCTTCCTCCCTCCATCCCAACCAAGTCCCTCCCCTTCTTATGTTATTTCTTTCCTTTCCTGTGTTGGAATATGGCTTTTCACAGAAGGTAAAAAACTGTCTCTGTGGTTAAACAAACAAACAAGATCTGGCCTGATATATTTAAGAGAAGTGCAAGGGTTCAATGATCTCTAAAGATCCTTTCCAACTTTTCTCACTCCTATGAGGACCTAGTAATAAAATACTAGAGTGGAAGTCACCTCTAACACTTACCAGCTGTGTGACCTTGGACAACTTACTTCACGTGTCTAGGTCTCAGTTTCCTCATCTACTAAATAAAGAAGGTTGGGTTAGAGAATCAGGATTTGGCACAAGTAAATGCAGCCTAAGAGTTATTCATTAGCCAGCCAGCCATCCAGTCATTCAGCTGTCAAACTGTTGCTCCTTAAGCACAAACCTGAGCATCACCTTTCACTCTGGTGGCTCCCTATTACCTCCAGGATCAAATATAAAATCCTCTGTTTGGCTTTTAAAGCCCTTCATCAGGGCTTTCATGGCTCCGTACACCCCTCCCCCATCCCTCACCTACTCTTCAGTCCAGTAACACTGGCCTTCTTGTTGCTCCTAGCCCATAACACCCTATCTCCCAATTCTGAGGGTTTCATTGGCTCTTCTCCTTGACTGAATTTCTCTCCCTCCTCATCTCTGACTTCTGCCTTTCCTGACTTCTTTCCAGTCCCACCTACTAAAAAAAAATCCTATTCTAGAGCCTTTCCTATGAAATAAACTCCCATCTACTGTACATATATTGCATTTGTACATAGTCATTTGCATGGCAAAGTAACTAGGTGGCCCAGGGAGAGACAAAAAGGATAAAAGTAGACAAAGTGCTGGAGTCAGAAGACCTGAATTCAAATCCTGCCTCAGGCACTTACCAGTTGTATGACCTTGGGCAAATTTTTGACTCAGTTTCCTCAACTATAAAATGAGGATAATGGCACCTATCTTCCAGGATTGTTGAGAGGATCTAATGAGATAATATTTGTAATGCGTATAGCACAGTGCCTGGCACATAGTCAGCACTATACAAATGTTTATTCCCTTCACTTTCCCTTCCTTTGTCTCCCCCCACCCAAAACCTCCACCCTCCATTAGACTACAAACTCCTTGAAAGCATGGACTATATTTTGCCTTTCCTTGTATTCCCATGACATAACATAATCCCTAGCACATAATAGGCACTTAAATGCTTGTTGATTTACTGACAACGATAAGCATTTATCAAGCACTTACTAAGTCAAATGCTGTTTTAAGTGCTAGGGACACAAAGATGGGCAAAACAGATCCTGTCCTCAGGGAACTCACATTCTAATGGGAGAGACAAAGCGTATTCATTCATACAGCCTATACAAGACCTATAGAGGATCTTATGGAGGTAACCTCAGAAGGAACGTACCAGCATTGAAGGGGACTGGGAAAGACTTCTTACAGAATGTAAACTTTTAGCTGAGTCTAGAAGGAAGTCAGAAAAGTGAGGAGGCCGAGATCAGGAGAATGTTTCAGGTATGAAGACAGACAAAAAAGTGGAGCAGAGTTTGGAGACGGAGTGTCCTGTCCTGCTCTGAGGAGGGGAGTAAAGTATAAGAAAACTGGCAAGGTCACAAAAGTCCATGTTGTGAAGGGTTTTAAGAATCCAAAGAAGAGTTTTGATTTTTTTATTTGATTTGATCAAGAAGAAGATACAGACAGTTTAAAAAAAAGGATTAGGCTTAAGGGTAAAAAAGTCAATAGATTTGGCAATTAAGAACTTTGGTAACTTTGAAGAGGGGAATTTCAGTTGAAAGACGAAATTGGAGGCCAGGCAAGCCATTTTCTAGATGATTACCATGCTCTAGGTATTGTGCTAAGCCTAGGGGATCCAAAAAAAAGTCAAAATATTGTCATTGCCTTCCAAGAACCTGTCATTCAAACAGTGGAGACAGCATGCAAGAACTATGAGCACCCAAGTTAAATATGCTATAAACTGAAGGTAAATAGCCTCTGAAGGCCTCTGGCCATTAAAGCTGGAGGGTTTTGGGTCATACCCCAAGGACCAAATTTAAGGAGGTTTTTAAAACTATATGACTCTAACTTGAGTACAGATACAGTCCTTAAAATTTCATTTATTTGTCCAGAATGACTTTACCCACTGTCTCGTGTTAAAATATTAGTCCAGAGCAGTAGAAAGAGTGTTCGTTCATAAGACTTGAGTTCAAATCCCAAGTCTGCAGTTTATTTAACTATATTTATTATATTATATTTACTTAAATATAGAAATTTAGACAAGTCACCCTCTGACTTCAATTTCTTCATCTGTAAAATTAGGGATTATAGGATTATATATTTAGAGCTGGAAGAGAACTAAATCAACTCCTCCACTGTACAGATGAGAAAATTGAGGCCAATGGAGACTTAGTGATTGGCCAAGATCACAAAGATAGTAAGCACTAAGTTCCCCTCCAGCTCCAAAGCCATGATCCCATGTCAAACCTACCTTCTCATGAGTCACATCTAAGTAAGGAGAACATTTTGGACTATCTTATTAAAGAACCCTGTTTAACTCATCATAGGAAAAAAAGAATTATATTATAGCCTTTTAACGATCAACTTATTTTATGTAACAGTAAATGCTCTTCTAAGGAGAACTAGCCAAGATAATAGTTTTCTTTTAGAAATAGAGTTTTTACAGCAAGCCATGAACAAAGTTTGTTAAGCTTTGGGAATTTTCTATCAGTTCTGGGAGTTACACATTTTAACCTAGATAAAAATATTTGGCTCAATATCAAAGGAAAACTAAAATCATTTATGAGCTTGCTTTTGGAGAGGAGGTGCAGGTAGGAGCAAATTAACATTAAAACACACATACCCAAATTTTCAATTCAATGCGAAACTCTGAACATGCTACAATTTGTGAGAATCTAATCTTAGAACAATCTTCTATGCACTGTTTGAAGGACGTCCTGTATCTTTCTCGAATCACTAAAGCTAGGGATTTAGAAGCAAGTGTCCTCACCAAGGGAAGTAAGATGTCCCAGCAGCAGCTTCCACTTTGTCTCTGCAGCCAGTTACTTTTCTGTGTAACAGCAGCTCAGTGAGGCAATAAGGAGGGCAAGACCATACACCCAGAGCCCCAAAGAATCAGTTTGCTCTGTGTTTATTCACTGCTACAAAGTGTACTCCCATGTCCAGCTCACTCCGTTTCCCAATACTAGATTTAGACAGGAAAGCATGTGTGGAGCAATCCTACTCCATTCCCACTGTGGGAGAAATAACTCAAGATGTGTGTTTTCTGAGGACAGAGACCTACTGTCCACATGGGAAGGATAGCCAGGCACACTCCCTCGACTGCTGCACAAGCCTCCCTGCTGAACTCTCCATCTCTTCCTGTACTTCCAATCCATGGTGCACATCATCTCCAGATCGGTCT
Source organism: Phalanger gymnotis (assembly GCA_028646595.1). Taxonomy (NCBI): domain Eukaryota; kingdom Metazoa; phylum Chordata; class Mammalia; order Diprotodontia; family Phalangeridae; genus Phalanger; species Phalanger gymnotis. The sequence goes on from CM053622.1 coordinate 570,173,270, forward strand.
TCCTAAAATGTCACTTTCATCCAGTCAACCTCTGCTTTGAAACCCTCGGTGGCTCATTTACTTCCAGGACAAAGTTCAAATTCCTTAGCCTACTCTTCACAATCTGTCTCAAATCTTTAAGTGATGGGGGCGGAGCCAAGATGGCGACTGGAAAGCAGTAACTGGCGTGAGCTCCCCTCCAAGACCCTCCAAAAACCTATGAAAAAATGGCTCTGAACCAATTCTAGAACTACAGAACCCACAAAGGGGCAGAGGGAAGCAGGACTC
>CM053622.1:570174036-570226483 GCA_028646595.1 Phalanger gymnotis
GGGGGGGGTGGAAATGGGGAGAAAAATCTGTAATTCAAACGCATGTGAAAATTAATGCTGAAAACTAAAGATGTTAATAAAAAAAAATCTTTAAGTGATGATGGTGATAACTACCCATTTTTAGCTACCACTACTCTCCAATATAAATCCCTCCACCCAATCCAAATCATTCTCCCTCCTTTGGTTTTACTTTCAACATTCTACCTCCATGCTCTTGTACCCCTGCCCAGAATACTTCTTCCTCTTCTTATGATGTTTCCAAATCTTAGCCATACTTCCAGGCCAAAGTCTGCCCAACCTCCTTCATGGAGTCTTCCTTAAGCTCTCCAGTCCACACAGCCCTCTATCTTCTCCCAATCCAACCTCCAGTCCATAGTCTAAGTCTATTCTGCTAGCTAGGTCTGTGTGCGTGTTTGTGCATGTCCTGTGACACAAGCTAGGATTAGGCTCCCAGTTTCAGGGTTTATGGGTGACAAGCATATTATAAGCTCCTTTTAGGCATAGATAATTTATTTTTTGTTTTATCATCCTATCCCCAGAAAAAAAGTGCCTTGCACATAGTAGGTACTTAACAAATCTTTGTTGAATTCAATTAAATTGAAAAAAGGTACAATGGCTTTATTCATACTTAACTCCCAATCTGTACCAACTGCATGTCAATGAATAAGTCTTGATGATAGTACTTGACAAATGCATTTGCTACAACAGAAGTTGCACGTGATCTGAAACATACATGACCTTTTTATATGGGCAAAATAGCTTGTAGAAACCAAGCTGAGGAAAAGAACCTTGAGAGTTCATCTAAACCAGTAGCCATGTGAGCTGTAGCTGCAATCCTGCTTAGCCTACTTAAGACAAGGAAAAAAACTAAAGAAAGAAGGTGAGAAATTCAGGGATGCTTCCTTCTCCAGATTTGTGTAACACAAGGAACAATGAAAGCTAAATTTAATCATTCATTTTATCATAAGATGAGCATAATTAGGAAGCAAAGGGGAATGACAGCTAATAATGATCCTCTTTTTTTCTTAATTAAAGTTTAATGACTGTATTTCCTCAGTTACTGCCCAAAGTGGCAGTCTGCTCTATTTGTTCGTTAAGTTAACATTAAAATGCTGCCTAATTTCATATATGGCTGAACACAACCTAGATCAGATATGTGATTTATCAACAGACACCTCTCTCATTCCAGCTTGTACCACTAGTAGAGTAGCAAGAGATAATTTGGATTATGAGGATTTGAAGATCAAAGTGGTTCAAGGGGAATGATTTCTATATCTAGAATCAGAGGTTCTGAATTCAAATCACACTTTTGCTATTTTTTTACACTATGTGACCTTGGGCAAGTCACTCTGAGCTTAAGTATCCTCATCTGCAAAAGGAGGTTTTTGGACAAGATGGCACTTTTCAGCTTTAAATCTCTGATTATAGGAAACGATAAGGTTACATCAGTAATAAGTACTGCTGGCAGCATTCAAATCCAGATCCTCTGACTCTACGGTCAAAATTCTTTTTACTACAGAGCTCTGGCCCTGGGGTCAGGAAGACCTAAGTTCAAATCTAGCTTTAGACACTATGTGACTCTGGTCAAGTCACTTAACCCTGTTTGCCTCAGTTTCTTTATCTGTTGAATGGAAATGATAATAGCATCTACTTCTTGAGGTTGTCGTAAGGTTCAAATGAGGTTCAAGTGAGGCACAGTACCTGGCACATAATAAGCATGACATAAATGTTAGTTGTTATTATTATTAGGACTAGGACTAGATTATCAAATTATTTGATCATAGAAGATTGGAATTGACCCAATGAGCCAATTTAGGATCTTAAACAAGGGAGCAGCAGGATGAAAGCAGTGCTTTAGAGAGATTAGCCTGGAAGGAAGGTGTAGAAGAGTCTGAAAAGAAAAGAAACTGGAAGCCCAAAGACAAGCTAGGAGGTTTTTGTACTAATCCAGATAAGAAATAGTGAGATACTGAATACAAGTTGAAAAATATAAGAGGAAAATCAAATCCAAAAGACATTTCTAGAGGAAAAAAGAAGAAAATTACCTATAGAATTGAGTGAATGAAAGAGAAAAGACATAGCTATGTCCAAAGTTTCTAGCTTGAGGGACTGGAGGAACATTAGCATCCCTGACAGAATCTAGGCAAGCCAGGAAGGTCAGGTAAAATGAAGAATTCCATTTTGGACACGAGATGAAGAAATAACAGGCTACCCAAGCATGAAGTTCCTTTAGGGAATGACAACACAAGACTAAAGCATAAGTGAAAGGTCAGTGCCAGAAATGGATATACATTTGGGTTTCTGCAGGATACATAATAACCTTACTACAAACTAATCTTGTGTTAAAGTATTGGTCAAAATATAGGCTATTCTTTAAATTTAGCCCGCATTGTTTAAATGATTTTTAAAGGAAAAAATATGTAGGTATACACTGATAAATATTCATCTCCAAAAGAGAAGTAAAATATTTAATACGAGAGAACTAAAGTATTTCTAAATAAGAAATGAGATACTATTCATTTTGATCATCACTGCTTTCTTTTACTTTGTCACTTTCCTTGTCAATTTCTTACCTAAGATTTTTGACTGTGGATCATAATTGAATTTGGTGCTGGTAAAGTTTGGGACAAAAGTTAAACAAAGTCAGCTTTTTTACTTTATCTCTCTAATACAAAGTAGATGTAGTAAGCACCCAATAACTACTTGTTGGCGGATTAATGTAGATGAAATAATTAGACTCATAAAAGACATATATGGTAAGCTGCAACAACAGCATCCAAAAAAAGTGTGTCCTAGACACTAACTCCTTTAGGAATAAGATCAGCAATGAAAAGAGTCCGTCTACCTGAAGGAGGTGGAATTTGAAAGATGGAAAGGATTTCGACACGTTGAGAGAAATTAAGGGCATTTCAAGATGGGTTTCAACCTCATGTCAGCATTCTAATGTATGTTAAGAGTATAATTATGCATATCAACAAAATAATATCCCTAAGTCAGTCCTACCTAGTGAACAGCAATCAACAATGGATCATTGGGGTAGGGTCAGAGGAGGAAGATTTGAGCAAAGGTGTTGGACTGCCTGGCAGTCTATATAGTATTAGAAATTAGAAGCGTGGGTGGAAGGAATCGTGTAGCTCAGTCTCCTCATTCTACAGATGAAGAAACTAGGAAAGGAAGTGACCTGCCCATGGTTACAGAGGCAGTAACAGAGCCAAGATTCAAATCCAAGTTCTCTGACTCTTATCAAAATGTCAAAAGAGGAATTCCTTCACTTGCTACCAAAAAGACAGATACAAAAACCTCTATTTATAAGTGACTGCCTTAGAATCTAAGAAATTGCTCCTTGAGGTCACCCTTTTGGCCCCACATTCAGTCACTAATATGGATATTAAAGGAGTAGTTGGCAAGAAAGTATAGGAATTGCTCTCCACTTCCTCATCTTCAACGTTTAAGGATCACAGAATTAGAATAGGAAAACCACAGAATCTCAGTGTTGGGAGGAGCTTCAGAAGCCATATAGTTTAATCTGACCTGAACAAAAGCACCTATGCAACGTTCCTGACGAGTACTGTCTCCTTTGTATGTACCTAAGATATGACAGAGGATGTTCTAAGACTTACAAAAACAGATAACTGCTACCCAATTCTGATGACATGAGTGGACATAAAATAATACTTCCAAAAGGAGTCTAGAAAACAGTACCAAAGATTATAAAGTTTTACACAATAAACTGAAGACCACGGGGACACAGGAGGTGTTTTCATCATTGCTATTTATCAAAGGCAACGGGTGAAGAAATAAGAAGACAGATTTTGGATTTGAACAATTGGCTAATAAAATGGTGTATGGAAATGGGATTTGGATTTCTAGACCAGAGTTTAAAATGTGAAAACTGTACGGTATTGGTCAGGGATAGAGTAGATCCAAAAAAGACTGCAATGTGTATGGCTGATGTTTTGCAAATCTCATCAGAAGGACTTCAAACTAACTAGGAAAGCAGAGGGAGAAAATTGCCTGGGTATAGGCACAAAATTAGAGAACATAAATCAGGAGTTCTTAAACCTTTTGTATCATGAATTCCTTTGGCAATCTGCTGAAGCCTATGGATCCCTTCTCAAAATATTTTTTTAAAATCACAAAAGAAGAAAATTCTAAATTTCAAGTTGATGTTAGTAAAAATAAAGATGTAAATTTTTCCCATCTCGGATTCCCTGAAATCTATCAATAGACCCAGGACCCCAGGTTAAGCATACCCGACATAGAATAGCTACAATATAGGAAGAAAAATAGAAGCTGAGATACACGGAATTCATATGAGACAAATTTCAATAAAAGTAGCATGGTTTCCTATTTCTACACACAAATAAATAAAACATAGCAAAAATAATCTAGAGATCCTAATGCAAGGAGGAAAATTTGATCAAGGATTCCATGTTTGTAATACCAGCAGCCTGATTAACAATTATAAATATTGGGATTGGACCAGTGATTTTGTTGACAGAAGGGAGTCCTAGATGAAATATCTCCTTCTACTAACACCTGTTCACATCCTATGGTCTTAGACCATCCCTAGAACATTGATAGGCTAAGTGACATTTCTAGACTCTCACAGACAATACGTATCAGCGGCAGAAGTGAACCCAGTTATTCCCAGTTCTGAAGACAGCATCATATCACGCTGTCTCTCTAACATTTATACATGGTCTAAAAACTGTGAGTCTTAGAAAACCCTCTTCCCTCTTTTATAACATTTTGGCATCATCACTACAGAAGTAAAAAGGGGTTCCATAGGGCTGAGGGCCATTTTAATTTTGCATTTGATTTGCGGGTTGCTATGACCCACGAACTAATCACCAATAGGCTATTCTACAAGTGATCCTTGGAAAGAAGATTGAATCTGTTGCCAGAACAATATTTGAAGATTTTCCAGTACTAAGGAACTTGGAAGACCCTGCCCTCCTCTAGCATACTCTTCACAAAGCCAAGCTCATACCACTGGAGAGGCTCTTTCAAGCCTAAGTCTGGCTCTGCAACATCGACCCTTGGCACCTACTTCTGCTCCTTCAAGCCAGACAGGACATACCCAATTCCTCTTCTATGTGACATCCCTTCATATACTTGAAGACTGGTAGTTTCTTCTGTAGGCTCAACTTCTTCTCAGTTCTTTCAATCAGTCTTCACATGGCATGATTTCTAAGCATTCCACCATCTGGGTCACTCTCTTCTCGGTGTCCTCAAGTTTGTCAGTATTCAAAATGTGATGTTCAGAATGAAACACAATGCTCCAGATGTGCTCTGACCAGGGCAGAAGCCAGAGAGATTATTCTAAATACAAGCGTTTTACTTCCATGTTGACTGATGTGTGAAAAGACCAGTAAAACAATCAAATCATTCAAACACGAACTTTTGATTAGGTATACTTTCCCCATCTGACACTTGTGAAACACATTTTTAAGCCCATATAGAATTTGACATTTTCCTTTACATATGCATTTCTCCTAGGCTTTGGGAAACAATGAAGGCTGTTGAATTCTGAGCTCTTCAACTGAAAAGATTTAAGAGGAAATTGGGTGGATCTGGGTAGCCATCCACGGCTCTGCTCACAAACAATGTGATGATGGAAAACTGTCCAGCTCCAATAATTTACCCACTGCCAAATTATTATAGACCAAACTCTGCTCTTTGTCTTTCATCAGACCTTTTCTATATCCTGTATTCCTGATTTTGACCCTGCTTTACTTCAGACACCACCAGCCACCTCTGATTCTCTCAGCTCCATAGCTTATCTGCCTTATTATTCATGGTCTTCATATTTTTCACTGCAACACAGACTCCTACCTATGCAGGAATTTCTCAGTTGTAACAATTGGGTAATGCATATTAACAATTAGGCAGCAGAAACAGAAACAAATTGTCCAGGGATGGAACTCTCAGGACATGGGAACATTTGACACTTTTGGTATCTCAAAGAGACAAGTCTGGGACCTGACATGCAATTTCAAGTTGAGCAGTAAGTTGCGTTCAGTATATCTATTGGGTAGACAAGTTATTAACAGTGATCTTGGGACAACTGGACATTGTTTGGGCACAGGGATGTCAAGAAATGGAATAAATGAATAGAAAAAGGTAGCGCAATGATCAGAAGATGAAGTTATAGATCCACAAACTAATAGATTTTAGAGAATAATCAGCAGGATATATAGACAGAAGGAAGAGAAACATTGGAATGTCTCAATTTCTAACACAAGGAACAAACAGTTGTGAGTTAAATTGAATATCATAATGTGATAAATAGATCAAGGAAGCCAAGGACGGCTAAACAACCAATCGATGTGCCAGAACTGTGAATACAAAGAGTGAAAATAATCCCTATTGTCAAGGCAGGGAGACCAATTAGAAGGCCACTGAAATACTCCAGGTGAGAGGTGATGAAGGCTTGAATTGTGCTGGTTATTGTGTGAGAGGAGAGAAGGAATCAAATGAGATGCTGTAAAAGTAGAGACAGCAAGATTTAGTAACTGATTATATACGTAGAGTGAGGCAGATTAGGTAGTCAAAGAGGTTACGTGCCTGAGAGACAAAGAATGATGGTACCTTTTACATATATAAGAAGTTTGGAAAGGATATGGATTTAGGAGTGGGTAGATTTGGGAGTGGATAATGAGTTCTGTTTGGGTTATATTGAATTTAAGATGTCTCTAAGACATCCCTTTGGAAATGTCCAAAAGGCAGGTGAATGATTCAGGATTTAAGTCGAGGGAGAGATAGAGGTTGGATATATAAATGTGTGAGTCATTTACATATAGATGACAATTAACCCCTTAGGAATTGATGGGATCATAAAGAGAGAAAGTATAGAGAGTGAAAAGAAGAGGATTGAGAAGAAAGCCTTGGGAAAAGCCCACAGTTGGTGGAATTATATGAATGATGAACCAAAAAAAAAAAAGGAGATTGGGGAGTAGTAAAACAGGTAAGAGGTGAAAGTGGAGAGAGCAGTGTAACAAAAATTCAGAGACAGTATCCATGATGAGCAAGGGGTCAACAGTGTCAAATGGTACACAGAGCTCAATAAGGATGAGGACTGAGAAAAAAACATCGGTTGGTGATTAAGAGATCCCAGGTAACTGGAGACTTTCAGTTGAGTGATGAGTTTGGAAATTATAATGTGAAGTGTTAAGGAGAGAATGAGAGAATAGGGAGTGGAGGCAATGAGTATAAATGGTTTCTAGGACTTTGACTGAGAAAGAGAGGAGAGATGTAGGATGATAATTTAAGGGGAAGATAAGCCCCACTGGCACTCCACTGGAAGCAGGAAGGAATGAACCAGTAGATAAGGAGAGGTTGAATCAAGGAACAGAATATAACCAAATGACAACGTGTTTGATATTCTCACACACTCTGACAATTCTGCCCTCTTACATTGGACACTGACTATACACTTTCTCATTCCTTAAGAAGAAAATGCTTGTTGACGAACTGATGTGTAATTTTGGATAACTTTGCCAAGAAATACTAATGAAATTGCCAGAGATTTGTCAAATACTATCCCATAGTAGTGATTCTAATCATAATGTTAGAAGGATCTTTAGAGATCATTCTGTTTAGCCCTCTCCTTTTACAGATTCATTCATTCAATAAATAAATATCAGGTACCAAATATGTATAAGATTCTTTTAGGGATTGTGAGGTCAAGCAAACTGAATAGATGTCTTCTCTGCCTTCAAGGAGATTACAGCCTAATAGAAGAGATTCCTTATCTATAAAATGAGAGACTGGACTGGATGACCTCTAAGATCTATTTCAGTTCTCAATCTATCATCTTCTGATCCTATTGGATAGGTACATAAATATCATAAAAGGTAGGCTTTATTAAGTGACACAAGAGAAGACCTAACTAAATACTATGGAAGTTAAGAGTGATGTCTTGCTTACTACCAAGTGGAAGGATGAAGGAAAGCCTTTTAGAAGAGCTACATTTCACTCTGGGCCTTAAAGAAGTGGAAGGATTTTAAGAGTTGGTGATGGGTAAGAAATTGAGTTAAGTGATTTACCCAAGTTCACATTCACAGCCCTCCACAAAAATGACTCCAATTTAACGATGTAACCTTATCTCATTTCCTTCCCCTTTGCATATTGTACATTGCGGCCAACTGGGTTGTTCTCTGTCCCCCATCATAACTTTGTTCTCACTTGTCTCTACGGCTTTGTTCACACCATCCCTCATACCTGGAATAGACTCACTGAACTAGCCCATATCCATCTGTTGAAAGTCTTTGAAGTCCAACTCAGGTACCATATTCTCCATGAAGCATTTTCTGATTTCCTATGATAAAAGTGTTCTCTTCCACCACAAATGTCCCATTACACTTTATTCGAACCTCTTCTTTGCACTTATCTCACCCTCCCTTGAAGAATAGCTAACTGTGAATATACCAATGTCTCCCATTAATTTGCACTCAAAACTAGTGTCCTGATCTTTATATCCATAGCGCTCAACACAATACCTTGCATATAGAAGGTATCTATTTAATAAATGTTTGTTTAACTGAATTTCCTAAATCTTTGTGAATCTTAATACTGGTTCCAATCAGTGCAATATGCATATATTCTTGACCACCAAACACCTGACTAGCCCTCGCATAACGAAATGGAAAGCTTCAGATGAGTCCTAGTGGAGCTGTAAGAAGGGAAATAAAATTAAAAAGTCCAGACATCCTCCTCATGTTATAAATGTCATATCACTCTGGAGCTTCATCAACAAGGGGACACATTAGCATTGTTTTAATCATTCTCCTATTGGAGCACAAACATTGCATGTATAATTATACTGCTGTATTGTATTGTACAAATAACCATGTAATGACATCGCTGGAATTTCATGGTTCTTCATGGTAACGCCAAGTATAATTACCATGTAATCTGCCGAGAGCAAACAAGGTTGTAATTATTCTGTAATCCAATCTAATTATGGGGCAACTAGATTGTTATTTGTGCTCGGGAAGAGATACATGCACAGAAAGGAGTCTGAGCAATACATTAAACCCATTTGTGGATATGATGAAGTGTGGGACTTGGTCAGAGAGATCTACATTGACTAGTGTTACAGTTAGCTTTCAGAAACATTGACAGAGATGATTAAAATGCACACCCCATGAATTTGCACCATGAACATATAAAAGATTGGGATGCCATCCCCTGTGCTGACCTGGTTTTCTTGATCTGATCACAAAGGAGCAAAGGGACGGCTAAGAAAAGAGAAGCTAGAAAAGTGGCCTACCAAAGCAGAAATGTAGGAAGAACAATACCTAGAAGTACATGGAGTAGATGGCTGTCCTTATGGTGTGTTTTGAGGGGTGGAAAGAGGCCTGGCCTGCCAGAAAATACTTTCCCCACCATGAGGCTGCTCTTTTACATCACAATTTATCTTTAGGCCTCCTAAGGTCTTCTACTTATGCTTTATTATCTTGTGGAGGGAATTTTCTAGGATTCTTCCTAGAGGAAGGCAAGTTCTGGACCATCCTTCTAAGGTAGAAAGGCTTTAATTTTGGACTGCATATTTGCTGTCTGAGAGCCAGCTTAGCTAAGTTGGAAGCAACTCATCACCAGGTTGGATATAGGCTACCGAATTCATTGTTAGACCCAAGTAAATTTCAAAGACTGTTCATGAAGGCATAGAGAGGTGGCAATCAGCACCAGTGGTGGCAGTTCCCACACCAAAGAAATGTTAGATCCTTGAAGAATCGAAGCAAGCATTTCTTCATATTGCTTCCATTAACAAGAAATACCTTTGATATGGTATGCCAGGTGGCATGAATTAATTTATAAATTCTCTAACAAGAGTAGGGGCCTACGAAATATGGAACAGAGCCTGAAAAGACTCTTACTCAGGAGCAGCAAGGTTCATTCATTCATTTGAGTCATAGTCAAGTCACTCTACAGTCTTGACCCTGAAGTTGATTAAGCCAAATATACACTATTCACTACCCTTGAATCCTTGCCATTTCTTCCCTTCCAGTCTTCAAGTCTGGATCATTTCTACCAATTGTCTTTTGTGCTTCTCTGCCCATGTTGCAAACTATCACAGAAGTTGTCGTACCGAATGAGTCTTCTGCAGATTCAATTAGGTAATCTCAATTGAGCCCTCACTGCTACACAGCAATCCTTTCATTCTTCCAGGAAATAGCTTCTCCAACACTATTCTTCTCTTCTGAAGCTATTCATGTCTTCCCTGCTTCACACCATCCCTCCCACCTCAACAGATGATAACTCCTACTGTGCTAAAAAGATCAAGCTTATCTGTCATGAGTTCCCTCATCTCTCTTCCTCCACAGTTCAAAACCTATCTACATTTTTACCTGTCCTTTCCTTTGACCTCATCTTCAAGGAAGAGACCCTTCTCCTTGCTAAAGTCCTTGATATCATCTTCCCCTAGCTCCTATGGGAGGTTATCCCAGCAATTATTCCATCCCCATTTAGAAACTATAATCTGGCCTAGACTATAAACTATCTGGTTCTGTTGCCTTTTCTTGAGTAACTCCAGAAATCAATCGGGAAGTCATAGATTTAGCAACCTTAAAAGCGCCTTAAAAGCAACCTTAAGCAACCTTAAAGTAACCTTAAAAATCACCAATTCCAAACCTCTCATTTAAGAATTGGGGGAGCTAAGGCCCCAAAGGGTAAGGGACTGGATCAGTTATTAAATGTCTGAGGTAAAAGCCAAACCTAGGTCTTCCTGACTCCAAGGCCAGTGATCTACCCACTATATACTTCTCTCCTGGCTTTCCTCCTGATTTTCACCCTGGAGATTCTTCTACCCCTGTCTCTCCACCTCCCTCCACTGAATGACAAACTCCTGCCCAGGACAAAAACATATTAGAAATTAAGTTCTCCGTGTGTGGTTGATTTTCAACTCTAGATATGAGATGAAGGGGATAGGTCTCAGGCTGAATTTTGGTATACCATTTTCCTTTAGGGAAGATGTCAAAGGAAAGATCAAGGGGTTATAAGTAAAGGGAAGAGAGGCAAAATGGGAGTTTGAATAAAAAACAGAGAAAGCAAGAAGAAAACCTGTAAGTTAATTTCAGTAGACCAAAAGTTGAAATAAAGTGTGAAAGGTAAGGTATAGATAAAGAGAAAGACAGAGTGGTAAAATGGAGAATCTATTGTTCTGAGGGTCATGTGATCTAGATTTGACTCTTGGACTCTCACCTCAGCCATGAACTATGCATAGGATCTTGTACTAGTGAATTTATCTTTTTATAATACCATAAACTTAACTTCAGATTTAAAGTTAGAGTAACTATCCAAAATCATCTTGTCCAAACCCTTAGATGAGAAAACTAAGACCAAAACAAGGTAAGCAACTTGCCCAAGGTCATACAGATAAAAAAATGGCAGAGTCTGGATTTGAAGGTAGGCCCTTTGACTTCAAATCTCAAGCTTTTTCTACTGCACCACGCTTGTGTCTGACCAAATTATTTTTCTAGTCATTGATATCCCTGATAATGCACTTTATGTCACTTCTTACATACAAATCATTATTGGAAATAGTCTCCAGACTACTTACATTTATTCAGCATCTTTCCAAATTGGACAATAGGATGATGAATTTAGAACTGAAAGGGACCCTAGAAATCAACTAGGCCAAACACCTTGCTTTACAGATAAGGAAACTGAGTCCTAAAGAGGGTAAGTGACCTGCACAGCTCACACAAATAATAAGGAATATAGCTAAGATTTGAACCTGATTCTTTCAAGATCATCATGTTCCATGATTTGCTAAATAGTATCATTGTTCAATACAACTAAAGAGTATGATTTGAAGAATATTAACATATGAGAAGGTTTCTAATAACATCAAAGTTGCTATAATATATCTAAATTACAAACATGTAAGATTAATTAATTAAATTGCCCAAATAGAACTGATCCAACCATTCTGGAGAGTAATTTGGAACTATGTCCAAAGGGCTATAAAAACTGTGCATACAATTTCACACGTTAACATCACTACTAGGTCTATATCCCAAAGAAATTTTTTTAAAAGAAAAGGAAAAGGACCTACACAGACAAAAGTGTTTATAGAAGCTCTTTTTGTTGTAGCAAAGAATTGGAAATTAAGGGGATGCTCATCAAGTGGGGAATGGCTGAACAAGTTGTGGTATATAATTGTGGTGGAATACAATTGTGTTATAAGAAATGAAGAACACAATGCTTTTGGAGAAACTTAGAAAGACTCACATGAACTGATGGCAAAGTGAAGAAAGCAGTACCAGGAGAACATTGTACACAGTAACAGTAATATTATACAATAATCAACTGTGAATGACTTATTCTCAGCAATACAAAGATCCAAGACAATTCTGAAGGACTTATGATGAAAAATGCTATACATCTCTAGAGAAAAAATTGGTGGAGGACAAATGAATACTGAATCATAGTATTTTTTACTTTTTTTCATGTTTTTATTTTGTCTGAGTTTTCTTTCACAACATGACTAATATGGAAATGTGCTTTGTGTGACTGCACATGTATAATCTATATTAAACTACTTACCTTCACAATAAGGAAGAAAGAGAAGGAAGGAGAGAGGAAGAAAATTTGAACTCAAAATTTTTAAAAATGAATGTCAAAAATTGTTTTTACATGTAATTGGAAAAAATAAAATATTTTTAGAAAATAAAATGCTAATCAAACAAATAAATAAAATTGTCCATTTAAATCCAGAGCTCTATGGACCCAGTATTTGAAAACAATTAGAAATAGAGAACAGAGCAAATAGATGTCATGTAAAGAGATATTTCTTTTGTCACCAAACAAGGGCACCAGGGTGGGAACAAACTGTTTTGAACAAATACATCCCTCCTATTATGTTGTTAGATGTCCTCAACTAAAAGACATTTTCAAAATATTGTGTTAGTGATTGAATAAAAGTAAAAATCTGGGTTAAAAAGCCATATATCTTAGCTTGGGTATATGGGCTGCGAGCTTTGGAAAAACTTTTATTTACATGGAGGAAATCTTCACAGAGGAGGTGGGACTTCAAATAGCCCTGAAAGATAGGAAGTATTTGAAAATGTAGAGATTTGAACTGATCAAAGTATCCCCATAATCCTCAGCTTTCCTTTTCCTGGTGACCTGGAGGTACAGCATCAGCCCCCAAACTTCTGGCAACTTCCACATTTTCAGGTGAGATATTCCTGTCTGACTTCCAGGCTAATGGCAGATGCAGGAGATGACGGTGTAAGGCAAATTGGACATAATATGTATTTCAACAGTGCTGGGTGAATTCTGCTTCACAGCGATAGAAAGAACCAGCCTTCCTGTTTTAATAAGCAATGAGAAGGTGAGTTCAGGATAGGGCTCGATGTGCACTCTGACTGAAGGGAAATGGCTTCACACAAAAGTCCTTGAGGCTATCTTGAAATCCCAAATTTCAAGTCTGAGAGACTGTTCAGGGGAGGGCACTTTTTTGGAACTGACGGAAGAATGCCTGAGAAAAACATGGAGACAGAGACTTGTAGCCATGTATGAGAGTATTTCCTGGGACAAATTTATGCTCAATGGATAAATAACAACACTCTCTTATTCCTTCGAAGGAAATTACAAACAACATCTCATTTCCTAAAGAAAATTATATAGAAATGATCCTATCAGAGTTATAGATTTTTGTAATTCTAGACCTAGAGAGGGTCCCTGAAGTCCTCAAGTCTTCAAGCCCAATGGATGAATCCTCTCTACAACAACCCCAACAAGAGATAAAAATGGAAGTATAACCCCAAGTATCCTGCTTGCAAGCCAAATGGCTGGTCTTGCTTAGATTCTTGCTCTTCTTCAGGTCCTGAAAGTTTTCAATGGAAGCTATATTTACATGTTTTGAAAACAGATTATAAATTCATTATTTGGAGGATAATCTTGTCAGGCCGGTCTGCCCTGGTGTCGACTGTTTTCTAACCTAACATTAGTTAATCCCCACTGCTCTGAAGTAAATCCCTCTGACTACAAGATGAAAAGTGATTTCATGAAGCAATATTTAAAGGCCAACAAACAATAACATGCCTACACCATTGCTTCTGCAATATCTATTTCTGGGAAATGTTCAAAAACCTGTTTGGGAGAATGGATGTGAAAAAATTCTTATGGTTCATATTGCTGGATGATACTTTTGATGAATAACGTGGAAGTGTTTGAACTTTTAGGGAGAAGGCTTTTAATAAAAGTATGTGCACACATCAGATATGGTACACCTGAAGATTACCCTGGACCTACAATCCACAACGAGGGAGGGTAACAAGCAATTCACAGTTACCTCTGTTTACGTTTTGATTTATAATCTTCATCTTTCAGGCTAATTATTGGTTTCTTTAAGGAAGAGATACTGCCTTGCCAAGAGAACATATCTTTGTATTAATGTATCTGAATTGCATGTATTTTCTATAAAGGAGCCAGGATAAGCCAATATCATCATACGCTAACAGGAGGGAGCCAGGATGAGCCAATACTTTCATGTGTTCACAGGTCTCACTAAGGAGCATAATGTTAAACTAATATAAGCTATTGTGATCATATAAACTTTCTTTTTTGCTTTGATACTAGGCTACTTATTTGCTTGCCTTTCTCCCTTCAATTTTCTCATGGTACCTTTTTTAACTGTGTATTTATATCATAGTTATTTGTTTATTTGTCCTTCCTCCCATTAGATTATAAATTCCTTGAGATGAAGACTTTGTGTACTATCTTTGGATCTCAAATACCTGTTCCTGTGCTTCACACATAGCAAGCTCATAATGCATTTTGAAGTAAATTGGATAATCAGACTTGATATCAGTAGTTTAAACAGCATAATATCACCACAATCAAGCAAGGAGGACAAATGAATTGTAGGTGCTTTTGCCGATAGTCCAAACATAGGCATCAACTTCTCTCCCACTCTGAAGCTGTCTATAGACAGGAAGAGGCTGAAACTCTGGGCTAATGTTTAATGTAGTCAACAGTAGAAGAGTTCTAAGTATTGAAAAAAAGGAACTCAAGAGATTCTTCTGAGATTTCTTGCTGGCAAATCAGCTGAATGGAGGGGGAGAGGACATTTTGTGAATACTGTTTTATTATTTAACTGTTTTAGTAAACACTTTTTCTTGGAGCTAACTGTATCTTCTGACTGATTATTGAAGGTTCATCCATGAAATTTCTCATTGGAGAAACAACAGACTGAAAAATAGATCAAGAAGGGATAATTGAAGAATTATTAGACTACCTGAAAGTCATTATCAAAGAAATATCCCAGACATCATATTTCAAGAAATTATCAAGAAAAACTGCCCTGACCACCTAGAAACATAAGGTAAAATAGAAATTGAAATAATCCACCAACCACTACCAGAAAGAGATCCAAAAATGAAAACTTCCAGGAACATTATAGCCAAATTCCAGAGCTCCCAGGTAAAAAAAAAATACTTCAAGTAGCCAGAAAGAAACCATTCATATACCATAAAGCCACAACCAAAATCACACAAGATTTAGCAGTTACAACATTAAAGGAGTGAAGACCTGGGTATATGATATTTCAGAAGACAAAAGAGCTAGGATTAGAACCAAGAATAACCTACCCAGAAAAACTGAATTTAATCCTTAAAGGAAAAAAGGATATTTAATGAAATAGAGGAGGTTCAAGCATTCCTGATAAAAAGACCTGAGGTAAATAGAAAAGTTGACATTCAAACAGAAGATGCAAGGGTAGCATAAAAAGGTAAACATGAAAGAGAAATCATAATAGACTCAATAAGGTTAAACTATTTACCTTTCTACATGGGAAGATGATATATATATATATATATATATATATATGTGTGTGTGTATATATATGTGCGTGTGTGTATATATATGTATATGTGTATATGTGTGTATATATACATATATACACATATATGTATATATATGTGTGTATAATATATATACTATATATACATATGTGTGTATATATATATTAACATCTATGAATTTTATCATTATTAGGTCAGTTAGAAGGATTCTATATAGAAACACAGTGTAGGACTGATTTGAATGTTTTGTGACTATGTGAAAAATGGATATGTGAGAAAGAGGGCACTGTGGAAGAATGAGAGTGGAGAGGAAGAAAGAGGAAAATTATCTCACATAAAGGAAGTGAACAAGGAAGAGTTTTGCAATGAAGAAGGAAATGGAGTAGGGCAGGAAGGCAATGCTTCAGCCTCACTCACATCTAAATTAGTTTAAAGAGGGGGGAACACACACACACACACACACACACACACACACACTCACTCACTCACTCACTCACTTGGTAATAGAAATCTATCTAACCTAACTGGGAAATAGGAGCGGAAGGGGGAAAAGAAAGGTAGTGGGGGGAGAGGATAAAAAAGAGGAAGATAAAAGAAGGCAGTGGTCAGAAGCAAAAGAGACACTAGAGGAAGGACAGAATAAAAAGATAAAAAGAAGGATAAGCAGAAGAAAATAGGTTGGAGGTAAATTCATGGTTAATAAGCATAACTGTGAATGTGAATGAGATGAACTCACCCTGCAAATCACGGAATGGATTAGAAACCAGAATGCAACAATATGTTGATTACAAGAAACATATCTGAAACAGAGAGACACACACAGAGTTAAAATAAGGGGCTGGAGCAGAATCTATTATGCGTCAGTTGAAGTAGAAGAAAGTGGGATAGCAATCATGGTCTCAGACAAAGCAAAAGCAAAAATAGACCTAATTAAAAGGGATAAGCAGGGAAACTACATCTTGCTAAAAAGGAACAATAGATTATAAAGGAATACCAATACTAAATACATGTGCACCAAATGTCATAGCATTCAAAATCTTAAATGAAAAGTTGAATGAATTACAGAAGGAAATAGACTTTCTACTCTCAAAGTTTGATAAATCTAATGATAAAATAAACAAGAAAGAAGTTAAGGAGGTAAATAAAATTTTAGAAAAGTTAAATATGATAGCCCTCTGGAGATAACTGAATAGAAATAGAAAGAGTATACTTTTTTTCTCAGCTGTACATAGCATATTCACAAAAACTGACCAATGGCCTAAAAATCTCACAACCAAATGCAGAAAGGAAGACATATTAAATGCACCTATTTCAGACCATAATGCCATAAAAATTATATTCAGTAAAGATCCATGGAAGCATAGATTAAAAACTAATTAAAAACTAAATAATCTAATACTAACAAATGAGTGAGTCAAAGAATAAATCATAGAAACAATCAATACTTTCATTAAAAAGAATAACAATGAGACAACATTCTAAAATTTGTGGGATGCAGCCAAAGCAGTACTGAAGAGAAAAGTTATATCTCTAAACATGTACATCAATAAAAGAGAAATAACAGGGAGGAAGAGAGAGAATTTAGAACTCAAAGTTTTAAAAATGAATGTTAAACATTGTTTTTACATGTAACTGGGGAAAAATAAAATGCTAAATATTTTTAAAAGAATATCAAGTGAACCAATGAAAAAAATTGTAAAGGAAGCTAGCCTAGTAGATTCAGTTTTCAAACTAGATTACAAAATGTTAATCACCAAAGCAATCTGATACTGGCTAAGAAACAGTGATAGGTTAGTAAAATAGATTAGTCATACAATGCATACTAGTAAATGACTACAGTAATTTCATTTTTGACAAATCTGAAGATCTAAGTTTTGGGGGCAAGAACTCAATGTCTGACAAAAATTGCTGGGAAAACTGGAAAGCAGCTTGGCAGAAACTTGGCAGAGACTAACAACTCACGATGTATACCAAGATAAGGTCAAAATGGATAAATAATTTAGACATATAAAGATATCATAAGTAAATTAGGGGAGCATGGAAAATATACGTGTCAGATGCTGGATAAGGGAAGAGTTTATGACAAAAGAAATAGTTTAGATTACATGAAATTAAAAAAAAAACTTTTGAATGAACAAAACTAATGTAGCTACAGTTAGAGAGAAAAACAAGAAGCTGGAGGAAACTTGATAGCAATGTTCTCTGATGAAGGCCTTATTTCTCAAATATATAGGGAACTGAGCCAAATTTATAAAAATAAGTTGATAAATGGTCAAAAGATATGAACAGTTTTCAGAAGAAGAAATCAGAGCTATCAATAGCCACATAAACATTTCTCTAAATCACTACTAATTAGGGAAATGCAAATTGAAACAACTCTGAGCTACCACTTCACACCCAGCAGATTGCCTAACATGACAGAGAAGGAATATTATAAATGTTAAAGAGGATTTGTAAAAATTGGGCCACTAATGCACTGTTGGTGGAGTTGTGAACTAGCCCAACCATTCTGAAGAATAATTTGGAACTATTCCCAAAGAACTATAAAGTAGTGCATACTCTTTGACCAGCAATATCACTACTATGTCTGTATCGCAAAAAGATTTAAAAAAAAACAGGAAAAGGACCTATTTGTACATAAATATTTATAGCAGCTCTTTTTATGGTGGCAAAGAATTGGAAATTGAAGGGATGGCCATCAATTGGGGAATGGCTGAACAAGTGGCACATAATTGTAATAGAATGCTACTGTGCTGTAAGAAATGATGAGCAGGATGGTTTCAGAAAAGACTGGGATGACTTATGCAAAGTAAAGTGACTAGAACTGGGAGAACATTGTACACAGTAACAGCAATATTGTAAGGGTGATCAACTGTGAAAGTCAAAGACTCTGATCAAGACGGTGGTCCAAAACAATTCCAAAGGACCATGCTGAAAAATGCTATCTACCACAAAGAGAGAACTGGTGAACTCTAAATGTAGATCAAAGCATACCTTTTTTTTTACTTTCTATATTTTTCTTGGAGCTCTTTGTGTTTTTTTCTTGCAACATGGCTAATATGGAAATACGTTTTGTATGACTTCACATATATAATTGATATCAAATTGCTTGTCTTCTCAAGGAGGGGCTCGGGGTGAGAAGGAGAAAGAGAATTTGGAACTCAAAATTTTGAAAAATAATTGTTAAAAATGTTACATGCGATCAGGAAATATTTAACAAAATAAATTTTTAAATGTAAAAGAAAGTTAATCCATGAGTGAGTATTCACAAACTATAGTTTTAGGAATGCATACCCATATATGTATGTCTGAACTTAAACTAGAGTTTAGTTCTCCATCCCCCTCCCCAAGAACCAGCCTGCAAACCCATGAGTGCTGAGTTACAGATAGCCCAAAAAGGGTTCTATATATTTATTAATAACTTCTAACCCGGAGACAATCACTTTACTGTTCTGGGCTTTAGTTTCCTCATCTCTTAAAAAAGGGGGTTGTACTTGATGACTACTAAAAAGCCTTTCTAACTCTAAATCTGGTATTTTTCTTAACTTTTTCAATTGGGTAACCATTTATTTTCTGTTCTCTCACCTCCTTCTACAGAAAAAGAAAGAAAAAAGAAAAGAAAAGAAAAACCCCGTAGCAAATACAGTTAAGCAAAACAAATCCCCCACATTGTCCATGTCCAAAAAAATGTGTGTCATATTGAGCATTTTCAGTCAATAACCTCTCTGTCAGGAGGTAGATAAGATTTCATCTTTGGCTTCTGGAATCCACAGTACTATTCTAACATGGGGTGGCCCTCTCTCACCTTGAGTCAATATGAAGTGGAGAGCACATGGAAAATGTAAGAAGAGATTAACCAAGGAGCTCAGTCCCTTTGAACATGCTCAGAGCCTCAATGACGTAATCCACCATGTGGAAGTATCTGAGGAGTCCACTTCAGAGAGAGTCATCATGATATGTAATGGAAGTGCCTTGGAGAGATTTGGAACAAGCACAGACCTTCTATGACTGGTTCTGGCCTGCTAACCACATGGTGAATAGAAGTCGCTTTGATTGTCTGTGGATGTCTAGCCAGTGCTGGGGGGAATTCAAAAGTTGATCTCATTCTCTCCTCTCCATTTGACATTTTCTTGGATGGTGGCATTCTAGTGAAAGACAGTGCCATAAGGGGAATTAGGACTTGGCGTTCATTATTTTGTTTTAGATGAAGGATATTGGAGATGACTATGACCTTATGAGCTTAGAGGGATCAGCAGAGTGAGCTACCAGCAGATCAGGGAATGAAGTTCATGATAGGGTTTGCAGGCAGCTGGTCCAGCTTTTAGCAAGGAATGACTTTCAGGATCCAACCCAACTGTAGCTACGACAAGGACTTACTCAGCATTAATACCACATTAATATGGTAAAGAACTTAGTGGGACCAATGCTATGTATAAGTTTATTTAAGATTGAGTCTAATGTCCTCAGGAATCAATGTGACATAGGGGAGAATGTGCCCCAAGATGTTCTATATCTTCAAAATAATTATCTCTTTCTAAAAGCTGATTGATGATGATTGGTTAAATGAAATAAGGCTAGTAACTTGTGGCCAACAGGGGGAAGGAGAATATACCAAAATTGAGAATCAAGCTGATAGTGTTATTAGATCCCCCAACTTCTCAGGGGTACCCCTAGGTCTTGAAGAGGCGCTATAGGTGGTCATGCTCTAGGACAAAAACCATTAAACTATGATCTTAATTATTTATCGATCACTATCACAAGTGAAAAATCAGACACAATATAACTTTGATGCTGGAATACTATAATAACTACTCATTTCAGCAAAGAATTCAGTACAAAGCAGGTGTACGTTAAATCCTTCTCACCCTCATCCCAGAAAGTTTTTTTTTAACTAATTATCAAAGGGATCCTATCATAATGTTGACTCATCAGATAAGGTGATCTGAGAGCACAGACAGTAAGGATTGCATAACAGTGAGAATCCAGCATATCAGCGTTTGAAAAAGCTTATCTAGAACTGTTTATTTCTGGCTAGGACATTTTTGTCATCAGATTACGTGTTTGGGTTGTTAAGGCCAAAGTTTGAAAGGCAGATTATTTTCTCCAAAGTACTTTGTCTGCCATTAAGGTAGCACATATCCCCAAATCTGTGCTCCTTGGTTCTGTGCTGTAGTTACAATGGAATCGGGCCAAGAAATATCAAATGTACTATTTCCAACTTAATGCACCTTTAGGAAGCTAAAAGTCAGTAAAGAGAATTAGATTCACCCCTTCAATAGACTATTATTTAATAGCTCTATATTTCCCAACCTAGATCGCTTTATCTTCTCCCATTTCAAGAATACATTTATGTATGTGTGACAATTTCGTACTTAGACCGAAGAGAACTTCTCATCCCTCTTTTCCCATAGCCTGTTTTCTTTGAAGGAAAGAAAAAAATCCCCCTTGCTCACTTTTTTCCATTCCAAAGGCCATCATTGCCTTCAAATATAGATTATGATATTATTTTACACCTGCATATTACTTTGTGCTTTTCAAAGCATTTTCACATGCAACATAATGTTTCTGAAAAGAAGGTAGCGCGGATATTCTTGTACTCATTTCACAGGTTAGGAAACTGAGCTCCAGAGAAGTTAGATGAGAAGTCAAAAAAACTAGTTATATTCAGAGCCGAGGCCAGAGGCTTAACTAGGGCAGGGTAGTGATGGGTCTTTGATCCCAGGCTCCGATATATAGAAGATTATGATAGTACTTATACTCCTTTAACAGCATAGAAACAACTGAGCTTAATACTCAATTAGCAAGAACAGTGAATTAAAATGAGAAGCTACCAAATGCTGCTACTTAGCACTGTCTTACCTTACTCCCTAAAAGCCCCCTACCCCTGAAATGGCTGAACAGATTATGGGATATCATTGTAATTTAATACTATTGTGTTATAAGAAATGACAAGGAGGATGATTTCTGAAAAACCTGAAAAGATTGACATAAACAGATACAAAGGTAAGAGGCCAGAACCAGGAGAACATTGTACACAGTAAAAGCAATATTGTATAATAATCAAACTGTGAATGACTTGGCCATTCTTAGCAATACAATAATCCAAGACATTTCCAAAGGACTCATGATGAAAAATGCTATCTGCCTCCAGACAAAGAATTTGTGAAGTCTGAATGCAGATTAAAGCATATTATTTTTGCTTTATTTTTTTCTTGGTTTTTTGTGTCTGTATTTTCTTTCACTACCTAGTGTGGAAATATTATTTTGCATGATTGCACATGTGTAACCTTTATCAAATTACTTACCTGTCACAGGGCATGGGTGGGAAGAGAAGGAGGGAGGGAGATAATTTGGAACTCCATTTTTTAAAAAATGAATGTTAAAAATTGTTTTACATTTAATTGGTAAAAAATAAAATGTTATTCAAAAGAGTTTGACACTTCCCCCCCCAAAAAAAAATAAAAATAAAACCTCTCCAATAGTAGCCACATTGTCTCTGATATCTTTCATGTTTCTGGTGCTTTTCCTGAAACTTGCTCCAAGTGCCAAAATTTGCTAGTTAGGACTCCGGCCAGGGCAGAAGTCAGAGACTCTTAACTTCCAGACCTGGGCTGTTTCCATTGTACCATGTTTCCATCAATGAAAGGTTTGTTTTTTAAGCAAATATTAAAGCAGTAGTGTTTGTCTTAAATTTAACTTGAAAATATGTTATCATGAAAATTAATCATTGTTTACTACAACTTAATTTTGTGGATTTGTCAAGATTTTTTTCTTTTCTTCTTTTCTTTTTCTTTCCTTTCTTCCTTTCTTTTTTTCTCTCTTTTTCTTTCCTTCCCTCTATCCTTCCTTTTTTCCTTTCTTTGTTCTTTTTTTTTTTTAAACAGAAGACTGTATCTCTCTGTCTTACCAGGGCTGGAAGTCCAGAGTTTACTCACAGGCCCAATCTTCCTCTTGTTAGGACAAGGACTTTGACTTGCTCCATTTTCAAACTAGGCAATGTCAAATTTAGTTCACACGTTCGATTGTCTTAGCCTTCTGTAGCTCAGAACTCCTGAACTCAAGAGATCCATCATTTCCTGCCTTCCTGGTAGCTGGGATTGCATGTATATTCCACCATGGTCAACAACATTATAAAGATTTTTCCAAACTCTTTCTGGAATTGTTTATTTCTGGCTAGGACATTTTTGTCATCAGATTATATGTTTGGATTGATAAAGTTGAAGTTTGAAAGGCAGATTATTTTCTCCAAAGTACTTTGTCTGCAACTAAGGTAGCTACTATCAGTTAGCAGGTGGTAGCTTATTTATTGATCATTCAACCAACAAGCCTGTATTCCCCAGGCATTGTGCAAGGCACTAGGGACACAGGACAAGGGCAAATACTAGCAATGATTAAAAAAAAAGGCCCTGCCCTCAAAGAGTTCACCATGTATCCGGAAACACAATGTATACATTTAAGTAAATACAAAATATACACAAAGTTCAAAGTAATGTGGGGGAGGACACTAACGGGAAATACCTAATGAGGAAGTGGGAGCCAAGCCTTGAAGGAAGCTAGGGATTATTAAAGGAGGTGATGAGGGAATGTATTACAAACATTGACACAGGCTATGCAAAAGCTCAGAAACAGGAAATGAGTTGTCCTGTATGAAGAGCAGCAAGTAGGCCTGTTTAGATAGTATATAGAATTTGTGAAGGTAAGTAACGTGTAATACTAGTCCAGCACCTTGAAATTTACCCAATGGTACGGTTACCTGAGACAGCTATTTACCATGCTTTTCTATCCAATTACATTTAAAGTAGTTTCATCATACCACCATCATCCTGACACCCCTCTCCAAAAAAATGTATGTGGCACAGGTAGGCCAAGACTAAACCAGAGATATTTTTCAAAGGATTCCATGAGGTCCCAATTATCTAACAATAGATTTTGCTCCCTATAAGATAATTCATCCAGAAAAATTAGCCATTGTTTTCCCAAGAAGCTACTGCTAGAAATAGATTTTCTGAAGAAATTGAGGTCAAGGTGTTTGGACTGATAACAGGTATCACTGAGCCCACTGAATATGGATTTCACACTCATATCTTCAAGCTAAGAATTCTTACTGGCTATACCACTTCCCAACCTAATTCACAGAAGGCAGTCCCTGGCTTTTCTCCAAACCTCCTAAGAAGGTTCATAATGAAGATGGCAGCTATGATATGGGCTTTACTCCTGAGAACTGGAGAGGAAAAACACAGAAGTGAACAGAGACCAAATGACAAAACTTCTGTCTCCAAACAGAATCACAAAAAACAGACACATTCACTTGTCAGTTAAGAAGTATTTATTAAGTTCCTACTATGTGTCAGCCCCTGTGCTAAATGCTGGGGATCCAAAAAAAGGCCAGTTAGTCTTGTTCCACAAGGAGCTCATTACCAAGTCTCTCTCTGATTTGTTGCCTATACCAACCAGGGTCAATCCTGAGCAAATATATCCTCCCTCTCTCCCTCCCTTCCTTCCCTCCTTCTTTCCTTCTTTCTTTCCTCCCTCCCTTCCTTCTATTCATTCTTCCCTTCTTAATCCCTTTTGCCCTTCTGTATTTTCTCCCTCCCTCCCTCTCTCCTTTCCTCCCTCCCCTTCCTTCCTTCCTTCCTTCTTTCCTTCCTTCCTTGCTTCCTCCCTTTCTTCCCTCTACCTTCCTACTAGCAAGGGAGCTAGTTATGTATGCCAATAACTGATACAAAATAGGATGTGTTATAGGTACCACACTCCATCCTTCCCTATGCTCACATGTGCAATGAAGTCACTAAGTATACACTGACTTGTTAACAAGCTCTTAATACAATTCTTCTTCATCTTCTGGAAGATATGCTGATATAGACATTGCAAGTACCTTCACAGAAGTCTTCTTGCTGATGCTCATCATGAGCCTGCCAATGACAAGTAACCAAGTATACCATGAAATGATCTTTCTTATTGCCTGTAATATGCCCAAAAAAAATCCCACCAACTCTTTTTTATTTTCCTCCACAAGGAGAACCCATGAGTTATTTTGCCATTTACCTAAATTTTATTTTATCTCCCAGTTTCCTTCACAACAAGGTTGTTAATGTTAATGATTCAGTTTCTCTTATAGTTTATCACCTTTTTAAAATCAATTTTTCAACCAACAAGGATTTATTAAGTTCCTACTATGCAACTGAGTCACCAGACAAGGATCTCACATCAAGAAACATAATTTTGAGGGAAGGAGTCTTTTTTAAAAATTATTCATTTAATTTATTTAATATATTTAGTTTTCAGCATTGATTTTCACAAGTTTGAATTACGAATTTTCTCCCCATTTCTACCCTCCTGCCCACTCCAAGATGGCGTATATTCTGGTTGCCCCATTCCCCAGTCAGCCCTCCCTTCTGTCACCCCACTCACCTCCCATCCCCTTTTCCCTTCCTTTCTTGTAGGGCAAGATAAATTTCTACGCCCCATTGCCTGTATATCTTATTTCCTAGTTGCATGCAAAAACTTTTTTTTTGTTTTTGAAGATCTGTTTTTAAAACTTTGAGTTCCAAATTCTCCTGACGGAAGGATTCTTGAGATATCTGAAAAGGGGAGGGAATAATTAACAAACGGAAAAGATCATGGAAGTTATCGTTCACTAGGAAGAGGCGATCCAGAAGTTATTAACTCATAAACCTAGAAATCTATTTTCTCATCTCTTGAAAATGTTTATGAGAGTAACTTCTACCAATTTCAAGGGTGTATTTGATAAAACTATGGAAAAACAGTCTTGCAAATGACATTCCATAGTAGTTCCACAAATAAAAGGTGTGGAGAATACTTATTATTTGTCAAATATAAAAAAAAATTTGAATCAGTACAGCAACATACAGCCTTAAAGTTTCTCTTCTAATGAAATATCTCATTTCTACATTAGGAACATAAAAGTTTCTGAGACCAGAATGAAAGGTTGGATGCATTTGGAGCTTCTGCATGAAACAAAGGTCTAACTTATTAACTATCATATTCTTTTGATGATGCAATATGACAACGAATCTTATAATATTCCAGTCTATGAGGAAATAAAATTTCAGTTCCACCAAAGAGCAATGGAGACATCATCAAAGGGATATGATAGGAAAAAAATGGTGGATGGGTCACATACAAAGTGAGGGGCACCAAATGGACAACCTGTATGTTGCACTTGTACCCTCATGATATAAACAGACCTACGTCAAGGTTTCTAGCATGTTGGGTGGACCCCCTATCAACAATTTATAGGAAAGAGGACTGGATAACACATAAAGGATGAATAAGCTGTAGTCTGTTCTGGAGTGAGTACATGCATTGATTTTGACCAAAGATCCACTGGTGTGATGGACTAACTTTTCTCTAACAAATTCTTCCTCCCACCCACAACGTGGGAAGGCTTCACCTAAAAGAAAACACAGCTACCCCTAGGACTAATTTAACCCATCTTCCCCAGTATAGCTTCCTAGTCATCTAAAGGCACAAAAAATCCCAGCTACATGTAACCTGGGCAGCTAGACGGTGCAGTGGATAGAGTTCCAGGCCTGAAGTCAAGAAGACCTTGGTTCAAATCTAGCCTCAGACATTTACTAGCTGTGTGACTCTGGGCAAGTCATTTAACCCTGCTTGCCTCCGTTTCCTCATCTGCAAAATGAACTGGAGAAGGAAATGGCAAACCACTCCAGTATCTTTGCTGAGAAAACCCCCAAAGGGGTCACAAGGAGTAAGACACAACTAAAAACTACTAAACAGCAACAACAAACGTAAGCTAGGTGGATTTTGTGGAACTTGGTGGATTTCTGAAGCTTATGACAGTCAACTTGCCTTGCTTTCCAGAAGTATTTTCATATGGAAAGGAGGGGGTCTGCATCCAGAGAAGCTAAATGTCACTGTATCCTTCTTTCATATCTTTACTAGGCTAGGGCAAAATAAAGCTCCTTGTGTTAACTGTTCAACAATTTGTGAATGTCTTATTTCATCACAACACCAAACCTAAACTATAAGAGTGTTGATGTTAGAGTTGTACCTCTCACAACTGGAATATTGAAGATGCTGCCTTGGTTGCTGAGTTAAGGGCAAGAATCCCACAGTTTCATTGAATGTAGGAGGCATCATGGTATACCAAAAAAACCATGGAGCTCTTGTTGTCAGAGGGCCTGGGTTGAAATTCCAGTCCTTCCACTTAGGTCTTAATTTCCTCATCTGGAAAAAAAGGGATCTTTAAGTTCTCTTTTCTAAGTTTATTATACTATGAATTCAATTCAAATGGTATTTGGTAGTGTGAGAGATTTTTAAAAAGTTAGATAAGATGATCTCCTTCTCCTTGTGGACTTACAATCTAGGAGAAACACAAATACACTCCACTAACAGCTCTTTCCTGCCATATACTTCTGTCAGAGGCTTTGAAAGATTGGTACCCTCCCTAACGGCTTCTACTTATCTTTTCTCTGTCTTGTCTCCTCACCCATCTTTTAAAAACACCTTGAGATCCTTCACCGATTTCATTATCTAAGCCATTTTCTTCCCCTTCCTAAACTAAAATCCCTGGAAATTGACTAAATCCCTCATTTCCCTGCAGACAAGCTCCATACCCACAGACCAGTTCCATTTAATTCTGTGGTAACCATTTTGAACTGGACCAAGCTACAAGTTGCAGGGTTGACCCTCATTTATGGCACATTTCTCCCTATCCTATTCAACTTGCACTAAATTAATTCACAGACCCAGATTTTCAAAGTTAGTTCTACCATTTGGAGGATCATAGCTTCTTTTATTATCCTAGAGAACACCTGGGCTTAGTCTCCCTAGTAAGTCATATCTCCTTGATGGTGGCACCATACTTCTCCAGGATCTTTGTGCGTTATATCAAGTCCCTTCAGCAGAAGAAACAGTTTCTTTTTTTCCATTTTCAAAGCATGTATCTTCCCTCTAGCTTCCTATTTACTATCTATAGTGCTCCTAGTTCTTAGATGATTTGTTTTTCTGGTTCTAAACTGAGTGACTAACGAAGAGTTTCTCTACTTAGGTTATTAGATCTAGCCACTTCTCTAGATTCTTTTTAATAAGTCATCTTTCAGTGCTGCCCAACCCAACCCCAAAGAGTAATGGTTTTTCCAAACCTTCTTACCAAACTTTTACCATGCCCCAAGTGTCTTAAACATATAACACAATAACAGATAGAACATCCACACTGAGAAAATAAGAGTCATTTCCTCACACCGGTGTCATAGAATTTATCAGGTATGTGCAATCAGATAAGCCACACTAGAACATTCCCCAGTCCATTCCATAAAGCAATCTTTCCCAAATAGGACATATTGGACTTTCTACAATAAATACAACTCTTGAGGCCCCAAGGGACTTTTGGAGGGGGGAGGCCATAGTTGTCTTCTTTACATCAACTTCAAAGGCAAGAGACATGCCTCTAAACATCCCCAATGCCTCTTAGTAATATTAGCAAACTAGAATCCACAAGCATGTCTTTGAAATTTGGCTAATAATTCACAGTGGATGCAACATGGAAAAATAGAAAAAAAAATAGCTAGATTTTGAGTCAGGGGGCTTGAGTTCCAATCTTAGATCTGCCACTGTGATTTTAGGTAAATGATTCACACCTTTTGTACTCAATTTCCATATCTGTCAAAGGAGGGGGTTCAACTAGATAATCTCTAAATCTATGTTACCAAAAAACCTATCTACTGGGCCCTATGTAGCCCCTAACAGTCACCACCATTCATCTAGTGCCGATTATCATAAACATACAGATAATGCTTCCATAAGATATACTTTGCAACCCAAGCCTGCTGAAGGATGAGAAATATCACCATGGCTCTTTCTTTTCAACTGCATTCTGACTAATCAAGTCACTTCCCCTCTCACATCTCTGCTTCCTCCTCCATAAAATAATGCAGTTAAACCAAATGATCTCTAACATTCCTTCTGATCCAATCTAATCCCAAAATTTAAAAAAAAATCCTAAAAACTAATTACATTCAAGGCATTGTACTAAGCATTAGGGATCAAAGTCAAAGAAAAAAGACAAAAAGTAGCCCTCAAGGATATTAATTTTCCTGAGTGTGAGGGTTCATAATGTAAACACATGCAAGTATATACGGGATAACAGGATAAAAGAGAAAAAAGATAGACAGAGAGAGCCATCAACTAAGGAAATCAGAAAGACTTCGCAAAGGAGGTAAAACATAAACTGATTCTTGAAGTTAAGTATTCTAAGAGGCAAAAGTGAGGATGGAACATGTTCTAGACAGAGGAGAAGGACTGTGCAAAGTTGCAGGGGCAGGAGAAAGAATGTCACATTTGGAAAACAGCATGCCGGATGATGAACAATAAATCTGGAAAGGTAGGCTAATGTGAGACCATGAGGGGTTTTCAGTACCAAGCTAAGGGGTTTGCTTTTTATCCCTGCTGTGACTAGGAGACGTTGAGGTAAAGTAGTTTCCTGGTCAGGCTTGTTGTGTTAGTAAGATTATTTGGGCAGCTCTGCGGAGGATGGATTAGAGAGAAAGGACACTGGGAGCCGGCAGCCTAATTAGGAGGATTTTGTATTAGTCAAGTGAGAGACTATGGTTGGGGGTGGGGGAGGTATTGTAGGAGTCATTGGGAAGTGACAGCGATGTTAAAAGAAAAAAAAGAGAACAGGGAAGGAAGGAAGGAAGGAAGGAAGGAAGGAAGGAAGGAAGGAAGGAAGGAAGGAAGGAAGGAAGGAAGGAAGGAAGGGAAAGAAAGAGAAAGTAACATTAATAAAACATAAAAGGGGGGAAGAAAAGGGGATCCAGGGGTGGAGCTTGAATTCAGTCAAAGGGCTGCACTTGAGGATCTAGAGGGCAACATGTGACCTCAAGGCTACAAGTTCCCCATCTCTGCCACAGTCAGCTAGCTTCAGAGCACTGATCGTAAGGGAGGTTCAGGATTTTTGAGCACCATGTGGCAGGTGCAAAGCCTCTTTCATTCCCTCTTCACCTCCCTGAGTGACTCTAGCTTCCTGGTTAGGGGCACCCTTAGCCACTGACCCCAAGAGTGGGGCTGATATGATTGCTGTGACTAGATAGACCCTAGCAAGGCAACACAGCTGCTCACAACCTGGTCCACTGTTGTTTTGAAGCACAGGCCAGGACTCAGGCTAGCTTGCCGAGCCAGCAGATTCACGTGGGCCTTTGTTCCAGCATCCAGTTGCCCTGTGGTCCATCACCTGGTATCTGCATCACCACCCCATCCATTGCAGCCCATGGAACCACACGTTCCTTCCCTGTGGGCCGTTCCGCCTAAATAGTTACCAGATGCAATCTTTAAAACAATCCCCCACCCAAGAAATACTCAAGGCAGATAGGAGCACAGAGCAAAAGGGGGGGGTGGCTCCTCCTCTCCCTACAACCCTCTCAGACAGCTAAGTGTCCATCCCTTACTCTCCAAAGGCCTGATTTATAATATGCCTTTAGTCCACATCTGCAGCCATTTGTTTACTTAACCAAGAAGGGGAAAATATGATGTTAAACTATCAGGGGATTGACTTATGCTTGAGAAAACAAGGACATTTTCAAGGAGGCTTCCCCTCTTCCCTTTGTCAGTTGTGTTTATGGGGATTAGAAGGTTCTGACATCCATGTACTTTGTGCTGATCTAGCCACAAATGACCATGTTTTAGCACAATGAAAGGGGAAAGGCAAGGGAGAAAGAGGGAGGCAAAAGGTTGCATTGAATTCTCTTGATGTTAAGTGCTTTTCAACCTTTCAAGCTATTCCTCTTTTGATTGCAGTGTTTGGTAGTGTTTTGTTTTGTGGGCATTTTTTCCATATGGGTTTGAATAGAATTATCTCCGCTATCTCATAGGGGACAGCAAAAGAAAGAATGAAACCACGTCAATGGCTGGATTTATAATCCGCCAGTCATTGACTCGTCCAACTGGCCCTTGAGAGGCTAGATAATCTGCTGTGTCAATGTGCACTATTAGAGTCACTTAATTGATGGATTATTGACAGGAAGGACTCTTTAAAGTGGCTACAGTCTGTGCTATGAGTGCCTATTTAAAGAGATTTAATCTGTAAATTATTGAGGCTACAGAATGCAAAGGTTCCTTCCAAGCCATTATCTGGCATTGTGTTCAGGCCAGGAGAGCACTTTCAGAAGGAATTGCCCATGCCTACCCCCACTTCTTATCCAAATTCCATTCATCCTTCTACCCTCACATCCCCACATTTTTACATGAAGCCTTACCCAGGTATCTCAGTCGACAGTGATCTCTCCTTTCTCTGAGCTCCCGTCCTACCTATGCCCAGTATCACACCACTGAACACTTAACTCTATCCTACCTTGCAGGATTTTCTAGTTCACCTAAGCGTATAAATCTTGTCTCTCGAGCTGGTCTCTAAGTACTCAAGGGCACAGAACGTATATGTCTCTTGTTCCACCTGTAGCATAGAAGATAGAGATTTGGCCGGAGATCCAGGAAGACACAGATTGAAGTCCAGCCTCTGACATGTGCTGGCTCTGTGACTTGGGACAAGCAAGACTAAACTACAGTGAAGGTACTTCCTGTATTGATAGGAGCTTCCTTACTCAGCCATTTCCTATGCCAATGAAATCACAGGTCCAGTTCCTCTTCTTATCTGTCCACCCAGTACAGTATTGGACTCCATGGAACATAATCAGTAAACACTTTTTGGTTTGACTTGGATCCTGGCAAAGAGCTTCAGGCTGTGAGCACAACCAATTTGAGCCCAGGCTCTTGTTCAGAAATCAGCAGCCTCGCAGTTGCCAACCTCTGTTCTGCAATGCTGAGAGTGATTCAGGAGAGGAGAAAGACAAAAATAAAAACAAACACCCGCTATTGTGAAGGTGGAAAGGAAATAAATCAAATTCAGTCTTACAAGCAGTTGGTGGTGGCAGCAAAGTACGGGAATAGCAAGAAGGTTGGAAGGGCAAAATGACATAGTAGATAGGGCACGAGACTTGAACTAAGGAGGTCCTGGGTTCAAATACTGCTTCAGACAGTTAGTTGTGTGACCCCAGGCAAAACCTTTAACCCATCTGTACCTCAGTTTCCTCATCTGTGAAGTGATGGGGTTGGGACTCCATGTCTTCTAAGATACCATCTAGCTCTGAACCTATTATCCCAGGTACCCCTAAAATTGTTCTACATCATATCTTTGGCATGGAATCATAGAAACTTATAGCTGGAAGAAATCTGAGAGATCATCTAGTTCAAAGTGCTGTCTCACTCAGACAAATGGTTATCTGGATTCCACTTGAAGATTTCCAATGACCGATTTCTCACAAAATAGGCATTTCATTTCACTTTAGAATAGATTCCAGTCTTAGAGGATCTATAAGACTACAAATGGGAGAGAATGTGCTGAGCTACACTGGTGGAAGAAGAATCCAAACCTGGAAGTTTCCTGTATTAATGAAATCACCAGTCCAATCCCCAGAGCTATCTTTTGTATCTGCCTGGTGTTGTGTCTTGCCTATATAAGATTCTTTAAAAATTTGTTGTTCAGCCACATCTGACTCTTCATGACCCCACGGGGTTTTCTTGACAAAGATACTGGAGTAGTTTTCTGTTTCCTTCTTCAGTGGTTTAAGGCAAACAGAAATTTAGCGCATTGCCCAGAGTCACACAGCTAGTAAGTACGTGAGACTGGATTTGAGCTCGTCTCTTCTTAACTCCAGGACCAGTGCTCTACCCACTGAGCCACCTAGCTGCCTCCTTCTTTGAAAGTATTTATTGCATTGGATTGGATTGTCTAAGTAATAGGGAGCCATTGAAGTTATAGTCACATTAGAGTTCACAAAAACCTAAGGCAAAATAGTCTCCCACTTCATCCTCTCCTCAACCGTTGCCCCTGCTTTAACAGACCACCCACCCCAACATCTTCAGACAAGAAAAAAATGGATAGTGCTGAGGGCAAATTGCTTGGATGTTCCTACAAGTATTTCAACCAGGCCAGTGATCCATCATGTCATTTCGGAAAAGATTTCTATTTCCTCCGTTAGAAGTAGCTAGTAGTACAATGAATAGGGCCCTGGGTCTGAGTTCACGCTCATCCTCGGGTACTTACTAGCTGCACACCCTGGGCAAGCTTTTTAATCTCTGTTTGCCTCAGTCTCCTCAACTATAAAGTGGGGATAACAATGGCACCTACTTCCCAAGGCTGTTTTGAGGATCAAATGAGATATTTGTAAAAAGTGTTTAGCACATAGTAGGTACTATATAAGTGCCTATTCTCTCCCTTCCCTGCCTCAGTTAACTTCCTTTTTGTTCATTAAGAAGCTCAAGCAACTGCATTACTCTTATCAAAATCATACGATATATCATTGGACTTCAAAATTGGAAAATATACCCCTTTGAGCTAATACATTGCTGAGCAATCTGTGGGTCTCCCTGCTGGCTCTGAGCCTTCAATATCTTCCATTCCAATCCATTCTGCACTCAGCAGCCAGAATAATTTTCCTCCAACACCATTTTTATCATAGCATTCCTCTATTGCTTGTCATATCAAATCTAAACTTTTTGGCTAGACATCTGAGATGCTCCCTCAACTAACCTGACCCTAGGTTGGAGGCCTCTACTCCAGCCAAACTAATCAGCATGCTATTCTTTCACAGGCAACCTGCTCATTCCCATCTCCAGGTGCTTGTACATGAAAGCAAAGGCTCCCATTCATACGGTGTTTTACAGTTTATCAAGCATTTCCCCCACAATAATCCTGTGAGATGGGTGATGTGAGTGTGATTGAATTTTACAGATGAGGGGAATGAACTCCAATAACTGAAGTCCAAGCTGCCCAAGGTCACACTGCTGGCATGGAGGGGTTTTGAATCACGGTCTCTTGACTCCAAGTCTGGCACTTTCTACTCTACTACTTCGCCTGTTTATTTCTTTCCTCCAATCTGTGTCCCTTTGTTCCTTTCAGGCTTAGCTGCACTCTTCCAGGAAATCTTTCCTCATTGATTAACCCACACTGCTCTGTTTCTTTATTGTCTCTCATTTCTCCTAGGATAAATTTGCATTTTGATAATATCTTCGCCCCCCCCCCCCTTGGAGACACTAGCTGGGCAGCAAGTAGTGAAGCTGTGAAACAGGATTAGGAGTGGAAGGAGAGGGAGATACTTGAGGTCCAACCACAAATTGAAGGCCCCCAGCAAAAAACAACAGAACTGAGAGCTCAGACCTATGGGTTCTGACCACCTGACCAAGTCTCTCTGGATGTCAGTATCCACATTTGTAACATAAAAGGCTTGGACAAGTAGTGTTCTAAGCGGCTTTCCAGCTCTAAAAAAATTTATCCTTTTATACCTCTGTGAGGCAGCTAGGTGGTACAAGAGATAGAGTTCTGGTCCTCGAATCAAGTATACCTGAGTTCAAATGTAGCCTCAGACCACAGGCTAGCTGTGTATCCTGGGCAAATCACTTAACCTTTGTCCCTACCTCAGTTTCCTCAACTGTAAAATAATAACTAATAATAATATATAACATTGTTTATTATATATTATATATGATAATATCATAACTAATAATAACACCTACCTCCCAGGAGATTGTGAAGATCAAATGAGATGATATCTGTAAAGCACTAGCATAGTGCCTGACACATAGTAGGTTCTTAATAAGTATTTCTTTGTTTTTCTTCTCCTTCCCCCTATATTTCTCTTTTCCCTAATGGTGACTTCTCTGGCTAGTCTTGATCTATCCTAAGAGTAAGATTCCATTATGAGGTTTTTGCTGCACCTCTTTACTCCAATCTTTGGTATTCCCTATTTCAATTATTTTCTGTATCTACTTCCTTTCCAAACACCCCTTTCAGATTTCAGAGTAGTAACCTGAACCTGCTTGTTCCTTTTGCTAGACAATAGGGTTGCATCATTCTGGAGCTTCCACTCTCTGATTAACCAAGTCGCTGAAACTCAGTAGGAAGAGTTAAAACTAGGGAGGGGGTAGGGATGGAATTTTGCTTAGCATTGAAATCTAGGGAGCACTGAAAACACTAGAATTCCTGAAACAGATAAAAACTGAGTTTTGCACCTATTTAGCAAGCTAAAATTTTAGTCACTAAAATAGGAAGCTACAAGATGGCATTGGTCCTCCAAGGTCTCTGTGGACTCATTTTGAGATCCCAGGATTCCTCAACCTCTACCCAAATTGCCTCAGGAACCAAAATCACTAGTTTTGATACTGTCAGCAGGAAGTGACTAATCCCCTCCCCGTGATGGAGATGATAATGTTCTATATAAGGTCTTGTCTCCTTTCATGTTAGATATATGTTTTATTTTTCAACTAAGTTGTTGATTTCCATAGAGGAGGCACAATGTCTTCTATTTCTTTGGTATCCCCACCAAGAGTAGCCAGGAGAAGACTCTTCACAAAGTGAAAATTCCACCAGTGTAATAAACATTGGTGTCACAATGACACTTGAAAATGGCCCATGGGATAAGGGAGAAGTCAGTGTAGAGGAGGACATATTAAGAAATTTTTAAAAAAACATGAATTTGAAGTCAGATATTTTGAAATTTACAATCGGCGTGACCTTGGTTGGATATGTAATTTCATTTCTTCATGCCTCAGTCTTTCCAACTATAAAATGAGGGGTTGCACAAGATTATTTCTATGCTTCCTCCCAGCTCTAAGATGCCCTGATCTACAACATTTCCCATGTACTCTTAAAGGAACCATTTTTAGAAAATAGAACCTCAGGCTGAAATGTAATATTTGAGCATCTGGGGCACTGCTATTATTCATGCTTCTTTTTTATCTATTGCCCTTGTAAATTCAGCCATAAAACAAGTTTTTGAGAAAACCTGTGTACTTCTGCATTATTTTTAAGCCAGTAGGAAAAAACCCCTAAATATCTGTCACTTATCTTCCATCTCTTATTCTCATCCATTGTTCTGAAGAGGATTTGAATGTTTTTCTCCTTTGTAAATTAAAATTGAGTTCACACTTTACTAACTTTTAACTGTTAGGAATGTTTCTTTAGTCAGAGGTTCTGACTTTGTTCAAGATCAGTTCTAATTTGGAGTTCAAGTAGAAAGAGATTTGGTATTGTTGGAATGCTAGAGAAGTTACTCAGTTAATGGCCTTATGGTAGCTGAATGGTTACAGATGTGGAAATTTAAGTGGAAGCAACAGTTTCAGGGATGGGCAGACTTCAAAGTTTTGGCATTTCAAAATGGATAAAATTTGGCAGAATTGTGATATTAAAATTTATTTTCTGATACTATTATCTAGTAGCAAAGCTATCACTTTGTACACAATAAGGTAGTGCTAATGAATCTATTGAATCTAATCTTCATAATCATGGTATCTCCAAGGTAGAAAATTAATTGGATGAAGTTAAATATCCCCTTTTCATGTCAACAAAATTGGTTTTTCTAGGGATTAAAGGATTAACGTGGTGTTAAGTCCCTAAAGAGGCTAAAATACTTTATTATTCATTACAAAACACAAAGATTGGGCTGTTATTTTTTTCCTGATGTCACTGCTTTGGGTTTTATTAAAGAGAAGAAATGAACAATGCTGCTAATGATAATTTCAGAACCTCCTTCCACACTTTGAAATTCATATAATTTTCTGTTTACAAACTCATTCTCTTTAAAATTGCAGAAATATTTGGAATGTGTTGATGCTATTACACAGAAGGAATCCTTTCAAAGCCTGTTCTCAGAAGTGAAATAACCAGCAGAACAGGGGCAAACTTTCAGTTAAGTCATTGGAGCTGTAAAATGTAGCATTCTATATCGATGTTCAGCCAGCAACAGACCAGAAGAATACAATTTCCAGCACTCAACAGGGAAGAAAATTTTTGTCTAGGTCAGAGAACAAAGGAAGATGGGAGATAAGACATCTAAAGAAAGAGGGAAGCATCTTTTTGTTTCATCGTTAAACTGGTCTGGCACATACATATGTTGTCCTTCGTATATGACAATGTAGACTATTGACCCACCATAATAACATAGGCTAATGACCCATTATTGAAGGAAAGCATGGGTTGAATTCCATATTCAGCAGCCGAGAATAAGTTCATAAATCATATAATATTAAAGTTTTAAGAGATCTTAAGTTGAAGCCCGTCCTTTTTCAGATGAGAAAACTGGGGTTTAGAGAAAGGAATTGATTTAACAATCACCACACAACTAGTAAGTGGCAGCATAAGGATTTGAACTCAAGTCTTCAGACTTGGTGAGCTCCAGAGCTCTTTCTGTTAAAATGTGCTACATCAAATTAATCACTCTTTTTCAACCCAGCCTCCTTGGGATGAAGGGCACATGCATGTATAATAACTGACTGGAATTAAGGGGTCTGTGAAAATGGAACAGAGAAAAGATAACTGGCTCACAGAGGGAATCAACCCATGGCTTTGGCCTCATTAGCATTGGCATCTAACCCATTGAGTTAATCAGCCAAAGATCCAATTCGCCATGCTCAGTTAGCATGGATGCAAACCTCATCCTAATTGGCTTGAGGTTGGTCTTGGACTTCATTCTTACATCTACGGAAGTTTAAAAAAAATTGGAAAAGACGAAAATTTGTTAAAGGAAAGGGAGCACTTCTGTACCAGAAATGTTTTTTGTAAATATAACATACAGTAAGAAGGTCCTATGCTATATACTTGCTCTGTGTATGTTTGTGTATGAACACAGAGAGAAGGTGCTGCTTTAATCATTTAATATTTTGACGAGAAAATTTAATAATATTTATAATTTTTTAACTTTTGTTTTTACGTTTATTATCCAACTTATCAAATGATTTTGAATTTAAAAGGAACCTTAGAGATCATCTAATCCTAAACTTCTTTGCCTCCCCTCTCCTTGAGGCCCAGAGTTGGTAAGTGACCTACATAAAAGCATACAGATAATAAGTAGCATATCCAAGATTCAAACCCAGGTACTCTTTCTAATCCAGAACTCTTTTCATTACCCTAGGCTGCTTCCTTAGCAATCATAGGAACATAGATACAGAGCTAAAACAGATTTTAAAAGGACAAACTTCAAAATCCACATGTTCTGAGGTTTTTTCTATTCACCTTCTCTGAAATTTATGTTTTGATAATTTTGCAATGTTCAAGTATCTTTTGCAACGGAATTCTACTTTATGAACAAATCTGGCAAAGTATTGGGAAATCAGCCCAATAATATACTAAGATCTGTAATAGAGAGCTACCTTTGGTGATAAAAAAAGAAACCATAAATGTTGGGCACTTGACTTCTTCCATCTAAAAAGAGAATGTCCCTGCAAGGAACATTAGAGGAAATCTGGGCAAAATCCTTCACTTACGGATTGGGAAACTATAAGTCACTTACTTAGGGTCACACAGGTTCTAAGTGCCAGAGCTAGGATATGAACCCAGACCTTTTGAATACCTTTTCTGCTGTGCTGCTGTGAAGGCAGAGAGACATTATCTCCACTTGAGGAAAGCTGATGTATGGAGAAAGAACTGGTTTGCTCAAGGTCACAGAGAGAGAACTAGACTTAAAACCGAATTATTCCCACATGTCTGGATATTCCTTATTGGATTAACATGTTGAATAGAACTGTGAACAGCCATTCATCTTGTTGGGTGTTGAGGGGGAGATTTGTATATCATTAAAGGTTTGGAAGCTGCCACTTTCTTTCCTCCAAGAGGAAAGGGGAATTTCCATTTAACAAGCATGCCTTTAAGTCAGTCTGAGAGAAGGGAGACTGTTTAGTGAAGAGAGAAGAATTTGCTGGAAAGAAATTCCACAATGTTTATAAGTGGGTTTTTAAGCCCCTCCCTACTATAATCCATGACTACCAGGGAAAGGAGAGGAAATTCCAGGAATAACAGCAGAATCAAGAAAGGGAGTTGTATTCTCTGTCCTCTTGAAAAGAAAAGGTTGTCTCTTGCCACTTCAAAATTTGAGAAGTTGTTCTATCATTACTGTCATGTCACCACAAGACTAGAAGCTAAAATGGAGTTCTTACTAAGAATTCCTGACTTTGGGTTCCTACTCCAGAATCATAAAGCACATTTAAAATAGGAAAAGTTTTGTTCCAGACTCAGGTGAATCCAGAAAAGCAGGAATCACAATCATTCTATCACACAAAACAAAAATTAAGATCTCACACTATCACTAGAGACAAAAAGGGCAATTACAGTATTTTTAAAAGAACCATAGACAATGAATTAATATCACCAAACGTATAGCACCAAATCATATAACATCTAAATCCTTAAGAAAAAAGTTAACTAATTTTTAAAAAGATAATAATAGTAACACAAAAATAGTGGGAGATGGTACTCTTCTTGCCTGAGGGGCAGAAAAATCTAACCTAAAGGCAAACAAAAGAGAAAATATAGAAGATGAGAAGGAAATAAGTCTTAAAAAGTCATATAAAAGGAACACCAGCTTTTCAGAGATGAGCATTATAAAGCTACAGCCATAGCACCTCTTCTTAATCTGCCTGCCCACTGGTTAATAAAAAGAGACCATGAAAATATAGGCCAGTTCCTGGAAGAATCTCTGGTGTATTTTTTTACCTTAACATTCTATTTCCATAGCTATTTAAACTAGGACTTATCCTAGGCAGCCAGCAGATAGACTAATACCCTAAATCCACATGTTCTTGAAGAGAAAACACTAGACAAGGAGTCTACAACATTGCATTGGGAGTCCAAAAATCAGAATTCCACTGGTTCCCAGTTCCGGTTCTGCCACTATGTGACAGTCGGAGAAGAAAGAGATGATTACAAAGAGCTAACATAGCTTTATCAAAACAAATTACACTAGACTATTGTACAAATACCTTTTTTAAAAAAACAGGTTACTAAACAAGTAGGTCAAGATGACTTTGTTGATATAGTTTAACTAGATTTTAGCAAAGCTTTGCTTAAAGTTTTTTGCGTGGTACTTATAGAAAATATGGAGAGATATGGATTAGACAAAAATAATTAGATGGATTCAGAATTGATTGAAATGACTCAAAAAGTAGTCACTAATGGTTCAGTATCAGCTCAGATGGAGGTCTCCAGTAGAGTGTGGAGATCTTTGATAGTTAATGTTTTTTATCAATGACTCAGACAAAGAAATAGAAGACATGTTTATTAGATTTGCAGACTACACAAATCTGGGAAGAATAGCAAACACACTGAATGCTTTCCTGACTCCTGTGGCTTCCTTCAAGTCCCAACTAAAATCCCATCTTCTCCAGGAAACCTTTCAACCTCTCAATTCTAGTGCCTTTCTTCAGTATTTATTCCATATAGAATTTGTTTGTTCATATTTATTTGCTTGTTGTCTTCCCCATTGGACTGTGAACAACGACTTGAGTTCAGAGACTGTCTTTTGCCTCTTTTTGCATCCCCAGAGTATAGCACAGTGCCTAGCATATAGTAAGCATTTAATACACGTTTATTGGTAGATTGATTGATTGGCTGACAGACTCAGGATCCAAAAATATCATAGTAAGCTAGAACATAAGACAAAATTCAACAAGGATAAGTGGCAAAGTGTTATACTTTGGTTCAAAATATTCAACTTCACAAGTCCAAGATGGAAGAGATATGTTTATACAACAGTTCATCGGGAAAAGATCTGGGGTTTTTAGTGGATGACAAGCTCAATATATGTCAGTAGCAGAATGAAGTAGACAAAAGAGCTACTGGGGTCTGCAGTTGCCATGAGAAAAGTATAGATTTCCAAGAAGCAGGAAGTGATGATCCCATTTACTACATCCTTGTGAGACTACAACTGTAATATTATGTTAAATTATAGGCACCACAATTTAGGAAGGCCATTGATAAGCCAGAGCTTAGGACAACTAGAGAGATGGAGGATTCCAAGTTTATGTCATATAAGGATCAAGTGAAGGAACTGGAGGATTGGCCTGAAGAAGAGCCTCAAAGAAGACATCATAGAAGCTTCCAGTATTTGAAGGTCAGTTATATGGAAGAGGCATTGGGCTCATTCTGTTGATTTCTAGAGAGCAGAATGAGAGGCAATGGGTGAAAAGTGCAAAGAGGCAAAGAGGTTGCTTCAAATACTCAAAGGGACATGTGACATCACAGATTTCCATGTTCCTAAAGATAAAGACAGAAAGCCATCTGTGATCCCCATACTATGTGATTCTCATCCATGCCTTATCAGAACTTCACCCCTGAGAGGTCTGCCTTCCTCATTTTCTTATACCATCATGAAGATATCATTGGAGTACAGAGGCTGTCCACCTGGCATTCACCCTCATCACATTACCAGACCATCTTCTCTTACTGATTTTCCTCATGCTACTTACGCTTCCTCATGCTACTTCCCTGCCAATTCCTTTACTAAAAGAGCAACTAGCAACCCTGATATTTGCTCTGGAGCTATCCTTTTCCTGACCCTCACACTGGAACCTGGTACTTCACCCCTGAATAACCTGGCCCAGATAACTGAGCTTTTACCTCATCTTGCCAGGGTCTAGACCTTCAGGCCATTTCCCTACCATCTCATCATGCCACTTTGCTTCACCCCCACAACCTTCCAGTATCTTAATGTATTCTCTTCCCCCCATTATAATCTAAGCTCCTTGAAAGCAGGGCCATTTTCTAGAATTGTATTTGTATCCCCAGTAAGTATTTAACTTTCTATGTATCTATAATGATATCATTCATTCTTAGTCATCTTCAAAGCTCCTCGTTGGTTACATGTTGCATCCTCTTTACCCACCATGTCCCTCTCCATTGCCTTCTGTGTAATTGTAAGTTTTAACTCTTCAGTGACTGTCATGTTCCATGTCTGATGGACACCGGTAGGAGGTTATTATTAAAATGATGGACCTTTATATAAGAATGCACCTCTCTCCATTCTTTGAGGAGGTAGGGGAAAGGTGTGGAATACTGCCAGTAAGGGCAAGCCTGATGCCAAACCCTGTTTGTTCAGGTTCTGTGTGAAATGAGGCTCAATGTTGATATAAAATGAGGCGCTCATAATCCATTGGGCTAATTAGGCAGCTGGTGACACAGTAGACAGGCACTGGGCCTAGATTCAAGAAGACTTGAGTTCGAATACAGCCTCAGATACTTACTAGCTGTGTAATCGTGGGCAAATCACTTAACCTGTTTGTGTCAATCTCCTCAACTGTAAAATGGGAGTAATGATGACACTCACCTCATAAGGTCGTTCTGAGGATCACCTGAGATAGTATTGGGGGGGGGGACATATTTAGCACAGTACCTGGCATATAGTAGGCACTATGTAAAAGCTTAATGGCAGGTAGGTGACACAGTAGATAGTGCCAGGCCTGGAGTCAGGAAGACTCGAGTTCAAATCCAGCCTCAGACACTAACTAGCTGTGTGGCCCTGTTTGCCTAAGTTTCCTTATCTGTAAAATGAGCTGAAGAAGGAAATGGCAAATTACTCCACTGTCTTTGCTGAAAAAAAACAAAACAAACAAAAAAAAAAAAACAAATAGGGTCCCAAAGAGACGGTCATATGAAAGGACTAAACAACTAGAACAACAAAAGATAGATAGACAGACAGACATAGACATAGATTTATATATACACTTTAGTATAAAGGACAGCTCTCTATCAATTACATTTCTTTTTTAAGGTTTTATTTTATTTAATATTTTAGTTTCCAACATTGATCTCCACGAGATTTTGAGTTACAAATTTTCTCCCCATTTCTACCCTCCCCCCATTCCAAGATGGCATATATTCTGATTGCCTTGTTCCCCAGTCAGCCCTCCCCTCTTTCACCCCATTCCCCCCCCATGCCCTTTCACCTTACTTTCTTGTATGGCAGGATAGATTTCTATGCCCCATTCCCTATATAACTTGTTT
This sequence comes from Phalanger gymnotis, assembly GCA_028646595.1. Lineage (NCBI taxonomy): Eukaryota > Metazoa > Chordata > Mammalia > Diprotodontia > Phalangeridae > Phalanger > Phalanger gymnotis. The sequence continues at coordinate 570,216,658 of CM053622.1, forward strand.
CCCAGCTGCATGCAAAAAAAAAAAAAACAACTTTTTTTGAGCATCTGCTTTTAAAAATTCGAGTTCCACATTCTCTCCCCTCTTCCCTTCCCACCCACCCTCCCTAGGAAGGCAAGCAATTCAACGTAGATGACACATGTATCATTATGTAAAACACTTCCACAATGCTCATGTTGTGAAAGACTAACTACATTTCCTTACATCCTGTCCTGTCCCCATTTATTCAGTTTTCTCCCTTGACCCTGTCCCTTTCCAAAGGTGTTTGCTTTTGATTACCTTCTCCCCCATCTGCCCTCCCTCCTATCATCCCTCCTTTTTTTAATCCCTTTCCCCTTACTTTTTTGTGGAGTAAGATACCCAATTGAGTGTGTATGTTATTCCCTCCTCAAGTTGAATCTGATGAGAGTAAGATTCACTCATTCCCCCTCATCTGCCCCCTCTTCCCTTCTAATAGAACTGCTTTTTCTTGCTACTTTTATGTGAGATAATTTACCACATTCTATCTGTCTCTTTCTCCCTCTCTCAATATATTCCTCTCTCACCCCTTAAATTTATTTCTTTTTTTAAAATATCATCCTTTCATATTCAACTCATCCTGTGCCCTCTGTCTATATTCCCTTCGACTCCCCCAATACTGAGAAAGGTCTCATGAATTACACACATCATCTTTCCATGTAGGAATGTAAACATAACAGTTCAACTTTATTAAGTCCCTTATGATTTCTCTTTCCTGTTTACCTTTTCATGCTTCTCTTGATTCTTGTGTTTGAAAGTCAAATTTTCTATTCAGCTCTGGTCTTTTCACTGGGAGAGCTTGAAAGTCCTCTATGTTATTGAAAATCCATATTTTGCCTTGGAGCATTATACTCAGTTTTGCTGGGTAGGTGATTCTTAGTTTTAATCGTAGCTCCATTGACCTCTGGAATATCATATTCCAAGCCCTTCGATCCCTTAATGTAGAAGCTGCTAGATCTTGTGTTATTCTGATTGTGTTTCCACAATACTCAAATTGTTTCCTCTGGCTGCTTGCAGTATTTTCTCCTTAACCTGAAACTCTGGAATTTGGCGACAATATTCCTAGGAGTTTTCTTTTTGGGATCTTTTTCAGGAGTTGGATTCTTTCAATTTCTATTTTACTCTCTGGTTCTAGAATATCAAGGCAGTTTTCCTTGATAATTTCTTGAAAGATGATGTCTAGGCTCTTTTTTTGATCATGGCTTTCAGATAGTTGAATAATTTTTAAATTATCTCTCCTGGATTTATTCTCTAGGTCAGTGGTTTTTCCAATGAGATATTTCACATTGTCTTCTATTTTTTCATTCCTTTGGTTCTGTTTTATAATACCTTGGTTTCTCATAAAGTCACTAGCTTCCACTTGCTCCAATCTAATTTTTAAGGTAGTACTTCCTTCAGTGGTCTTTTGGACCTCCTTTTCTATTTGGCTAATTCTGCCTTTCAAGGCATTCTTCTCCTCATTGGCTTTTTGGAGCTCTTTTGCCATTTGAGTTAGTCTATTCTTTAAGGTGTTATTTTCTTCAGTTTTTTGGGGTTCTCCTTTAGAAAGTCGTTGACCTGTTTTTCATGGTTTTCTTGCATCACCCTCATTTCTCGTCCCAATTTTTCCTCTACTTCTCTTACTAGCTTTTCCAAATCTTTTTGGAGCTCTTCTATGGCCTGAGTCCAATTCGTATTTTTATTGGAGGCTTTTGTTGTAGGCTCTTTGACTTTGTTGACTTCTTCTGGCTGTACGTTTAGATCTTCTTTGTCACCAAAAAAGGAATCTAGAGTTTAAATTTGAGTCTGAGTTCATTTTCTCTGCCCATTCCTGTTGCCAGCCAATTACTTGACCCTTCAGCTTTTTGTCAGGATATGACTGCTTGTAGAGTAGAGAGTATTTTGTCCCAAGCTTTAGGGTCCAAGCACTGCTGTTTTTAGAGCTACTCCTACTCCACCATCATCCCAGGCTCTGTCACAGCAGCACTCCTTCTCCCCCGAGAACTGCCAACCAGGATTGCAATACAAATCTGAGCAGGGCACAGAAGGAGAATCTGCCTTTGTGCCCACAAAGCACGCTTTGTACTCCCTCTCTAATCCAGTGCTAGATTCCCCCCTGTAAGCCAGGGACTTGGGAAGCAGCTGATCCTGGAGCTCTGGGAGCAACCTCAGGAGCTTCCTGCTGCTTCTGCTGCTACTACCACCACTGCACCACTTACTCCGCCCCCAGAACTGGTGGACTGCTCTGAACTCTATCCCGCAGTTTCCCCCTAACCTGCTCTTTGGCATTTGTGGGTTGAGAAGTCTGGTAACTGCCACAGCTCACTGTTTCATGGCCCCAAGTCCTCTTCCTGCTGGCTGACTCAGGGTCTAGTCTGTCCTGGCACAGCCCATGCTGGGCTGCCCTCTGTTCTCAGTACCATGCGATAGACCCTTCCTGGCAACAATCTATGCTCTCCTGGGCTGGAGACCTGTTTCCCTCTGCTGTTTCATGGGTTCTGCAGCTCTAGAATTTATTCATAGCCATTTTTACAGGCCTTTGGAGGGATTTGGGGGACAGCTTAGGCAAATCCCTGCTTTCCAGCCACCATCTTGGTTCTGCGCCTCCCCCCACCCACCTCCAAATAACATTTCTTTTCAAAGATGGGCCTTAATTTCTGGGAGCTGATTTCCTAAAGGCAATCCAGTCTGACTTCATCCTCCTATTCTGAGCCCAATATGTTGGTCCTTTGTACCATCTGTCCTATGTAAGTATTCTGAAGGGCAAGCTCTATAGGCTATACATCTGACTGCATACCATAATCAGGACAAAAGATATTCTTCAGTCTCTTGACTTCTCCTGTGTGGAGGACACTCAGGCAAAATTTCTTTGAATGGCTACAGATCGACAACAATTAAAGTTGTACCAAAGCAGAATGGGCTGCTTCTAGAGTTAAGGGATTCCCTTCTGACTACTTGTTAAATATACTACAGGTGTAAGCTGATGAGTTTTCTAATTCTAAAATTCCGTGAGTCCAAAAGTCATTTGGACAAGTCACTTTACCTATCTGTGCCTCTGTTTCCCTATCGAGAAAATAAAGGACTAGGATGATCTCTCAGCTCCTTTACTTGGCCAAAGTCACACGTCTGGTTAGTAGTATAACTCAAACCAGAATTCGGGCCCCATGACTCCCATGGTTTTTTTCACTTTTTTGCACCACCTTCTTTGAGGGAACAAGTCATAGATGGAAATAAACATATTATAAAAAAAAAAATATGTTATTTCCTGGAAGGATTGTTTATTAGCACCTGGAGGAAAGATTTTCACAGTTTGGATTAGATCCATTTGTAAAGGATAAACAGAAACATTTATTATTAGACGAGTACTTATTGAAAATCTATTATGTTCAAGACAATGGTATTGGGGTTGGTATTGGAGATACAAAGTAAAAAAAAAATAATAATAATTCCCTGACCTCAAGAAGGAGCTTACCTTCTTTCATGAGGGGATGGGAGAGAGGGAGTGGTATAGAGAGGAGAGGGAAAAAACCAACATCCAGATAATTAAGTAAAAAGTAATCTGAAGCAGAACAGGGCTATAACTACTGTATGTATCGAGAAGGATTCACTTAGAAGGTGGCATCTTAATGGAGGTGTAAAGGAAGTTAAGATCCTAAGATATGTATATGCAAAGACACAGGAGGGAGATGGAATGCCAGGGAGCTGGTAGTAGTTCAGTTTGGCTGTAACAGCATATTTGAATAAGTAATTTGAAACGTCTAGAAAAGCAGGCAAAAGCTGGGCTATGTGGGATCTAAATGCCAGAATGAAGTCTTTTTGTATTATTTCAAAAAGCAACAAGGAGGCACTAAAGATTTTTGAGCAGGACAGTGACAAGATCAGACCTGTTCCTTAGAATGGAATATTATTTTGGCAACTTTTGTGTGGTGGGAGAAAGTATAGCCTAGAAGCAGAGAAGACAACTAGGCTTACCTAGTTTTGGCAAGAAGTGATGAGGGTCTAAACCAGGGGTGGGAAACCTGCAACCTTGTGGCCCTCTAGGTCCTCAAGCATGGCCCTTTAACTGAATCCAAACTATTCTGTGAATTTTAGATTCAGACAAAGGGCCACCCTTGAGGACCTAGAGGGCCATAAGTTTGCAGGTTCCCCACCCCTGGTCTAAACTAAGATAGTTATCACATGAATAGAGAGATAAAGATAGATTACAAAAGATGGTCCAGATAGAATACATAAGGCGTGACAACTGATTGGATTAGGGCACAGAAGTAATCAATAAATCAGTCCATAAATATTTACTAAGTACCTACTATGTCCCAAGTACTTTGCTAAGCACTAGAAATACAAATATGAAAAAGAAAGATGATCCTTCCCCTCAAACAATTTATAATCTAATTGGGGGAGAAAAAACACAAAAGGAATTTGAAAGGGGGGAGGGGGAAGGGGAACCAACTGAGGAAGAATATGATGGAGTCCAGTCCAAAGGAGTACAGCCAGGCAGAAATGAAAATATGTCTGGCCTGGGAGATCTCTTTAAATAAAGGTTTTTGGAGGAGGTCTTTGGTCTTCCCTCCAAGGAGAAGAACAGAAGACACTGGTGATACTAATAAGCTGTGAATACCAAAGCTGATGCAATCTTACAAGATGCATTTCCTGATGATAAGGTTCCTGGGGTCTTGACGGAGTGCAGTCCAAAGGAATGTAGCTATAATTCTTGAAGTTGTGAATCTGGGTGATAAGGAGAAATCTAGAAGATAGTTGAGTTTAATGTAGAAAATAATGAGTTCTACTTAAGACCTACTGAATTTAAGCTATTGATGAGAAATCCAGGCATAGATGTTTAATAGTTGATTGGAAATTCAGACTGGATTTCGGGAGAGACAGAGTAGATAAATTTGGGACTCATCTAAATAGGAATGATATTTGAACCAGTAGGAGACAATGATCTCACAAAGAGAGTAAGTATATATGGAGAAGAAAAGGTTTACCCCAGAACTTTTGTAGATACTCATATTTAAGGAGTTTGTTGCTGTTCAGTCATTTCAGTCATGCTTAACTCTTTGCGACCCCATTTGGAGTTTTCTTGGCAAAGATGCTGGACTAGTTTGCCATTTCCTTCTCAAGATCATTTTTTGCAGATGAGAAAACTGAGGCAAACAGGGTTAAGTGACTTGCCCAGGGTCACAGAGCTAGTAAGGGTCTAAGGCCAGATTTGAGCTCAGGAAGATGAGTCTTCCTGTGGCCTAGCCCTTCCAGATCTTAAACTGTATTATAAAGCAGCAATCATCAAAACTAGTTGGTACTGGCTAAGAAATAGAGTGGTAGATGAGTGAAATAGGTTAGGTACACAAAACACAGTAGTCAATGACTATAGTAATCTACTATTTGATAAACCCAAAGACTCCAGTTTCTGGGATAAGAATTCACTATTTAACAAAAACTGCTGTGAAAAATGGTATGGCAGAAACTAGGCATAAACCAATATCTTATTCCATATATGAAGATAAAGTCAAAATGGTTATAACATTTAGATATAAAGGCTGATATTATAAGTGAACTAGGAGAGCAAGGAATAATTTACCTGTCAGATTTATGGAGAAGGGAAAAATTTATGAACAAACAAGAGATAGAGAACATTATGAAATGCAAAATGGATGATTTTGATTACATTAAATTGAAAAGTTTTTGCACAAATAAAGCCAATGCAACCAAGGTTAGAAGGGAAACAGGAAGCTGGGAAACAATTTTTATAGCCACTGTCTCTAATTAGGGCCTTATTTCTATAATATATAGAGAACTAAGTCAAATTTATAAGAATACAAGTCATTCTTCATATGATAAATAGTCAAAGGATATGAACAGGCAGTTTTCAGATGAAGAAATTAAAGCCATCTATAATCATATGGAAAAATGCTCTAAATCAGGGCTGTCCAAAATGAGGCCTGCAGCGTGATTTATGCGGCCCACCTACAAGCATAGAAATTTACATAAATGCTTTAGTAAATGAAGCAGAACTACTGCAGAGCTCTCACTAAAATGGCAAATCAAAACATATTGTCTATTGTTTCAATAAAAACCTAAGGTTGGACAGCTCTGATCTAAATCACTAGTGATTAGAGAAACACAAATCAAAACAACTCTGAGGTACCACATCACACCTATCAGATTGGCTAATATGACAAAACAGGAAAATGAAAAATGTTGGAGAAGATGGGAGAAAATTAGAACACTAATGCATTGTTGGTGGAGTTGTGAACAAGCCAACCATTCTGGAGAACAATTTGGAACTATGCCCAAAGGGCCATAAAACTGTGCATACCCTTTGTCCTAGTAATACCACTTCTAGGTCTGTATCCCAAAGAGATCCTAAAAATGGGAAAAGGACCCACATGTAAAAAAAATATCTATAGGAGCTCTTTTTGCAGTGGCAAAGAATTGGAAATTGAGAGGATACCCATCAATTAGAGAATGGCTAAACAACTGTGGTATACGAATGTAATTGAATACTATTGTGCTATGAGTAATGATGAGCAGGCAGTATTCAGAAAAACCTGGGAAGATTTATATGAACTGATGCTGAGTGAAGTAGCAGAACCAAGAGAACATTGTACACAGTAACAGCAACATTGAGACATGACTAACTTTGATAGACTTAGCTCTTCTCAGCAATTCAATGATCTAAGACAATTAGAAAAGACTCATGATGGAAAATGCCATCCATATCCAGAGAAAGAACTTTGGAGTCTGAATGCAAATGGAAGCAGACTATCTGCTCTCTTTTTTCATTATTTTGTTTTGTTTCTTCTTTCACATGGTTCTTCCCATTGGTTCTAATTCTTCTTTACAACATGACTAACGTAAAAATAATTTTTTTAAAAAGATGAGTTTTCCTGACTCCAGGCTTGGCACTCTATCCACTGTACCAACCCAGCTGCCCCCCTTCCCCAATTAGTATTACACAACAAAGTTGTAATGTACTCAGTCAACATAGCTGTATGTCTTCTGCAGCTTAGCAACAATCAAATAGCAGGGGAAATGAGACGTACATGGTGAGAGTAACCTGGGCAGGGGGTGGGGGGAGGATTTGGCAAAGCATAAATACTATTAGGATAAGAAGACAAGGAAGTCAACAATAAAAGACTGAGTACACATGGCTCCATCAAAGTAGATTTTCATTCATGAAAGTACTGAAATTGACAATCACATGTTCTACGTACAAATAGGTTTCTGATAATATGATCCACCAATAAGAAATATGGATACACTTTGTCTATAATTTGCAGAGAGAAGATATGTACACAAATATTTACAAGGCAAGGTAGAATGTGATAAATGTCATAAGATGCATAACCACACATCGCCATGAGGACTCAGAGGATCAAGAGATCACTTCCAGATGGGTGGATTAAGAAAGGCTTCATGGAGAAGGTGGCGTGTGAGTTGGACCACGAAAGATGTATAGGGCTTTGACAGGCAGGGATAGGAGACAGGGCAAAAGTTAAAAGTTTCTTTTTTAGTTCTATACATAGGAAATGAGTGAAGAGTGAGTGGAACAGAGGCAGAAAAGTGTGAAGCATGTTTGGGAAACAGTTGATAAGTTAAGGATAGGTTGCATAGGCCCTTGAATGCCAGGGTGAGGAGCTTGGACTTTATCTCGTAAACACACCAAGAACAAGATTCAGTGCAAATCTAAGCTCCTTATAGCAATCACTACCAATAGTCTAAGGAGTTTACTATTTCAGCCATACCAAAATTCACAAGGGAGATGTTCTAGAAATCCCTGTGAATAGAGAATTACTTGAGTATTTGTTACAGAAAAAAGAAAAATGCTTCAGACAGCTGTACAATTTTGTCTCCAAAACTTCCTCCTCTATATTCTTTCACTTTTTCAGCTTACATCAGAAATAGTGAAATCCTCTGAGTTGGCATTAATTTATCTTTACACCTTTAATTTTTTATTATTTCCAATTTGATACTATTCAACAAACATTTAATTAGTACTTTATGCAAAAGCCTTGTGCTAGGAACTGGGGATAGATAAAAAGACAAAAATAAATAATCAGAGAATCAAGGAATCACAATCACATTTCTTGATTGTCTGCTCTATGCTAGGCACTGTCCTAGGCTTTGGGCATACAAAGGCAAAAATGAAATTGTTCTTCTTAAGAAACTTGTATTTTACGAGAGAGAGAAGGGAAGGAAGGGCATGTATGTACAGATATGTCATATTATACATAGATGGGCATGTAGTTATACGTACACATATATGTACATACACTGCATATATGTATGTGTGTGCATACACATGTGTTCATAATGTACTGTGTGTTTATATTATACGTGTGTATCTATAATATATATATGCTTTGTGTGAATATAATATTACACAATATATAGTCCTATATACATTATATTTTATCTTTATGTGTGTGTATGTACCTGTATAGATAAATGTAGATACAGATACAGGTATCGATATTCTGGGCTCACTCACTCACCCACAGCAAGGCTGGCCACATCTCTTCTTGGGATTCTAGGAGTATTCCTGAAGGTCAATGAGGCGGCTTTCTCTAATGCTACTAACTTGAGCTCTATTCTGTTGTTTTCTCCCATGATTATAGTTGATTATCATTTTGTCAGCCATACTCAGTGTTCAGAGAAGGGTTTTTACTAAGGTGCTACAATTGTTACAAAACACCTCTCTAAAATTCTGGTGCATTCTACCACAAGTATAGGGTCCAGGGGAAAATGGGCTCCAGATTTGATTGCACATGTGACAAAATTGTAACACCCTAGTTGCTAAAAGTCCTTTTCCCTCCCCCTTCATGAGATGTACAAAAAGTTCCCCTTTGGCGCTGTGTAGTTTCTTTGCTACAGAATCTCTCAGTTGGAAGGGGTCATCAGGTCCAACTTGGACAAGAGTCCCTTCTAAATTATCCAATAAATTTTTGTCTGAAGATCTCTGATGAAGGGGAATCTGCTTCTTTCTAAAATCCTACTTGTTAGAAAGGCTTTCTTTACATCAAGCCTAAAGTTGCTTCTTTTTCATTTGCATATTGCCTCTACTGTGAGACTGGTCCTTGTTCTTATGGAACTTACACTCTACTTGGGAGCTATCACATACACACACAGAAATATAAATATAAGGAGGAGAGAGAAAACACTGTCAACTGAAGGGAGAGCAAAAGATTTTAAATAGGATGTGGCACCTGAGCTGAGAATTCAAGGAATCTAGGAATTCTGAAGGACAGAGGTGCTTTCCAGATAAGGAGAATAACTTAAATGAAAGCACAGAGACAGAAATGGAATGCTAAGTTTCATGGAGTGAATAAAGCAGAATAATATGAAATGTCTTGAAAGGTAGGTTGGAGTCAGATTGCAGAAGGCCTTAAATGTCAGACTGAGAACTGTTTTTTAATCTAGAGTTGAATAAATTGATGAATATGTTTTGAAGAGTGACATGATCAGACCTGTGCCTTACATTATATTGGTAATTGTGTGCAATGTTAAGCAGGGTGGGACTTTTTTTACTGTTTTCCTAAGGCAATCAAGTGCCTTTAATGAGTCTTGCCTTTGTTTGAATAAGGTGGATGAAGTGGGGCCTTTTGTGGCCTTTTGTTTTGAAGGCTTCTCAGCACTGAGGTAATCAAGTACCTTTGATGATTCTTGTCTTTCAAATGTAATGGTGATTATAGGGGGCGGAGCCAAGATGGCGACTGGAAAGCAGTAACTGGCGTGAGCTCCCCACCAAGTCCCTCCAAAAACCTATTAAAAAAATGGCTCTGAACCAATTCTAGAACTGCAGAACACACAAAGTGGCAGAGGGAAGCAGGGC
>CM053622.1:570226983-570272679 GCA_028646595.1 Phalanger gymnotis
TGCTGCGGTGGGGCCTAAATAAATTTCTTGTTGTTTTCTCCTTAGAGAATCTCTCATACCTTGCGATTTCGGACCATTCAAACATATACATGATTATATTTGAGATCATAAATTCGGCCTTCCTACTACACAGCCTTATGGGGCTATCTGGGTTAGAAGATGGATGAGGGTCCAGCAAAGAAAACTAAGGGGGAAAAATGATGATAGGACAAAGGAAGAGAACCATCACTGAAGCAAAAGGAGAGATTTTAAAGGAAAAAGAGTAGTCTACAATGCCAAAAACTACCAAAAACATCAAATAGGATAAGATTTTTAAAAGGCTATTGTATTTAGCCATTCCAAGATCACTGGAAGCCTCTGAGAAAGTGGTTTTAATTTTGTGGTGCAATTAGAAGCCAAGGGTCTGAGAAGTAAGTGGTAATTGAGAATGTCAAGGCAATAAATGAAAATAACTTTTTCCCACAAATTTGGCTGTGAAAGAGCAAAAAAAAATATATAGGATAATAGTTCAAGGGGATGAAAAAATTCAAATAAAGAGTTTTCTTAAGGGGGTTTTAAGGACCCAGACATGTCTATGGACATCAGATGAGAGACAAAGAGAGGAGGAATGATAAAAGCATCAAACATCTAGAAGAAAAATAAGAATATGAGATCAAAGAAATGGATAGCAAGGTTAACCTCAGAAAAAGAAAATGTCACCTCTTCCTTGGAGATGGGAATAAAGGAAGAAAGAATGAAGGACCATATAGGATTTTTGATGTGTGGAGTAGGGGAGAAGGAGATCCTGGATAATGGCCTCAAGTTTCTCAGTAAAGTAGGGATTAAAAGCTACTTGACTGAGAAGTGGAGTGTAAGGGTTGATGTAGAGAGCATAAAGGGGAAAAAAGCATAGCCTCTATAAAGATCATAGAATAATAAATTTAGAACTGAAAAGAAATTTTAAGGTTATGATGTCCTATCTCCTCATTTAACAAATGAAGAAAACGAAACCTTCCAAAATTAAGTCCAAGGTCACAAGGTGGATATAATAATTGTTCACATTTGTATAGCATTTAGTGGTTTGCAAAATATTTTATATACAAGTAGCAGAGTGTAGTCTGTTGAGGAAGAATAACATAATTGGCCAAAGTGAGGATCCAACTGAGATTAGGTAATAAATTTGTAGCAGACTCAGTTGACAAGGTTGTGTGACTTTTTCCAGTGAGGCTTAGCAGCACTCAAGTAGGAAGGCAGGAAGGAAATGGTGGAGATAGCACAAGTTTGGAGTTTGGTAAGATGGGAGTAGTAATAGGACAAGGGAGAAATAGATTAAAAAAATAGTGGATGGTAGATATCAAACTGGCCAATGACAGGGTCATAGTTGTGAAGAGAGGAGAGTAAGACCAGAACAGGGGTGACAAGCCAGAAGAACAGGGAGATATGGAGAGTCTATGGATGGAGATAAAGATCTCTTCATTGCCAAATCTACTGGTTTTTTCCCAACATTCCTCTGGACCTCTCTGTAGTATTTGATACTATTGACGACCATCTTTTCCTGAAGATTCTCTTTCTCTGGGTTTTTGTGATAATGTTCCTTCTTGGATCTCCACCCAATTTGGAAGACCACTGCTTCTCAGTCTCCTTTACTGGATCATTATCAGACCCCATAAGATCATATTCTAAGACCTTCTTTTCTCTCTCAGTTGCTGGCCTCATGAGTTCCCACAGGTTTAATTATCATTTCAATACAGATTACTTACAGATCTATATATCCAGTCTCAGTCCCTCTTCTAAATTCTACTCCTACATCATCAATTGCCTAAAGGACATTTCAAACCAGATCACCCATAGGACTTTCAAACTCAACATGTCCAATACAGAATTCATCTTTTCCCCAAAACCCATCACTCTTCCTAACTCCCCTATTTCTTTTAAAGGCACCACTATCCTTTCAGTCACCCAAGTTCACAATCTTAAAGCCATCATTCACTCTTCATTCTCCCTCACCTCCCCTATCCAATCAGTTGCCAAATTCTGCCATCTTTATAACTCTTTAATCTGCCCTTTACTCTACTCACATAACTGCCATACTAATTCAGATCTTCATCAATTTTTCCTGGATTAGTTCAAAAGCCCCAATTGATCTGCCTGCCTCAAGCCTCTCCTCTCTCCAATCCATCCTCCATATAGCTGCCAAAGTGATTTTTCTAAAGCACAGGTCTGACCATATCACTTCCTTCCTCAATAAATTCCAATAGTACCTATTGCCTTGAGGATAAATTATGTTTTGACAATTAAAGTCCTGACTCCAACCTAACCTTCCATTTTTCTTATACATTACTTCTCTTCACATTCAATGGTCCAGACAAACTGACCTTCCTGCTATTTCTCATCTACAATATTGTATCTTCTACCTCCATGTGTTTGTGCTTGCTGTCCCCCAGGCCCAGAATTCACTGCACCATAACTTCTGCCTCTTGGAATCTTGTTCCCTTTAAAACTGAGGAATCCTTCATTTCTTTTTATCATGTATATATTTACATAGGAACATGGCACAAGCAAGTAAGTGTTTACTAGGTGCTTGACTGAAAAGATATAAGGCTGAGGAATTGATGGAAACACAGTATATTATCATCAGAGAAAGAAATATCTTAGTTTAGGATGATGGAGGTGGCATAGTTAGGGCTAATAGTTGCACCTAAAGTTTGACCATGCTCATGGGTGACAGAGGTGGAATGAAGATGTAAGGCATTGGGGTTGAAGAGATAGATAAACTGGCTTGCTAGTATATAAGATGGGCCCATCAGCCTGTATACTGAAGTCCTTAATTATGAAGGCAAGGGATATTAAGGGAGAAGAAGACTGTGAGCTAAATAATAATAATGGCTAACACTTATATGGCACATTGAGGTTTGCAAAGTGCTTGACAAATATTAGCCTATTTTATTCACAGAACAACCATGGGAGATAGGTGCCATTATTATCTTAATTTTACAGATGAGCAAACTGAGGCACACAGAAGTTAAGTGACTTAGCCAGGGTCACATAGCTAGTAAGTGTCTGAGGATGGATTTGAATTCAGCTCTTCTTGACTTGAGGACCTCCTTGAGAAAGCTGAACTATATGTACAAAAATATTTATAGCAGCTCTTTTTGTGGTAGCAGAGAATTAGAAATTGAGAGGGTGCTCATCCATCTGGGAAGTTGTGGCATATGATTGTGATGGAGTACTATTATACTATGAGAAATGACAAGCAGGATGATTTCAGAAAAACCCGAGAAGATTTACATAAACTGACGTGAAGTGATAAGAACCAGGAGAACATTGTACACAGTAACAGCAATATTGTAATGATAATCAACTGCGAATGACTTACCTACTCTGATCAATAGAATGATCCAAGGCAATTCTGAAGGATGCATGATGAAAAATGTTATTTCTAGAGAGAACTGATGAACTCAGTGCATATTAAAGCATAATTTTCTTCACTTTATTTTTCTTGCTTTTTTGCAACATGACTAATGTGGAAATGTGTTTTGCATGATTTCATATGTATAATTGCTATCATATTACTTGCCTCCTCAATGGGTAGGGGTGGAACTGGAGGGAGGGATAGAATTCAGAACTTAAAATTTTTTAAAGCAAATGTTAAAAATAAATAATAATAGACTTTTTTTTTAAAGAGAAGACTGAACTCCTTGAGAAAGTTGAGAAAGTGACCCAGAGTGGTGTGAATAACTATAGTAAAGAACTGGGTCAGTTAATGTAGATGGTTTGGGTGAAACTCAGAGAAGAAAGGCTGTTCAAACATGGTGGCAACCAGAGGGTTCCTTCGCAGGTGTGTATGTGGGTGAGGGGAGACCCAGAGTCATTCACCAATGGTGCATCATATATAATGTCAGATTTTTCTGGAGTATTGATTAGTTTTGCTGATTTTTCCCCCTTCTTCCTCTTTTCTTATTTCTTTTTTTTTTGCATGAGATGGCATTTGGGTTGGAGGAGAGGGAGGGGGAATACAGGGAGAAATTTTAAAAATATAAGACAAAAGATACCTACAAAATTTTGGCATAGCTTTCCATTTAATTCCTCACATTAACAACCCTGGTATACTTCATCAACAAAGTCTGTCAGTTCCACAGAGTGGTATTACTGAAGATCAGGATTCAATCCAACTCAATTCTACAAGCATTTATTATATGTATTATTAGTTATAAATAACTGCAATACAAGTTGTAATAGTACATGTGTGCAACAAAGGTCCAAACAAATAGAATAGCATGAGACAGGAAAAATTCAGCTGAGGAACAAAGGAAATAAAGCAGGTAGCAATGATGGAAGAAGGAGCTCCTTAGTTGGGCCTTGAAGGAGATGGCAATTATAATAAGAAAAAATGTAGGGGTAAAAGGGACTCATTTCAAGCACACAGGATAGACAACATCCAAATAGGCATGGAAGCAAGAAAATGCAGGTCAAGAATATGAAATGTCATGTAGTTTGGTCTGACTGAAATGTATTTGTAAAAGAGAGTTTGTGAAATGTGAGGTAAGACTAATGATGGTGGTGGTAGCGGTTGTAATGGTCAGTCTTTCAGTGGCAATGGTAATGATCAAAGTGGTGGTGAGAATTGTCATGATGGCAATGGTGCTAGTGGTAGTGGTGGTGTCGATGGTTTGTTGGTTGTTGTCTTTTGTTCTCAGAGAGGACCAAAATGACATCACTCTGTTGGTGTCAAGGTACACTGTGTCTGACTACAACTGATCAAACCAATACAAGCTTGGAAGATTCCACCACAGGTCAGGCACAAATAGTCCATATAGTGATCATGGTAATTATGGTCAGTCAATTGGTCTACTGCAATAGTAGTGGTAGTGACATAGTACTGTAGTAGTGGTGATGGTGGTGGTAGTGGTGATGGTGATCACAATGGTGGTGATGCTCAACTGGTATTACTTCATAGCATCTTTTATTTTCTTAATGTACTTTCACATCTATGTTCTTATTTTACCCTCACAACAATACCATGAAACAGTAAAAAAAAAGTAAAAGTATTATCCTAATTTTACAGGTGACAAAACAATTGCCTGGATTAAATGAATTGTTCAGGTCACCAAACTGGATCGTGCCAAATTCTGTTTTACACAGGTAGTTAGATTGCTTTGGGAGGTTTTTTGTTATATCATGTCTGTATGCCATTTCTCAAACTAGACTGCAAACCTTACAAGCCAGAGTCATGTTACGTGCCTTTGCAAAGCTGTTCCCCATGCCAGGAAAGGGCTCTCTCTTCTTACTTCTTCCTCTTTAGATTCCTTAAGCTTCCTTCAAGTCCCTGCTCATCTGGTGTCTTCTAGGAGAAGGCTTTCCTGATCACTTGAGCTGTTATTACTCTCTCCATCTGGCTGAACTTACCATAGATATATGTTACTATTCCCTCCCTCCTCTCACAGTCGAGCATATGCTGCCTGAGGGCAGGTACTGCTTTTCATTTTTATTCTGTATGCCCAATGCCCTGTTCAGTGCCTTAACCATAGTAAACACTTAATAAAGTCTACTGGATTGGAAGTTTGCTACTTCTTTTGCAAGCTTCTCACCCTCACTCTCTTAGAGTAGCAGCTCCTATTCCTGGTAAGGGTTCCCTAAATTCTTTCTAAATAAATATCTGACTATAATTCATACTGGGGAACACTGGCTTCTGCCAGGGAAAGTTGCAGTTGGGATTTGGGGTGAATTATTCAGACCAACAATGAGTCCCCAAAGGGTTTGCCATGTAAGTGCTGATATGCCCCGAAGGCCAGCACAGCTAACGATGTTGCTCTAATAAATTGGACATGGTGGAGTTGCTGAAAAAAATGAAATGAATGTTAAACCTGATAATCGGCCATGCATTTTACCCACCTTGCCTTTGAATGAGCTGTTGGTAATGGCAAAATGCATCTGCCCTGGAAACCAAGTCAAGGGGCTGATCCCTGGGCAGATTCTTAGTTAGTCCCTTGTGGGGGAAGGAAGATAGTTAGAATATCTACAGAATAGGGAGGAGGAGGGAACCAGAATACTCTATAGTTCATTTGCTTAAATTTTTTTTTAAAAAAAAAAACTCTTTACTATAACAATGTTGACATCAGCATTCAGATTTGGAGAAATGTCAAGCAGGCTGACCAAGAATGCAACTTCCTGCCGTCTGAGAAGTGGGTGAGCTCTGAACTGATGGGCAATAGATTTTAGCAAATGGGAGATCAGTCTGGTGCCAAGTTCAAAGTTCAGAGCATTGTTGACTCATTCACATAACTAGTCAAAGATGAATTTTGCAATTTCGCCAAGACGGAATTTACCAGTCATTGAGGACTAGGTACTGTGTATGTTTGCGGGGAGGAGGCAGGGAGTGGACAGAGATTCATTTAAATATAATAAGTTTTTCATTCATTCAATATTTACTACTATGTACCAAGTATGATTAAAATAACTAATTATAGGATAAATCTTGAGTATGTCCTTGCTGCAGGTTCTATATGGAATTAACCATAAGCATACAGGGAAATCACTGAGATTTGTGCTGACCAAAATGCAACACAAAAGACCTAGCTTTTGGTTTTGGAAGATGTGCATATTAAAAGCAGAAAAATGACGGTTGCCTGGGACCAAAGACTTGTGCACCAAGAGAAAGATGATTAAAAGCATAGACTGCTAGCTTGTGTTGGCTGCCTAGCTGTATGGAGGCTGAGGCATCGTGGTTCCTCTCACTCCGTGGATTGCCTCTCTAATGGAGTACAGCTCTAAACCTAAGATCCTTCCACTCTGTCTTGTATATATCTGCCAACAACAAAAGAATTAGTCCTTTTATGTTTTGTTCCTTCCTTTGCAAATCTTAATAGGCTCTTTTCTATACCCTTGGGCAAGCCAAGCAATTCATTCCCCTTGCTTCTCCCTGCATGTGCCATTCTCATTCTTCAATCATTCATGTTATTCTGGCCTCTCCATACCTATCATAAATTTTCTTCTTTCTCCCATCTACCTAAACCAAATCCTAGCCAGTCTTCAGGGAACCAGATTAAGTCCTACCATCTCCAAATACCCTAATCTATACTACTCTATACTATTGTCTTCCTCTTAGCATTTAATTGTTTCAAGAGTTTTAGCTTTGCCCTCCAACTAGAATATAGGCTCCATGAAGACAGGGATCACGTCTTATGTTAATATGTTGCTGGATGACAATATTTGTATTTGTATAGCAATTCACTGATTTATTATCACATATGTATATGTATATACTTGTACACATATATATAGTCTATTATTCTCAGTTATCATATATTATTATGGTATATGTAATTAATCATTAATGTATAATACATTATACATGATTATCTTCATTTGATAGATGAGTAAAATGAGGCCCAGAAAAGGGGAGAGATTTGCCTGAGGTCACAGTCAATAAATGATTCAGCTGGTACTAGAAGCCGCATCTTCAAATCTAGTGTTCTTTACACTACAATTGTACCCTGTAGTGGGCCCTAGGAGTTGGGCTCTTAGGGCAAGGTCCCACCTTTGTAAGGAAGAAGTCACAAGCAAATAAGTCATTTTGATGATTATAAATACGCAGATTAACTATGAAGGACATATGAAGAAAGATGCTATCTGCATCCAGAGAAAGAACTGATAAGTAGAAGTATTAAAGGAATAATTTTATTTATACATAAATGAGAAGACATCTTCATGAGTTCAAACCTCACTTCAGACACTTACTAACTGTGTGACCCTGGGTAAATCACATAACCTTCTTTGCCTCAATTTCCTCATCCATAAAATGAGCTGGAGAAGGAAATGGGAAACCACTCCAATAGCTCTGCCAAGAAAACCCCAAATGGGCTCACAAAGAGTCCAACACAATTAAAAAATTACTGAACAACAAATTTCTCTCACAAAAGGTACTTTGTATGGAAATTATCAAGTTTCAGTATCATATCAAAGTTTCTAATTTTATATTTCCACAAAAGTAACATAAAGAAGGAATGATTGAAATAAAGATGAGACCAATGAACAGATTCAGAGGTCATTTAAACCAGTTTTGCACAGCTTTCTATTCTTGGTGCACCCAGCTCAGATGGATTAAATCAATGTAGGTGTTTGAGAATTGTGGGTTGGTAAATCGATGTTGTGTAAGGTTCTAAGAAGTATGAATCAGTTTGGCTGAGTTGGCCTGGGGTTTTCCAAATTCCTTTCTTACCTACTGTTTTCACGTATGGTCCTACACGCAGGCAACTGGAAAGTCGGTCAATCAAGAGTTCGTGTGACTTGATTGTGTTTTTCATAGAGGTCTGGTATAGGTCATAAGGGGTAAATGTGAACACTGTTGGCATTTCCTACAGATTCAAGCTCAGAGTCACATCACTGATTATACATGCCTGGGACTAGGCATTGAGTCAGCAACAAGGCCAGTTGTCTGATGTTCTGAAGCACACATTTTGATGAAAGAAGCAAGGAGACAAAAACAAAATAAAGAAGCCGAAATCATGGTACATGTGATAACCGAAGTTATGGTAGGAGCTAGGTAGATGGTAGAAGAGAATCACGAGGATACAAATACTAAATGATACCACAATGGATGATCAATAGGCAAGGCAGAAAGTCAGGAAATAGGAGACCCACAGGAACCAAAGGGGAAGGACAAAAGAAGGCAAACAGAACAGGCAAGAAGGATCTAGTAGACAGTGGTTTTGAGGCAAGCTTCTAGGATCTTATAACGCACTTGCTATTAGAAGAGAAACAACCTCAGGATGGACAAGCCAGAGTACACAAGTAAGGGAGCACATAGCACTTAACACCACCATTCTTTGGTGCTCCCAGCCACATTATATTATAATCACATTATAATCACGACCCAAAACCAGCCATTGTCTCCATGATAGTGTTACCTAAAGGTAAACCTATACTCTTAGGCATTCTGGGTTGAAAGAGGGCAGTTAGGGTCTATGAGAAGAAAGATGGTGTAGTCTTAACCATGGTATTATAAGGATTTGCCTAGCCTGATTTCTGGTGGTAGATCATCCTGACTGAAGGGTAGGTAAAAGGCTTTGAGTTTATATCCTTTAATTCACCCATTTATTCAACAAATATTGCCTTAGTCCCTACCTACCAGAGGGCTCCACAGTCACTCAATACTATATACTAAATATTCAATAACAATTGTGGGAAATTAAATATAAAAGCAAAAGCTCTTATGCCCTTTGCCCCTAAGGCCCTTCCCTCCCTCTGACTGGAGAAAGGGGTGGATGGACAGTGGAGAGCTTCTCCCAGATCCTCCATTTAGCTCAGGGTAATTTCTATCTGCCTCTCCCAGGAACAGTCTTTTGCCTTCTTCGTATCCCCAGCACAGTGTTTGGCACATAATATGTTCTTAATAAATGTTTATTGATGGACAAAATAAGCAAATAAGCGGTAGGAGACATATATAGAAGTGAACATTCCACTTAGAAATTCAAGATAGTGAAAGCAATGAATGCCAGGCACAGATGCACAACCTAGATTTAAGGAGAGCAATTTCCAACAAGTTCAGATTAAAGATAAGATCCAATGGCCTTGTGTTCTACACATGAAGTCAGTCCAAAAAGAAAGCAAGCTCTCAAGAATGAAATTACGAAGACAAAAACAGTAATTTGAGAAAGAAGTGAGCCATCTAGAGAGAACAAATACCTTACCAATAAAGTACCAATTTGTTGAATGTAAGCTTTTAAAATAGAAGTATAGAGGGTGGAAATTTAAGAGCAGGTAATTAAGGACAAATACGAAATAATGGCGCAGGCCTATAAGAAAAGTGTCTGGAATGCCAAAGCCCAGAATGAGTTGAAGCTGATGATGAATGTTAGGAACATCACAAAGGGCTTTTTTTTTCATATATATATTTATTTTTTATTTTTTGTTTACAACACTCAGTTTCACAAATTGAGTTCCAAATTTTCTCTCCCTCCGTTTCCTCCCCCCTTCCCCTACAAGACAGCATGTAATCCGATATAGGTTCTACATATACCTTCACATTGAACTTATTTACATAATAGTCCAGTCGTAAAGAAGAATTACAACCCATGGGATGAATCATGAGAAAGAAGAAACAAAACCAAAAAGGAAGGGAAAAAAAAGAGAGAGAGTAATTAGTTTGCCTTAATCTGCATTTAGACTCGGTAATTCTTTCTCTGGATGTGCTTAGCTTTTTCCATCATGAGTCTTTTGGAGCTATCTTTGAACCTTGCATTGATGAGAAGAGCCAGTTAGTCCTTACAGATACCGTGTGTCTGTATTCGTGTATAATGTTCTCCTGCTTCTGCTCTCCTCACTCAGCATCAGTTCATATAAGTCTTTCCAGGTTATAATGAAGTCTGTCTGCTCCTCATTTCTTATAGAACAATAGTAATCCATTACATTCATATACCACAGTTTGTTTAGCCATTCCCCAGTTGATGGGCATCCCCTTGATTTCCAACTCTTGGCCACCACGAAAAGAGCTGTTATAAATATTTTTGTACATACTGGTCTATTTCTCACTTTTGTGATCTCTTTGGGATACAGCCCTAGAAGTGGTATTGCTGGGTCAAAGGGTATGCACATTTTTGTAGCCTTCACAAAGGGCTTTTTAAAAGTGTATTGAAGAATATGAAAAAAAATTTTAAACGGCCATAGATTGCTACATGGAGGTAAATGAAGTGATGAAAACAGAAGAAAGAAGTCAGAACAACTCGACTTTTATTTTGTTGCTGGTCTCTCCAGCAATGTAAATGATCATCAGAGTAGGAAGGATTAAACAAAAAATAGTTAATAGGGAGTTGAAACTGAAGATAAATGAGAAGATGCTAAGGGAGCACATTAAAAGATTCATTGCCAGGCCTGCAAAACCTACACCATCATCCCCTTCCCCGCAACTCCCCATGAACTGGCAAACATGGTTGCTGAGCTGTTGCTATCAGTGATCTTTGAAAAATCATGGAGAACAGGGCAGATAGCACAGGACTGGAGATGTGCAGATGGTTTCTAAATTTGCATAAAAGGAAAGTCATTAGAGTCTTTAAACCATTGGCATATGGACTTGACTTTGACTTCTGGAAAGATTCCAAAACATCATTGAAGGGATGTTTTCTAAGCATTTAGAAGGGATGCAGTTGTCATCATGAACCAGCCAGGTTTCATCAAAAACAGTTCATGTCACACTAAAGTCATTTCCTTTTTTTTATAACAGAGTTTCATAGACACAGCATACCTGGATCTCATCAAACCACTGATGAAATCTCTCATAGCATCCTTGTGAACAAAATGGTATAGTTAGGTGGGTTCAGAAACAGATTGAATAACATGCCTCAAAAAATAATCATTATTTGATTGATGTCAGCATGGAGGGCTGTCTTTAATATTGTGTACTTGTTGTATTGGGCAAAAACAGATCCGTAGGACACTCCAGTGGAGACATCCCTCCATGCTGACATGGATCCATTACTGTCAGCTCTGCATCCAGTCATTCAACCAGTTTCAAATACTCCTAACGGTACCATTATCTAGTATATAAATCTCCATTTGGCCCACAAGGATAGCATGACTTTGTCAAAAGGTTTGCTAAAATCTAGGTATACTATATTTATGACATTTCCTTCTCACAAAAGAAAATGAGATTAGTGTGGCATGACATTTTTTCTAATGAAGATATATGGCCTTTTATTGATCATTTCTTCCTTTCTAAATGCTACTCAGCAATCCCTTTGAAAACATGTTCTAGAATTTTGCCAAGTTCACCATTCTATAGCTTCTCCCCTACACTTTTTTGAGGGGGGTGGAGGAAGAAGAGATCGTTTGCCTATGTCTACTTCTCTAGCAATTCTCTCTGTTTTTTTAAACATCACTGAAAATGTCTCACTAACCATTTATCCTAATCTTTTGGTACTCTAGGATATAGAACTTATTGGCAAGCAACTAAGTGCTCGCTTCTCTCCTATTACAGAAAAGTTCAGAGGTCCTACTCTAGGTAAGCAGAGATTTCAAGAAGGAAAGGGGTAAAAGGGCTCTCTAAAGGATATGATGATGAATAACACATAGTCCCTGCTTTGAGGGAGTTTACAATTTAATGTGTGATGGGGGAAGAAGGGAGATAAGGTGTAAATATAAATAATTATAATGTAAGACAGACATATGAGTGGCACACACCAAAAAATCCAGAGGAAAGAAAAATCTCCTTGGGCTGGGGGATTAGAAATGTCTCAATATAGGCTTCAGCTAATCCTCAGCAGAAGTCCTGTGGAGTACCAGGGGTAGGGAACCTGCGGCCTATAGTCAATGGGCGGCATTTGAGGACTTGGAGGGCCACGTGTAGCCTGGAAGCCACAGATTCCAAACCCCTGGTAGACAATAAGACTTAGATTTAAAAGAGACCTGAGAGATCATTTAGTATATGCCCCTTGTTTTATAAATGAAGAGTGGGGGGGAGAGGGAGCAAGATGCCTAAAGAAGTTAAGTGACTTGACCATGGTCACATAAAAAGTGAGTTACAGAGATAAGAACTGAACATAGGTAATCCAACTCCAGACACTAGGCTATTTCCACTATATTATATTTCTTAAGTGGTCTTAGCCTTGTTTTTACATATAAAGACACCTGAAATCAAAATTGCTTTCCTATGGCCTCAGATTGAGTTCATTTTTATATTAGCGAACTTCTTGAGAAGTCCATGAGAAAAAAGGACAAAAAGAAAAACTAAGTCTTAATTGAGGGATACAAGAGCCGGGAAATGAGATGTGACTTACCTGGAAAGAGCGGAACCATAGTGATGCCAATATAATTGGGCAGGGGTGCTCTAAGCAAAATGAAGACACCAAAGATGGGGAGAAAGAAAATAAATTTCGCTACTTTAGTCTTTTACTAAAAAGGTCACAAATGGGGATAATAATAGTCTCTATCTCCAAGGGATGTTGTAAAGATATAATGAGATAACATATGTAAAGCATTTTGCAAACCTTATAAAAGCTCTATATAAATGCTAGCTCTTATTTTTACTAGACATAAAGAAGAGATACAAAATATGATTTACAAACATCCCAACACCATACGTTCCTAATCCCACCTTACAAACACATACATTACCCTCTGAGGGCCAACCCTGCAATCACCTCTCAATTAGGTATTTCCTTAAGGTTCATATACATTCCTTATATTCACATATAAGGTTCATAGTACAGATCCATTGGACTCTTAACTGAGTCTGGAGTATTGAATTCCAATCTTGGCACCACATTTTAAGAGGGACATTAAAAAACTGGAGTATTTATAGAGGATGGCAATTAACTTACTACAAGGTCTAGAAATTGTTATATGAGCAATATCTAGAGATGATTAGCCAAGAAAAAAAGACAAATTTTGATAACCATCCTCAAATTTCTGAGCTATCAGGCAGAGAAGAGATTAGCCTTATTCTTTGTAGCTCTTCAGGTCAGAAGTAGGATCAGTGGATAGTTTTAGGAAAGCAGATTTTGAACCAATATAAGGAAGAATAATCTAAAACTTAGAGCTGTCTGAAGATGAATTAGACTCTCTTGAGAAGTGACAAATTTCTTACTACTAGAAGTATTTGAAGACGGGTTGGATGGCCAACTCTCAGGGATGTTGCAAAGAAAACTGCTGAAATGGGTGATATGTTTGGACTAAATGACCTCCAAGACGCTTTTTACCTTTAAAATTTTATAATCCTGTATAGGTAGCTGATGAGGTAGGACCTAGCTGCCACTAGCTTCCAGAATAAAATGCAAATTCCTCAGTACAGCAGTTGCTATCCGAATACAAGCCTTCCATAGGAAGATACAAGTTATGACTTCACAACTGTGACTGAATGAGAGGGGCCTGTGAAAAGTAGTCAATTGATAAGAGCGAGGAAGCCATAGCAGGAGAGTATAAGACTTTGAATCAAAGGACCTCAGATTTCAAATTCAAATGTTATTACTACCAGTGTAGACTTTGGAAAATCTTTTTACCTTTCTGAGACTCAGTTCCTTACATGTAACATGAGATGGTTGTACTAGAAAATTGGTAAGGGCTCATTTAGCACTAAATCATATGGCCCCTAATTCCATACAAAGTCTTTCTTTACAAAGTCAGAATCTGCAGGTTTGCAGCTAAAAGATTTGAATTTAAATTGTGACTATCCCACCACCTCTATGTCATAGACATATGTCATGTTGCAATATCACGGGGTCTCAGTTTTCTTATTTTCTTTAGAACTAGATGAATTCTAAGGTCCTTTCTATCTTTGATCCCGATCTTGAAAAATCTAAAAAAATAAATAAATAAAAATCTTCTGGGTTCCTTCCAACTCCCAATCCTCTGATCCCAAGTTCCAACACAACTTTTTATATGTCAATAAAACATTTACGCTGGGGGGACATTAGACCAGTGGAATTGAGGGATTCTTCAGGAGCATTTACTTGATTCAATGGAAAGGACCTTCCACTCTGAAGAGATCTATCACAAGAGGCCAATGTATTCACCTTCTGGGTGTAATGACATCAAAGAAGGAAGCCAAGTTTTAGGGCTAGCAGCTCTTGATTACTCAAGGGCTGATGATCCAATTTTTGGATTATATCAGCCTTTTGACTTTCTGGTTTTTTTCCTGATTTCACTGCTCATTAGTCCATAACCCTCTTGGGCCAGAAAGATAAAAGGAGCTTAAACTCAAAGCTGGCCCTGTAACTTCTTTAGAGAAGCCCTGGTTTAAAAAAAAAATTAAGGTGGGGGAGGAGTTTGTAACTAATGGGGGAAATGAGGTTTGGGGATTATCTGGACTTCACTTAGCAGCTCTTTACAATCTCCCTCTTCTGCTGGCCCCTTCCCCCAACCAGGATCCTGGATAAGTAACAGTTGACTTCAGTCAGCCTTCTCAGGGAAAAATATAATTTTACAATAAGATCTCTAACTACCAGAGCCACCTCATCTAGGGAGATTTCTCCTTACCCTACAGGAATTCCTAATACACCCTTTTAAGGGGATTTGAGCAGATGGAGTTTCATTCCTTCTCTTTCTCCTCCATTTTCCTCTTCCCAATAAAACTCACTAGGCACTTGATCCTCAAAGCATTGAAACCTGGGTCACCATTTCCACACTGTATCAGTTAGCAGGGGGTCCTTCTTACATGGCACATCAGATAGCCTTCTCAGCCAAGGAAAGGCAAATCTTTTAATCCCTAAAAGGGGGTGATTTCGCCCTGTTACATAGCACTTTCTGGGGCCTAGAGAGCCGCTACTTTTTAAACGACATTTATTTATTTGTTTGCTCTTTTTCTAATCTGCAGGGCAGACTCAGGATCTTTGAAATCCCCAAAGAACTCCTTCAATCCTTCATCCTCAGTGACTCTGGGGCACTGAAGAAAGAGAACCAGCAGGAATCTTGAAATTATCAACATTTCAAAGCCCGACAGCTAAGGAGGTCTGAATCAAACAGGGAGATTTGGCCTACTGATCAAGCTTTTCCTCAAGACTGGTAGTAGAAATGCCATCCTCCTGAAGGTAAAGAGGTTTTATAGTTATCCTGAACAAGGTCCCTGGTGCCTATATTCCCCAGGGTCTCATCTCCGGCACATGTTGAAGTTCTCACTGCCTTTGGGATACCACTTAAAATTTCTGAGATGTCAGGAAGTCAGGGAATACTATCACTATTAGGATCATAGTTTTAGGGCTACAAGTGACTCTAGAGGCCAACTAATCCAACCCCCGCATTTTATAAATGACCAAAGAGGGGTTCAGAAAGGCTTACCTCGGTTCATATAGGTAGTGAGTGATCAAAGTGGAACTTGAACCCAAGTCCTCTGACTCCAAATAAGGTACTATTTCCACTGTACCATAGTTGCATGGGGTGAAACAGCAACTCATATTTCCATGTCACTTTAAGGCACACAAAATATTTTCCCCATGAGAAAACTGTGAAGTACAGCAGGTATTGTAGGTAACATCACCCCCTCTTTTAATTGAGTTGTCCAGAGACACATGTTAAGTAGGAGCCTGAGGAAGGATTCAAACTCAAGTCTTCTTATCTCCCCAGTTCAATGCTCTATCCATTACATTGTACTACGCTTTCTCCAGCATCACCAAGATCTTATAATTTCCAGATCCAATGATCAGTTCTCAGCCCTCATCTTTTTTGTTTGTTTATTTAACTTCTGCAGCATTTTACACTATTGAGTAGTCCCTCCTCCTGTATATACTCTTTTTCTCAAGGTTTTCATGACATTGTTCTCTCTTGGTTCTCTTCCGGACTCTCAATTTTGCTGGATCACCATGGAGGTACTCCAAGACTTCATCCTCCATCTAGTATTTGCTCAACCACTGACTTCCAAAGTAATTTTAGTAAAATTATTAGACCTCTCAGAGCTCCACTTTCCTTACCTATAAAACAAAGAAGACATATTTGAAATAAATTTTATTAACATATTTTCTTTATATTGACCTACATTTCACAGGGTATCGCTTCCCTCCACCCTTCCCCCAAGAGATGACCCTTATAACAAAAAGAGAGATAAAAAATTCAGGATAATTAATCAACATATTTTAAAAGTCTGACGTAATAACATAGTGTTCAATATCCATAGTTCCTCTCTGCAAAGAAGTAGAGGGAGGTGCCTTCTCTCTTCTTTGAGAACAAGCATGGTCATTATAATTTTGCAGCATTCTGTTTCAATTGTTTTATTGTTATTTACATTGATATGGTCAATTTGTATTCTCCCACCTCCACCCCAATTCTGTTCATTTCACTTGGCATCATCAGTTCATAGAAGTCTTCCCATGTTTCTCTGTATTCCTCATCATCATCATTTCTTCTTACACAGTAATATTACATTATATTCATGCATTACAACTTGCTTAGCCATTTCCCAATCAATAAGCATCAATTTTGTTTCCAGTTCTTGGCTCCTTCAAAAAAAATGTAGCTATATTTTAGCCTCTATGGGGCCTTTCTTCTTGTCATTGACTTTTTGGGGTATACATCTTGCAGTTCAATCTCTGAACAAATAGTTCACAAAGAACTTTGATATAAAATGTAATGAGATAAAGTGCAGAGGAAAGATCTGGACAAAGTGCTATGAGATATCAGTTTCAACTAGGGTACCAAAGAAGGCTTCATAAAGAAGGTAGAATCCAAGCTGGGACTTAAAGGAAGCAAAGAATTTCAACAGGAAGAGATGAAGAGTAAGTATAGGGAATAACTAGAAGAGTGAAAGACAAGATGAGGGAACATCTGGGGAATATCCTCGGGCTAAGGAATCTGTATCTTATCCTGTCAACAATGAGGAATCATTTTTCTTTAGGACTAAGAGAATACCATAGTCGTCCCCATAACTTAGAAATATTTATTTTGGTATAAAAAGAATGGCCTCCTCTAACATTCTATTCTGATACACTATAATGTAATAGAGGTCACCCTAGGTTATCAAAAGCTATGTTGGCAGAAAGCAAGAAATGGAAGGTCTTACCAACCCAGAGATATAGTTAAAAGTGGGCCTGAGGACTAGCCTATCTAAACTGATAGAAGTTTGGAGCAAGAAGGAGAGGGTGGGTGAGGGGAGGGACACTAAGTGATGATTTTTTTCTTACCCAAATAGTCTTGTAAGGAAGACAGAGATTGTCATTTGCACCAGCTTGAAAATATCAGTAAAATCCCAATTCTTCAAAGTATTAAAGCAAAGGATGAATTTGAAAAAGGAAAGACTGGAGCCTGCAGGATCTGCTCCCTAAATATTACAATAGGCCAGTAAGAGATCATTCATATATACTCTCCTCAACCCCACCCCTCCAGCTTTATGAACTGAGCTAGGCAGGGCTAAACAGTAGTAGAAGTTGGAATTAGACACATCGAGCATAGAGTTCACAGATGTCTCTATACCTCTCCCAACATTCCACCACGCCAGCCATAGTCCTCTGGATAGTTTGTGTGTCCGCCAGGGAAGACTACCAGAGGAGCAGCTCAGTTTCTGATTAACCTTTCAGAGGAGCTTCCAGAATTTGTGTCCTTCTCAGATGTCCTGGGTGGAACTATCTAGTTCCCATAAGTGGGGTTATGCTGCTTAGAAGGATAGCCATAAATAGGACTGCCCTTCAACAAAACCAAATGAAATGAAATTTATTCCTGGTGATTTTCTAGCTCCCCTTTTTGCTCCTATCTTCCTTCTCTTGGTGCCCTCTCCCTAGAGGTCCAGAGGCTTTATATTGCCTCATATCCCCACCCTTCCAATCTCAAAGAACTCCATGCTCCATCACTATCATTGAATAGCACTCAACAAACATTAAGTGCCTACTATGTGCAGAGCACTGCCCTTGGCGCTGGGAGATACCAAAAAAAAAATGCACATAACATAGTACCTGACTTCCAGAACTTAAAATATATTTGAGGAGATAAAACTTAGGCACACAAATACAATACAAATATTTAAAACAAACACTTCAGTCACATTTGATTCTTTCTCTCTACCACTGCCTATCTAAAGTCAGTTATGATGTTTGGTAAATTTTTTATTCACAATCTCCTCCCTTATACCCATCTTCTTTCTTTTCATTGCGCCTACAACTGCCCTAATTCAGGCCCTTATTACCTCATACCTAAAAAAAGAATACAGTTGCCTATTGGTTCATTTCCCTACCTCCCCTTACTCAGCCAATCTAAGTGCATTGTTTTCCTAAAAGAATTTCTTTAATGTTGTCACTACCCTTCTCAAAACCTTCAATGTCTTCCCATCACCTATGGAATAGAAGTCCTAATTAAATCTCAAATTCAAAGTCCTCTGCCCTTTGACCCAAGCCTATTTTTCTAACCTTATTTCATACTAATTCCTTTCATACAGAGAGGCAGTGAAACATGGCAGATAGCCAACCAGTAAAAATTGGGTTCAAGGCCTACCTCTGACACATAGAGGCAGACCCTGGGCAAGTCACCCTTCCCCCCTTCTCTACCAGAGAAGTAAAACACACAGCCAAGGGTCGACATGCAGCCCACAACACTCCTGGTATGGCCTAAACTAGTTTCAAATGTAATTGGAAAACATTTAACAAAATAAATAAAAAGACAACAAAATATAGATAATGTTACATTTTAAAATTAAGTCAATATACAGCAGAGGGATCCTTCTATATAGTTTACCACTTCATTTCTATTAGAGTTTGATGTCATCTCTCTAGGTAATTCTCTGAGACTCTGAGATGTGAATTTCCCATAGTCATGAAATCACAAATCCATTTCCCACCCCCTTCCTTTTACATACCCAGTGTTCCAGCCAAACTACTGCTCGGTCATCCTCAAAGTGTCCTTATATTCTCCACCTTTCTCTCTACCTAGAATGTCCTTCCTTATCCACCTCTCCCATCTTTCTAGCTCAAGAAAATATTACCCATTCTTCTAGGTCAAGATCCAAATCCACCTCCTGCATGAAGTCTTCCCTGATTTCCCCAGACAGAAACGAACTTTTTCTCCATTGAATAACTTTAGACATGCTCTATTCCACTTACCACAAAGTCTCTCCAAGTGTAATTATTTGGTTTTGCTTTTAATCCCTTGCTGGATTGTACATTTCTTGATGGAGTTTCTGTCTCTGTTTCTACCACCATGCCTTGTGCAGAGTAGGTACTCCATAAATACCCTTTGACTGATTAGAGACTGTGTGATATAATAGGAAAAGCACTGTATTGGGGGTCAGAAGACCTTAGTCTAAATTGAATCTCTGCTACTCTCTCCCTATGTCAACTTGAGCAAGTCACTCCCCCCTGGGTCACATTTTCCTGCTCCGTAAAATGATATGGTTGGAGTAGATGATCTTTCAACTCTAAAACTCTATGAATGAATTTATCAGCAACGTAAGAGAGGAGAAGGGATGTTGGACATTAGTATTCCGTTAACTCCCAGTGAGGAAAGTTCCTCCATGAATATAGTAGAACCACTCTGCAATTTGGGTGCTGAACCTAGGGTCCAGAGTGGCCCCCATAATCCCTTGTAGAGATTTCAAGGGGTCTGTGAACTCGAACAGGAAAGATAACTACATTTCATTTCAATGTAATTGGTTCGCTTTACGATACTAGGTATTCTATTTTATTTGCTTAAAAACGTTCTTCTGAGAAGGAGTCCCTAGGATTCACTAGACTGCCAGAGAGGTCTATGTAACAAAAAAGGTTAAGAGTCGCTGTCTTAGTTGTCTGGGACTCTGAGAGGTTAAAATTCTTGCCCAGGCTCACATAGCCAATATGTTGCACAAGTGACACTTAGCCCCAGCATTCCAAGACTGACTTTCTAATAACTACTCAATGCCACATCTCATGAATGTGTTGTAATTTAAAAAAGAAAAAAACAAAAAGAAAACCCCAAAACTTCACCTCTTTTTTAATAGACACCAGCCGTAGAGCCCCAGCTAGATAAAGAAAAGGGAATCTCCTCTGAGTACAAAGTAGTGTTATTGCTAGATAGTACTACCTGTTCTGAATGTACTCTTCAGGCAGTTGTTAAGTCTTGACTGGCTATTTCCACCCAAAAGGTAGCAATAGGAATTCTATACCGATTTCTTTTCCTGAACAGGTTTAGCATACAGAGACCCAGATCTTTCTATTTGTAAAGGCGAGTGCTGAGTACATTTCTGGACCATGTGAGCCTAAAAGGTTCCCCTACCAACCAGAAAGAAAAGAGGGAATTCAACAGCTGTGGTGACAGATGTTGGCGACAGTGATTATTCCATTCTGGTTTGCATTCAGATTTCTCAGTCATTCGCATTTTTTTTGAAGTCAGTCTTGTTTGACGCCTGGTTTCCCCTGGACTTGGTGGTGAACATGAGTAACAACTCCCACCCCCTTCCCACCCTCTCCCCATCCCCAACCCTCCTCCATTTTTTTTCCTAGCCCTGTCCATACATCACATACATCCTCCTAGTTCCCACATCCCCTCTCACTATGTTTCAGGCACTGATGGGGTCTGTGAGGGAAAACTTCATGTTTATTTTGGGGAGGGGAGACACTCCAGGTTCAGTTATATCTGAGACCAGTTTATCTCAGAGATGAGCAACTTCTGACTGCTAGAGACTTCCATAGAATACCAAAAGGGGTGTCTTTGTTCCCTGTAAACAGAGTATTTACTTTGATCTGGTAAAATGAATTAATGAAAGGAAATGACACCTTCAGTTTCACTGGGGGTAAGTGCAGGAGGGAGGTGGGAGAGTTTTGTTTTGTTTTGTTTTGTTTTTTTTCAAGGCAGGGCAGAAAAGTAGGGGGAGGGAGACCCTGGTAGGGTTTTCTAAAGTCGAGCCCTCTAGGAAACAGACAGATCTTTTCTCGGATTAAAAGTCGCCTCATAATACTGTAAGGTCCATGTATATGCAAGCAGTTCAGAGTTATTACAGGCCTAAAATAGGAAACCATTCACTTGATCTTTTGGTTCAATCCTATTAGGGCCCCCCTGGAGTTCGAGATAGATACCAGCCTGTCATGTCCCTGTTGCTGTGACGACCCTGTCTTTATAGAACAAGAAAGAGAAATGATAGTGATTGGCAGACCTTGCTTGCCCTAGTATGTTACACAAAGGGAGACAAAATGAAGAGGAAGTCAGACTCTTCTTATAGGTCTGATGCTTCTTAACCCTACACCACCTTCCACCTGGTCAATGTCACCCTCCGAACTCAAAGCTTCCAAAGCAAGGAAGAGAGCTAAATTTTTTTGCCACTAAATACGAAGAGTAAAACTGCCTTCGCTCCCCAATAGTCATTAATTATTTTTGTTTAAATTGATTAGAAGGCAACAACAGCTTCTTTGATCAACTTCATCTAGAGAGAAAATAGAGGCAGCGATGGGGGGAAAGGGGGAGGGGGCCCAGATAAAAGGAGTTCCCAGAAAAGGCATGAGTCTGAAGCTGACTGTGTATTGTATGTGAAGCCACTGTTTGCCCGATGTGGAAGGAGAAAAAATAAAGGCAAGAATCTGATAAATCCTACCATATGGTGCCAGACTATAACTCCCTGGCTATAAATAATGGCCTCCTTTTTGGGGCTTTCTCTTCCCGTTTCTGCGATTTCTGCTAAAGTGGCTGGAACCGAATTCCAGAGACTGTTGTGAAAAGTGCAAAATGTAGTTTGTTTTCATTTCCTTTCTCCTTCACTGTCTACGCAGGGGGAAAAAAAAAACCAGGAGGACGGAGAACAGGGAAGAAAAGGAGAAGGGCAGGGGACAAGGAGATGCTGCCTAAATATCAAGAAAACCCTTAGTTTAAAAACGGCAAAGAGTCTGAAATTGAGCTTAAGAAAGTATAGAACTGATCTTAGAACCTTAAATGGCAATGATTAAACCTGTCAGATTAAAGTGAGGTTGAAAAGAATATATCTCCTGTCTTCCACATGTCCCACATCCATAGGCTCCAAAGATGTAATTGTCATTTGGCCAGACCAGGCAGCCACTTGGACTCCAGGCACATTAGTTGGTATTTACAAAAAAAAAAAAAAACCAGAGATCAAAAGTCAAACCCTTTTTACACCGAGATAGGAAGTAGGACTCTATTCCTCTTCTTAATTTCAAATAAGGTAACAGATACTGAGGATGGAGCCCTGCGTCTGCACTAGGCATTACATTTGGCATATGTTGTCTCACAGTCATAAAACCGATTGATTTAAAAATACTTTGCCGAGAAGATCTTCCAAGAGGAAATTAATACAATTTGGTTTAAAACTTGCCCTCCATCTGCTAAACAAGCCAATCCCAATCAACTCTAGTTAACAACCTCATCCAAAAGAAATAAAAGCAGAACTCTTCCTCAAACTCCAAATTGTCAAGATATTTAAAATGGAAGGAAGGAAAGAAGGAAGGAAGGAAAAAACTTCTTTCTAAAAAAGCACTGAAATAGAAAATGCAGATCTGCTCTGTAGTTTAACTGAAAGGAAAAGCTGATCATCCTGACATGTATTTGATTTAAAATAAAACTTTCTTTATCTTTATACATACTATATCCCCTTCCAAAAAAGAATTTGTTCAGGATCTTGTAAAGGGAAGATGTGTCATTAAAATGAGAATTTGCTTCATTGTGAGTCACCGCTCCAACACAGCTCTTTTAGAGGAAAACAAAACAATTATGATGCTTCAAGGGAGGAAGATTTCTCAAATTGGGCTTAGAAAAGGTATAAACTACCAGTCAGTCCATGAAAATAACTCTTAGAATAAGTTGTTGAACAAAACCACCTGTCCTTATTGTAAGCTCTCTGGTTTCACTCCAAAAGAACCATTGCTTTCCTCAAAATAAATGCAAGCAGATATTTTAAAAGCCGAATATCTCCAACTTTACATGAAGCCCCAAAAGATTACAAGGAAAGATCTTAGGTGTGGGAAATGGGCAACTTTTTGCCATCTTGTGATAAATGTTGTCATTCCTTTTTTCCCTCATGCACAATAAGAAAAAAACTATTTCAAGTTAAATTTGCAAGTTATTTTGTTGTTTTTAAAGAAACAAAAATCAAGGAAAACAAATTACAAGATATGGTAGAGAAGCTAAGTGAAAATGTAATACACTGGCACTTAGAGCAAACATTTACCAAATTGATTTTTAAAGGATACATTTTAGTTAGAAAATATTTGTTGTATCATTATAAACTTTAAAACACCTTGCTAAATTCCTGAATAAAAATCAGTAACAACCAGAACTCAGTAGCCATAGTCTGATGATGCTTCAAATGCAGACTCACGTTTTCAATTTGTTGAGAATGTAAATGGGAGTGTGTGTGTGTGTGTGTGTGTGTGTGTGTGTGTGTGTGTGTGTAGGTTGGGGGGGTGTATATTGTGTGTATGTGTGTGCTTATTTTGTTTTTATATAAACAGCTATCTTTCAGAACACTTGCCTCTGGCTTCTAAGTCCTCTTAGACGGTCTAAAGGTTTAGCTAAGTGCAAACCACAGATGCTTGCCTCCACTTATGCTACAAAAAGTTTCTCCCTCCAAGTCAAATTTCCCATGCTCTAATAATGCTTTTGCAAATTTAAAAAAAGTCAGCAACCAAATGAAAACGTTTGATGAATGGCTCCATGCCAGTACATGATACCACTGCGCGTGCACACACACACACACACACACACACACACACACACACACACATATCGAACGTTGTTTCCCCCACTGCCACCACCTTCCCAACATCCCTGCTAATTCTCCTGAATCCTGGAAGTGTCTTGCATGTGAAAGTCTAATTTTTATTACAAAAATGACAACTTGGTGTGTATATATATAAATATACATACACACACATATGTATGTCTAGGTAAAAAAATAAAAATAAAAACGCTACCCTCCTATTTCATAAACAAAAAGTGGCCACACAAATAAATAAAAGAAACTATTAAAATGGCAAGAAATATCTTCTCGTTATATCCGTTCTTTACTATTTGTCAGAATGCGTAACCGAGGTCATTTGCTAAACCTCGTCGATGTCTAAAGCCATTAGAAACCTCATCCTATTCATTTTCTTGCATTAAGATATTCAAAATTCTGCTTTTCAAATCCTTATAGTGTTTCTCCCCCATTACTTAGCCCCCTCATCAACTGCTTCAGGAAGGAAATAAGTAGACAGATGCTATAATTTATGAGAGGTGTCATTTAAGAGAAAAACGATTAAGATTAAATCTCCTTGTTTATTTATTTATTTTTTTTCTTTTCTGTTTGAATTGTACTTCAACACAGTAGAGCAAAGGATAGAAGAAAGCTGGGTCTCGGTTGGCCGAATCAGTAGTGAATTTGCGCCACCTTCTGGCAGGTCCAAGAATAACGAAAACAGCCAATGCTTTTTTGATAAAAGAAGTATTCTTACACGCCACCTCACTCCACCCTTTCCTACCGTTTCCACTCCGCCCCACCCCCCTTCTTTGGACCTTTGCCTAATTGTGTCCAAACACCACCTTGCTTCACCGGGCACTTGTAGGACATCTCTTTGAGCCTGGTTTTTCTTGAGTATTTTGAACCGGGAAACCTTTTTTTTTTTTTAATCGCATCTTCCAAAGAGCACACAAAATTCCTAACTGGGAGCTGCATATTAATTTATACTGAAGCTAAGCCGCTGGCAGAAGAAAAGAGCTTCTAGAATAGTCATTCCCTATTATATTTTGGCTTTCCTCCGTAGAACGCTTTAAAACAAACAGGAGACTGACTAGAATACCAGAGAAACCAACGCTTCTCTTTCTTGGGTTCATAAAAACCTCATTACCCACAATTAATCATAATGACACGCTGTATTCAGGGCTTTTGCTAGGACCTGGCTAAGAGAAAGGATGGAGCTTCCCATAGATTTCAATCTTGCCTGCAATGTGGATTTCGGGGTGCAAAGCTAGTTAGCCCCAATTACCAGTTCTCTGGGATTTCTGCTTCTTCTAGAGATGTTTCTCAGCTTCTCAGGTCAGAGTGGGTTTTCTATGGCTTCCAACTGGTGAGCAGCTCAAATTTAGATACCAGGATACAAGCTAATCAGAAGGTTATTGATACTTTTTCATTAATTCCAAGCAGAATACTAACATCATCGCAATATGACTTCACATTCATTGAGAGGAAAAGAAAATTAGTTTTGTAGCTTATGCTTTGTCCATATGCCTAAGTAGGATAGGAAGCTGGGTTTAAGCCTGCTGCGTGACCTTAAACAAGTCATTTCCTTCCTCCTAGCTTCTATTTCCTAATCTATAAAATGGAGATAATTATACTTTTACAAAGTGTTTCATGGAGCACCATAGTAATAGGCTCTGTGAGCTATCATGAGAGGAGGCAACTATCCATATAAGCTCCTCAGAATACTTGCTTGAAATACAGATATTGTGATGAGAAAATTGCTTTACTGACAAATTTGCTGGATAATTTGTTTAATTCATTGGATTTAGAGATGAAATCAGCCCTAGAGATTAGCTAGTCCAAGCCCCCTCATTTTATCGATGAGACCTAGAAAGGAAGTGACTTCCCCAAGGTCATAAAGGTATAAATAACAGAGCCAGAATTTGAATCCAGGTCCTCTGGTGCCAGATGCCAATGTTATTGCTGAACACCAAGCTTCCGTCTCCCACTATTCATATAACATTATATGTGGAGGAGGAAAAAAAAACCAAGGCACCCATCTCTGTGCTACCAAAGGGAAATGAGATAGCACTAAAAAAATTCAGTCCCTTCTATTCACTGTGGCTCATGGAATCAGCAAGGCAGCATCACAGGGACCCAGCAGGGGCTATTTGGCAACTCACTCAGTGTGAAGGGGACCCTTAGCAAATCAGGCTGACAGTTGTTCACTCCTGGTCTGAATTACCATCAACCTAATCAAAAAGCCTGTGCTAAGCATTCCAGAATGCAGAAGAAAGAGCCCTGGGCTGAGAGTCAAAAGACGTGGGTTCTACCATTCATCCCGCCACTAACTAGCTGTGTGACTCGAGAGGAATCATTTCACATTTCTGGGCCTTTGTTTCCTCAGCTGTAAAATATTAGACTAGATCAAGGATTCCAAACCTTCTCTGTGTGTTATGGACCCCTTTGGAAATCTGATGAAGACCTCTCAGAATGGACCCCTTTCTCAGACTGGTGAAGCCTATGGTCCCTTTCTTAGAATACTGTTTTTGAATAGATAAGATATAATACATAGGATTACAAAGGAAACCAATTATACTGAAATAAAGTTATCAAAATGTTTTTTAAAAAGTTAATCATAAGTACACCTGGACAGGATGACCTCTCACTTCCCTTCCAGCTGTAAATTGTATGGCTGGTTCTATATCCACGCATATGATGCAATATTAGACAAAATACAACAATTATCAACTTCTGGTACTTATTCCCCAGGAGCTAAAAAACCCAAGGCATGTCAACCCAAGGACAAGATGGCCATACACTTCAGTTAGTTCTAATGTTTTGCCTAAGTCAGATGAGTGCATAAACAGAAATGTTTTGATGCACTTTTCACTCAAGAAAGCTTGGATCCATCTGTAGTTATAAGGCCTCCTCTCCTCTCCTCTCACCTGTCTTCTCTCCTTTCCATTCTCCTCTCTTCTCTTCCCCCTCCTTTCTTCCTTCCCTTCCCCTCCCCACTCTTCTCTTTTCTTCTCTCCTCTCCTCATCCCACCGATAACAGAAGTATAGAAGCTTTAATATGTACATCTCTTGAGGGTTCACCATATTGATATTGAACTTAATGCAGACATCTGATCAGCTTCAACCCTATGACAGCTCTGAACTCTCAGATTCAAGCAAGCCACCAGACACAGCCTCCCCAGCAGCAAGGACTACAGGGGTGTACCACCACAACCCAAAAGTGGAAAATCTTTTCGCCTGTCTACCCTACCAAAATCTATTTACCAGGTTATGACTGGAGAAAAGAAGCAATAAATAAAGAAAAAAAGAAAAGAAAAGAAGCAGGAGGGAGATTCAAAAATAGTCAAGTAACATGTCAGGTAAGTAGAGGTAAAGAGTATATTCTCCCAGATGTGGGAAGCTAGATCTCTCTGAGGGTGAGATGTTCATGGCCCCAGAATACAGAAGCAGCAAAGTCCCCAAATTCCTTTCCCTCTGACCTTCTACTCTAGGCTTTTGGGGCAAGACAAAGATGTGGACAGGGATGGAGGACTTTTCTCTTTTGAAGAGTCTTTTCTTAACCTAAGAGCATCAGGTGGTCCTAGGATAGATTTTTTTGGGAGGGTTGTCCCCTGAGCTTGAATGGAAAAACAATTTAATCTTTATTTTCACTAACCCCTAACTGAAATTAGCAGTGCTTTCAATTAGGAATATCAGCAACAAACTAGATGTATTATTAGTAGTATTAGTGATTTGTCACCACCCACATTAGTTGATTTTGTCACCAATAGAAATCACAGATATTTTCATATCACATTACCAATGTTGCAGATATCTTGAAATATCATTTATGCTCATTACTATTTCAAAATCACTATGGTTATTAGAATTATTACTAGATATATTATTGTATCCAAATGTTTATATCATTTTGATAACTTATTTCATATATTGAGTGATAATATATTTGAATATAATTGATTTTTATTATAATCCTCTGAATTTTATTTTATGCATTTAAAAAACGTTATTCTGAAAGTGGATCTATAGGTATCATCAAACTGCCAAGAGTTCAATGGAACAAAAAAGGTTAAGAACTTCATCTAGTCTAATTCCCTCATTTTATAGATGAAATCCAGAGAGGTTTTACTTGTCCAAGGCCACGCAGCAGGTTAATGAATGAACTGGTATTAGAACCCAGCTAATTATAACCCACTTAATATTTTGAGTCTAGAAGAAAAGGAGATAAGCAAAATTTTTAACAGGCAAAATTTGCTTTTGACACTCTCCCATTTCCCTTTATAACCTTCTCCCACTTCTTGGTGGTCCCCCTCCTCAAAGGCCCAGACATTCAGTAACCTCATGCTGTCCTCTGAATCTCCAGTATTCTTCATTATGGTGCCCCTGTCTAGGTTTGCCTTACCCCATCCATGCTCTACATTCCAAAATTATCCCCTCTCCCCTCCTTACATTACAAATCACATTGCTTCAATGTGATCTCTATCAGGTCTTAATAGAAAAGCAATCAACTGAGCTAGTTCATACTAAGGTACAAATGATTTATCTTCTCTCCCCCTTAATCATTGTTTAGGGCATTTAAGGTTTAAAATAGGAGTTTATTAACCTAAATGGATTACTAATTGGCAGAATTTGAGGCAATTCGAAGTGATTTATTTGTAGGTTCATAAATCCATAATATTGATATAATAGCTCACTTTTATAGTACTTTATGGTTTATATCTCTAGTTAAATTCTACTCTGAAGCCTTATCATGGTAGACTCTGGCCTGGCTTCTCAAAAGTTATGTCAGCAAAATATAAGCTTTGCCAGGTCCTTCCAAGTATAACCCCCTATTACAATAATTAGCTCACTTTCAGCAGGTGGGCAGACAATATAGTGGCCCTAAGGTCCATTGGATTTTCATCTGTTTTATGAAATTTATTTTCAATGAAAAATTTTGAGTCCAGTCCAAATAGTTCCAAATCCCTAGTTATGAAAAATGCCCAATACCTATGCAGAATTTGGGTTCTCTGCCTATTTTTTATATTTATATCTTT
The DNA here is from genome assembly GCA_028646595.1 of Phalanger gymnotis. Taxonomy (NCBI): domain Eukaryota; kingdom Metazoa; phylum Chordata; class Mammalia; order Diprotodontia; family Phalangeridae; genus Phalanger; species Phalanger gymnotis. Next base: position 570,256,057 of record CM053622.1, read on the forward strand.
CTGTAGTTAACCCCTAGCTTCTTTGTGGTTTATACAAAATTCAGATTTTTTGAAACATTTGGGTTACAAAACAGATTATATTATAGTATCTATGAATAGATAGAAATTGGAGGGGATGTTGGGGAAAGAGTCAATGTTTTCTTGAGGTTTACCTCAATCTGGAGTGTTCTGTCTACAATGCCCATAGACCCCAGACTTTCCTTGATTTCTCTTCTCTGCCATAGCTCAGTCCTTCCTTTGCTCCATGCCTGCTCTAACTACATGAATCAGAATTTCTCCTATCCCTTATTCAGACAGCTTCTCCCTTTAGTTCACAGTGCTTAAATATTGTTCAAATGCTCGCACAATGGCTTTGATTGATTCGAGGAGGTATACAGGCCCTGTACACACTTAGTTCTGATTGATTCAGTAAAAAAAAAAAAATGTTTGCACCTGGTAAAGAAATCAGAGTCAAGTTAGGAGATTTTAACCTTACTTACACAATTTAGAAAGGTTTCAAGCATGCAACTGAGTGACACTATATGTTTTCCAGAGAACAGCTTGGCAAGTCCAGAGAGGCTCAGTACCAGAAGGATGTTTACCAGGTGATGAATTTTTAGTTTTTTTTAGCCATAGCAATTCATTAAACCACTTATTAGGACAAGCAGTTGATCTGCATTCACTGAGAGATTGCCCAAATTAGTGAAATCACATATTCTGGAAGAACTGAAGTCAGGACTAAGTATGGTTTATGAAATGCTTTCCTTACAAAAACTCTGTGGAAAGAAAAAGAATCTTATTTCTGTAAGGGACTTTATAAATCATCTCATCCGATATCCTTATTTTACATATGGGGAAACTGAGGGCCAGAGAGGTGAAATGGTTTGCCCATTGTCACATTGTGAATTACTGGTGGAGTTGAAAATAAAAGGGCTTAGGATGTTTTTTAAGTGTGAGAGAGAAATAGGATGATCTGGTAGCTTAGATTTCCCCATCTGACTAATTTAAGAGTTTTCAGAGGGGCCTCACATTCAGACTTCTTCCTCTCTGCATCTGACCTTAGTCAGATGATCTCAGTAGTGGTCTCCTAATTCTAGCTCTTAATAGCAACTTGGATCCCTTTGGTTGGGGGAAATTAATTCACTAGATATGTTTGGTCTCTCATCTCTTTTCCCCAGATTATTCTTCAGGGTGATGATACACAGATCCTTCCTTGGAAACAAGCCCTAAAAAAGATTTCACTAAACCTATCTGTACCCTGGAAATTCTACCCCCTTCCACTCCAAAGCATCAAGTATCTGCCTTTGGGGAACTAAGAAGGGATCACAGGAGCTGAGCTATCAACAGAACTGATGCCTCCCCAAGCCACTGAATAAACTCCGTTCTTTCATATTCAGGATTCATAGATTCTGCCTCATATGACAAGTCATCTGCTTGAAACTTTAAATAATTAAAGAATAAATTGGTCAGTTGGGTCCCAAAACAGCCAACTTGATGAAAAGAGGAGGAAAAAATATGTCAAGATAGTTGTGGGACTAGACTGTCCAAGTTTAATCTTTTAACGTAGTTAATCGTAGTTAGTTCAGAAGCTCTGGACAGAAACAACAAAGGGCAGGAAAAATTGGCATAGACAGATAGGAAGACTGTAAAGATTAAATTTGAATGAAAATGGGAAAGGAAAATGGTCGTAGTCTCAGACTTTTCCCATTCAGTGTCAGCCATCCAGTGAACACTTGAAAAGTTCAGTCCAGCATCTGGATGCCTTGTCTAGATGATATCCAACTTCCAGAAGTAGGAAACATCTGGGTGTTTGACAGTTTCCTAGTCTTCATGTAGGTGTATGTTCTTAAGCTAAATCAGGCCAGGTCATTCAATAGAATTTTTTATCCCCTGCTGTTAAGTAAAAATAGGCTAAAAACATAGTTTTAAAATAGGTTTGAATAATTCAAAGTTGACAAGTCCACAGTGATTTCTTAATTAATTCTTTAATCAATGAGAATTTATTAAACATTTATGATTGTTAAGAGGAATTAAGGATATTTAGGGCATTTCCTTAACTCATTGAGGTTGACATCATGGAGGTCAATTTTGCCCTCTCTCAAAGTACCCCTTGGTAAAAATAAGAAGTAGGAATGGACTTAGACAAAAATTTTGAAATAAACCAAATTTAACTTTGATGCCTTCCCACCTCCCTTTCTTAGCATCTCCTTCTGGAAAATTCTGTCAGAGATTGAGACTTTCCAAACACCTAGATATTGGTCATCTTATAAAGGCAGATGAATGACGGAGAATTACACTTAAAAGCGCTGTGAATCTCATATTCTGGCCTGCCCTGGTTTCATTTTCCGAAAAATTTGGTGCCAAAGCTCATCACAAATTACCAGCTGTTCCTGCATGGAAAACTTAAAACTGTTATAAATCAATATGCCTTCTTTTACATAAAAGCTTCAGACATATAATGTTGGCAGGTATTTGCATTCTTTAAAGGGGGAAAAACCTGATGTTATCTTGGCATTATTTCTTCTACTAATCTGATCTTTTTAACAGAAGTGCAGGAAAATAAGTCTTTAAAACACATACACACAATTTATTTCTACATGTAGAGCCATATAAAAGAGATTTAGAGCTAGAAGGCACCTTAAAGGTCATCTAGTTTAACCCTCTTGTTTTACAGATAAGGAAACTGAGCACAGAGGTCTCAGTATAAATGGGAGATGATCTTATAGGAAAGACACTAATTGGTGGGGGAAAGGGGTAAAGAAGGAGAAAGGGATGAACTAGGAAAAGCCTCATGAAGGTTGGGAGAATGTGAATTGTCTTGGAAAATGCCAGGAATTGGAGGTGAAAATGAGAGCATTATAGAAACGGGAACGAATGGGGTCAGGAGATAGACTGTAGTACGTGTAGAATAGTATGCAAGTCAATGTTGCTGGATTGCAGAGTGTGGATGGGAGTAAAGTTTAAGTTTAAGAAGAATGGATAATGTGTGTAACAGTTCTCTTTGTGGTGGCAAAGAACTGGAAACTGCAGGGATGCCCATCAAATGGGGAATGGCTAAACAAATTGTGGTATATGATTGCAATGGAATACTACTGTGCTATAAGAAATGATGAACTCAGTGATTTTAGAAAGACATGGAAAGACTTGCATGAAATAATGAGTGAAATGAGCAGAACCAAGAGAACATTGTATACAGTGACAGCAATATTGTTTTAAGAATGACTTTGAGTGAATATGTCATTTTGACCATTATAAATGGTCAAATTAACTATAAAGGACATTTGAAGAAAGATGCTATCTGCATCCAGAGAAAGAACTTATAAATAAAAGTATGTATAGAATAATTATATATGTATGTATATATGCATATATACATACATACACACACACATACATGCACACCTATTTGTGTCTAATAGTGTAACAACAATGTTACCTGCAGCTACTGTGGCTGTATAAGGCCAATAACAACAGCACACAGAAGGGTTGCTAGCACAGGTTCTTTGATCTACTTTTCTAAGGAAAACAACTTCAAAGGGTTTACAATCTCACTTTAATTAAACATACATATATCATTCACTTAGTTCAAGGGAAAAAGTCAGCACCCTGAACTTCAGAGAAGACATAAACAGAAATTACAAGCAGAAATTATATAAACAGAGCAAATAAACACAAATCAACAGACAGGCTTCTGTCTGTCTGAACATAGTAACACATACACAGTTACCAGAGAGAGAAACACCACCATCTGGGTTTTCAAAGCCAGTGGGGCTCCAATAGCTACCCAGAGTCTCCACACCAACACTCTTCCAATGAGTGTGCTCCCAAAGCAAAATGCCAACCTCAGAGTATATATACCCTGTCTAGGGCCCTAGGGCTTAGTACCTACTTAGCAAAAGGGTGTGGGAAAGATTTTTAATCACCAGCACCACATCATCAATATCGTTCCCAATCAATGACTCTTGATTCAAACAAAGGCAGGACTCAAAGGCATTGATTGCCTTAGTTCTGAGAAGCACTCCAAAACAAGAGACAACAAAAAGTCTCACTTTACTTGCTTGATTCAAACAAAGGCAAGACTCGAAGGCACTTGATTATCTTGGTGCTGAGAAGCACTCCAAAACAAAAGACAACAAAAAAGTCCCACCTTGCTTGCCATTACAAATGGTAGCCATCTCTAGGGAAAGGGGTGGAAGAAAAGAAAGAAATTTACATGATAATTTTGTTGTATATTTGAAAGTAATAGCAAGTTGTATGTAGATTTACAGTTTCATATGCAATCATCTTTTTTATTGTACTGTTATGGAAATGCTTGTTTTATTCCATAAATTTAAAAAAATTAAAGAATGGAAAAGTAGAAAGAGTTCAGATTGCAAAAGGCTTTTAAAAACCAACACAGGATTTTATATTTAATCCTGAGAGTAACAAGGAGCCATTGGAGTTTTTGAGAAGGTAATGTAACATGGTCAGACCTATACTTTAGAAAAATCACTTTTGGCAGCTGAATTGACTAGGAATGAAGTGGGAGAAGATTTGAGGCTGGGAGACCATCCATGATCCTTCCATAATGCCCAAAATTCAAAAAGTACTGATCGCTATTAACTCAGAGTTTCCCAATCCTACCCAATACAGATTTCAACATTAAGAAGCATCTAAATCTGAATTAGTGAAGATATTTTCTTGATAGTCCCTCTGAACCTCAGTTTCTTCATGTGCGAAATAGGGATACCATCAGGTATACTATCTACCTGCCACCACCACACACCCTGAGTAGCTGTGAAAATTGTACTTTGTAAAATGTAAAGTGCTTTATAAACCTTAACTAACTGTATAAATGTGAGCTATTGTCATAGTTATTAATGTTGTTGTTGCTTGTTGTTACTATAGCCAACCATCTAATTCCCTGGGAATAAGTTCTTAATATTGACAATCTATATGTATCAGACAAACTAAATCAAAATGGCCTGTTAACAAACTTGGACAATGACACTTCTCTGTACCAGAGGGATCTCCATATGGTCTATGGGCAACAGTTAGGGGGAAACATCTTGTTGAATGGAGGAATCTTGGAAGATATAGATGATCTCTATCCTCTACACGGGCAGCTAGGAGGTGCAGTAGATAGAGGGCCGGGCCTGGAGTCAGGAAGACTTATCTTCCTGAATTCAAATTCAGCCTCAGATACTTACTAGCTGTGTGACCCTAGGCAAGTCACTTAACCCTGTTTGCCTCAATTTCCTCATCTGTAAAATGAGCTGGAGAAGGAAATGGCAAACCACCCCAGTATGTTTGCCAAGAAAATACCAAAAGGCATCAGGAAATGTTGGATGAGACTGAAACAACAGAACAACAAATAACATTCTCTCCATAGAGTGACTCTGAGATAAACTTCAGTGCAACAAGTCCAAGAACCAAATTTTCCCACCCCCCATAATTCTTCAAAGGTATTTCTTCCCCAATCTGAAACCTCCAAACTTGAGAATCAAGTTGGTTGTGCTTTTCATTTTTAAAATCTCATGGTTTGCTGCAAGATATATCAAATACTATTACGTGCCTTCAAAAAATCAAAAGCTTTACAATAGTGAATCACAGAACCCTAGAGCTTAGAGGCACCTCAAAAGAACACCTGGCCCAACCCCTTGATTTTAGTATAAAAACTCATAAACCAGAAACCCTTGCCTATTCCCCCATCCCACTTAGGAAGAATATTAAGTCATTTTTCTGCCTCACTGGAAAGCAAAATTCAGTTTTTACACTGTGATCTGCATTAAAGACTTTCATGGAGGGATTAATAAAATCAGAACACAGTCCTTAACACAGAAATATAGATTTTTTACCTGGAAGCTACCCTCCTCTAGCCCAACCACTCATTTCACAGACAAGGAAACTGAGTCTTATAGGCAGGATTCAAATCAAATCAGCTTTTAAGAGTCAAATGTAAAATTTTCAGTGTGGGCGTTTAAACCTCAGAAATCAAATGCTACAAATCAGAGTTTGATTTATTGTTTAATTGATTTCTTTCTTAAGAAAGTGAAGGAGAAAAATGTTAATAATGCAGATTAAACTTTAATGTGCATCCGAAGGACATACTGTAGTTTTTGAGATCAAGTGACTAAACATTTGCTAGCAAACCCTTGCTCCCAGGAGATGCCCATAGCAGACAGGTATTAAGTGGCAGGGCTAGGATTTGAACTCAGACCTTTTGGCTCTAAATCCACAGTTCTTTGCACTTATTCAAGGCAAGGAAAAAAACAAAAACCTGTCCCTGCCCTCAAAGAACTCTCGATCAAAAGAGCTTTCCAACTGTTTACCATGTTAATTAACTTTACCATAATTATGTGGGCTTGCAGAGATCCATCCAAACCCTCTTGAAGCCAGCTTCCCATTGTGACCTGCACCACATATTTGTGAAACTACTGACTAGGGTCAAGAGTATAGTGGGTGGCACTGGAATGCAGTACAACTATGTCCCACTTAACCTTGGCTTAGAAAGTACCAAATTGCTTGCCAAGCAAGCTAGTCAACAGGAAACAAATACGTATAGATTAGCAATAAACATCATACATGATTCCCTAGCAGAGGCATCAGCATCTTAGGGTATATGGGCCAAGGGAAGCAAGCAGGTCAGTTTTAATTGGCTGGCATGGTACAAGCTCTAAAGGAGGGAGTATGGTGTAATAGAAGTAACATTGTATTAAGAATCATAGTTTGGGGTTCTGGTTCTGGTCTTGCCAATAACTTGTGTAACCTTCAGCAAGTCACCTCCCTTTTCCTGGTTTCAGAGTTTGATTATTTTTTAATCCATAAAATGAGGGTGTTGGGCTAGAATGATTGCTGAGGTTCCTTATAGCTTTAGTATTTGGTAATGTTGTGACTTTATGAGTATTTTAACTTGCTAAATTGGAACCTCCCCTCCTCTCCATTGACATTCCTCTATCATATTTCAGGCTCTTATCATTTTCCAAAGAACTAATGCAATCGTCTCCTAATGGGTCTCCCTGCTTCCAGTCTCTCCTGTGACCCATTCTTCCTCTACACATCTATCACATTGGTGTTCTTAAAATAAAGATATGCTAATGCAACTGTCTTACTAAGACAATTATCAGTGGCCTCCGAAATAAATACAAAGTCCTTAGCTCGATATTGAAAGCCTTCTATGATATGGCTCCCACCTACCTTTCTAGTTGTATTTCATGATTCTCTTTCCCCCACTCTCTGTTACAGTCAGACTGACCTGCTAGCACCTGCCCATACACAATATTCCACTTTTCACCTATACACAGTTGGTGGTCTCCCATGCCAAGAATGAACTCCCTCTTCTGTGTCTTCTTTGAATGTGGTTGTGGAAATTGGTTGTGGAAAGGGGCAGAAAATAGCATTTGAATGAGGAAAACTGATTGAAAAACATCTACCTGAGAAGAAACATAACCCTCAGATGAAATTTGAGGAGAGAGACACAGTCTTTTCTGAGGATCTTATAGAGAACTGCCTTCTCAGACGAATGCATTGAGAGGACCTGTTTAGGACAAAGCAATGACTGTGGTAACGATAGCTGCAGGATGTTGTGATCCATTAGTTCATTTGTAAGTGTCTGATTTCAGAGTTTTAAAGGTTAAAACTGGTGAACTGGTAATTCAAACAGCTGTTTGGGGACTGGGGGCTGGTGGCTTATATAAAGACTACTGGGGTTCATACCTGATAATAAAAGAGGCTTTCTTGAGTTTTACCTAGTAAGGTGTGTCCCTAAGGCAAAATGGGCTCCTTAGCCCTTGAGGAGTTTGGCTTTTGTTTACCTTGAGTGAAAGTACTTTCAGCTGTTAAGTGCTAAGCCCCAGGCCCAAAGCCCTATTAGGTGTGTGGGTGTAGATTAATGACTTAAGAGGGGCCAACTCGGGAACCAATGGTCTCTGGTCGTTGAGGCGGGGCTTGAGAACGCCAGAGGCTCGGCTGCGAGGAGAGAGGAGCTAAGAGAAAACTACAGCTGAAGCTGAAAAAAAGTCGAAGCAGAGCTGACCTGTGTGGACCCAGGAGTGCGAGCAAGGACTTGAGGCCAGTAAATGTGATTTATACTATCTTGTTTCTCTGTGGTCTCCTGGTTACTCTTGTGAGGCGGACCTATTGGGCCTGGGGTTTTTTGGTCAAGATGTCGGAATGGGGAGGCTGGTTCGCTAATTTGTTGCTCTGGGGCCTAAATAAATGTTCTGTTGCTTTCTACTTAGAGAATCTCTCATACCTTGCAATTTCGAACCATTCAAACATATGCATGATTATATTTGAGATTATAAATTCGGCCTTCCTACTACATAAGGTAAAGATGAATCTCTGACTACCAGGGACTCTGATTTGAGTTCTTTGATGATGTAAGAAGGTGGAGAAGAAGCTTTAAGAAGAAGCTACAGATAAACAAAAGAAGCTGCAGAAGAAGAATCTGAGAGTAAAGTGGAGTTACAAGAAGCCAAGGACAGAATCTTCAGGAGGATTCCAGCCAAGATCAATGATATTTCAGCTGCTTTACTAGCAACTTACCGATTGGAAGAAAGGTCACGATTTTTTGATTGGTTAGAACAGCTCCTAGAGTAAGCTTATTGGAAGATACCTGAAATCTTGCGGCTGTGTGAAGAGCTACTGGGGCTAAATGTTCTCTAAGGCTTTCTGTAAGCTGAGAGAGAGAAAATATCTTACTCCTTCTGGTCTAAGAGGGAGAAATAGAAAGGGAATGACAGGCTTTGCTTCTGTTTTGCTATAAGCCGTATTTTACTGTGAGAAGAGTGCTGAATGGACAAAGTAGAATCTTTGCTACTTTCGTATCTGAAAAGTTTGGCAGTTCTTTAGCTTATGTCATTGCAAGTACATAACATTTTCTCAGTACCCTGTTAAGGGTGACTTTTCAGGAAAAGCCTGTCATTATTTCACCAGCTTGGTGGCAGAAGAGGAAAGGCTTTGCCCAGCAAGAGAGTGGTGAGGTACAAAAGGGGAGCATCTATCAGAGAATCTGCTTTGTATGGCACAGACTGATCCTGAACAGACAAAGGACATCAAGAATTGTAGTCCAGAGTTGTGAGTTGCCCTAGGCACATGGATTTCCCCACTTTGGCTTTCATGCTAGGTTCCTACAAGTTGGCCCATTTTCTCCCCACGAATACTACATTCATTGGTTGGAGAGTGTAACTCAGGTTTATGGATAGATTGTGATGTTTGATTATTACTGCTTTAGTAAATGTTTTATGTGTAAGAGCTAACAGTATCATGGTGACTAACTGTGTAAATGGGAAGAATACCAATGGGGGCTCAGGAGCTATAGTAGCAAGTAGTAGGAGTATATCGCCTTCTCATCAGGGTTACCTGTAGCACCCAGAGAGAGTCTGAGTTGTAGTAGCAGGGTATATGCCTCCTTATCCCAGGAATCACAAACATGCCAGTGTAAGTGTAGGTGGTGAAGCCAGCCCAGATCATAGGAGTGAGGAACCACATCATGCCTAGGCTGCTTATCTTGCTTCAAAGCACAGATCAGATGCCCCTTCCTACAAGATACCTTTCCTGATCCCCTGATTGTTGTTTCATTCTCTCTTGAAATTACTTTTTGAACATATATGTGTATTTATGTAAGTATGTATATGTAATATACTTTAGTTTTGTTTTTTTGGCGGGGCAATTGGAGTTAAAAGACTTGCCCAAGGTCACACAGCTAGTACATTTGTCAAGTGTCTGAGGCCAGTTTTGAACTCAGGTCCTCCTGACTCCTGCGCCAGTTCTCTACTTACTAAGCCACCTAGCTGCCTCCTTGTAATATACTTTTACTTATCTGAGTACATATTGTATAAATTATGTAACTCCTCCTGCCTCCTCCCTTTCCCTCTCAGTGGTATGTAAACTCCTTAAGTACAGAAACAGTTTTCTTTTTTTTGACTTCGTATTCCCAGGTACCTAGTACAATACCTTACACACAGTAGGTATTCAATATATGTTCATTGAATTGACTTCGGGAAATGATAATATTCTTGTCACACTCTCAGCACAGCAGAAGGAAAAGGTCTAGATGAATATTGAATATCAGTTTCCAAAGAAGACCAAGCCTTGGTCTAGCAGCAGGGCCTAACATTGACTAAAGAGCATCACATATTCCCTAAATGAGATTTTGCTCCTCCTACCATTTGGTTCAGACCCCTTGTTTTCCAAGCTGGGGCACAGAGAGGTTAAGCAACTTGCCCAAGATCACAGCAAATGGTAGATCTGGGATTCAAACTCAAATCTTGGGACTCTGTTTCCTCATCTGTAGAAAAAGGATATTAGACTAGATGGTCTCTGGACTCCTTTCCAGCTCTGAATCCAGTGATCTGCTTACTAAATTGTACTGCATAGGCTGACAGGCATCATTAAAAATCCTGGGCTTCTATCTTGCTACTATAGCTCCAGACTTGCTGCTGGGGATAGAGGTAAAAACAGAATGTTGCAGCTAAAGCCACACCTTCCTCCTATCAACCTGAATATATAACTCAGCTCCTGAAATTTCTCCAGTGGCTGCCAATAAACTTCCCTTTGAATCACACACACACATACAGAGAGAGAGAGAGAGAGAGAGAGAGAGAGAGAGAGAGAGAGAGAGAGAGAGAGAGAGAGAGATTTGGTTCTGCTTTCCATTGTCTCTGGAATGTAGAGAATAGAAAATAGTCTGCTTTGTATTACTTGCTATTATACTCTGAATTAGTCTTGTTTTTCAAACTAGATTCTAATCTCCTTAAAGGTAGGAATTCATAGCTTGGACTTCTGTGATCCCCCCACACTTAGTGCAGTAGGCACTCAATAAGTCTTTGTTGGGTGAATGATGGATTTCTACAAGTACCTTTCCTGGATGACTCAGTACATCTGTTTGTGGAAGCTGGAGCAACAACAGCTGACGTGTTGTTGTAAGATTTCTGCAGATCAGAGTTGAAGATGTCAATATCTTTATATGTATGACTTTATCACCTACAGAAGGGCAGCTACTCCAGCTGGAACCTCCATTTTGCTAAGCAACAAACCATCCATCTGTTCCTCTATGAAGAGCCCAGTCCCCCACCCTGCAACTCTCTCAGACCTCCCTATGGGTTAACAAACGTTAAGCAGCCTAATGACTTGTGTGCAGAAGCAGAATAGAACATAGGATTTTTTTCCAAAGGAAAATCAACTTTCTATAAATAGATTGTGAGTTCCTTGAGGGCAGGAAATATATTTTGCCTCTTTTTGTATCCCCAGTACTTAGCATACAGGTCCTATTACATAAGCTTAATAAATGTTGATGATTCATTCTTTGATTCTATAAGTAATCAGCAGAGTCTGGTTTGATAGCTATGAAGCTTCCTTATTTCATTCTGGTATGTGTGGGGTGACATCTGAGGAGAGACAGAGAATAATGAAGGCAAAGGACTTTAATTCAATTTATCAACAAATTTATTTAGCTGCTATATTAAGCTCAATAAGTAAGTAGCCAGGTAGCATAGTGCATAGAGCACAGGGCTTAGAATAGGGAAGATCCATCTTCTTGAGTTCAAGTCTGACCTCAGACACTTACTAGCTGTGACCCTGGGTGAGTCACTTAACCGTGTTTGCCTCATTTCTTCATCTGTAAAACAATCCGGAGAAGGAAACGGCAAACCACTCCAGTATCTTTGCCAAGAAGTGGGGTCATGAAGAGTCAGACATAACTAAAATGGCTGAGCAACAAGTATGCAGCATTATCTGATGATCAATGGAAAATATAAATATAGGGTAAAACATATTCCTTGCTCCAAAGACTTAATAATTTTAATTGGACTTGACAATCAAGGTATGGGTAGGACCTTGATTTATCAATGTACTTCTTTATTGTGTCACGTATAAGTCAACAGAGAGAGGCAGGTTTCATGCTCCCTCCCATTCCAAAAAAACCAAACCAAAGGCAGAGTGAACCCTGAACAATTCATAGAATAATAAGATCATAGATTCAGAGCTGGCCTTAGAGGTCGCCTAGTCCAACTCCTTCATTTTACAGTTTAGGAAACTTAGACCCTAAGAGGTTAACTTGTGACTTGTCTAAGGTCACACAGGAAGTAAGTGACAAAGCCTAAATTTGAACCTAAGCAAGCCTCTGACTCCAAATGCAATGCTTATTTCTCAGCACTATATTGCCTCCCAATTAAAGACAAAAAGCATTATCATCAAATATGTGTTATTGCTGTGTAATCTCAGATAAGTCCCTTAGGCTCTCTGGTCTCAGTTATCTAGTTTATAAAAGGGAGGAGACTGAACTAGATGGCATCTGTGGTGTTTTCTAACTCCAACATTCTGTAAGTCTATCACTTCAATTTTAATGGAAGCATGAAAGATAACTACTGGCTTATACCTGTTCTCTCTGTGTCTATCACACCTAAAAGATATTGGTCTTATTTCTAAATTATTCCCTGATATAGTCCCTAAATAATTTGAGGTAATTTGCTCAGAAAAATCATGATAGAAAAATATATCTTTGTTTTACCCAGTATCCCTCATCAGGGCTCTACTGGAAACAGTGTACTCCCAGCCAGTACCTGGTAGAGTATTATCTGGTGTTTAAATTTTAGTTGTACCACCATGGCAGTGGCAACTCGAGAGATCTTTTAAAGATCTCTGTAGAATGGCATTTGAGAATTATGTCTACATCTAGCTGGCATATGTAATAGAAATTGAATATTTCTATATGTAACATAAATTGAACACTTATTGGCCAAATAAGGCAACAAAAAGGAAGTGTGCAGAAAGAAGCCTGGAAAAAAAGCACATCAGAAATTCTAGATTTCCTTAATCAACAATTAAAAGCAAAAGTCAAAAGGTTATTGTGATTTAATGAGTCAAAGAAGTATATGCGGAATGAACAGAGAAATTGAATGAACAATTCGACACTAATCAAAACTTTACTATAATGGCTTGAAAAGCAAGGAAATCAGGGGCTCACTCATGGAAGGAGTGTTGAGACTCTGGGCAAGCCGTTGTAACTGCCCGCTGGCTTTGCTAACCCAGACCCATTGGTGCTTCTCTTTTTGGTAACTATAGTTCAGATAAACCATATCCAAATCCTTCTTTATATGATCATGTTCCCCAGTATGGAATCTCTCAGTGACATGTTAAAAGACTCACCAAAGATATCTTCCAATGAAGAATCTCCAACTGATTTGGAAACTTCTTCGATATTCCATGAACAACAACATTTTTGTTTTTGTAAAACTTTGAAATGTAGTTTCACTTCTTAAAAACAAAGAAAAAAGAAAAGTAAGGAAATCTAAGAAAAGAAAGAACCTCCAAAATAAGAAGACAGAAAATTTGAGGGCACAAGAAGCCCAACATAACAAAGATGCAAGTTGGTTCACATAAGAAATGGAAAGTTTGTGCACCATTAATATGATGAATGACAAAACAGTTATGTCAAGGGAGGTGACTGAAAACTCTAACTTCTCTACAAAACTAAAAAGAATTAGGCTTGAGTTGATTCATTATTGTTGGTGCACATGCTGCATGCTAATTACTAGCAAAACACTTTACCAACCTCCTTTCAGATGCAAGTCTAATGTAAACCCAACTTTTCCTAACAGAAGGCAACGCCTATCAATGATCAAAAGGTGAAAACACCAGGAACCTTTCCAATTGTAAGCCAATTAATTATGTGTGCTTGTGTACTTTATGCAAAACATTGACAGCTTCTATCACACACACAGAAAAAAACCTATAAATACTGACAAGAAAACAATGTTGGCTGAGGAATAAAAAGTCTGTGCCCAAAAAACTTAAAGGTAAACAGAGTAACTTGTTATTGATTTGGAAATTAATAAATAGGCCTCGCCAAAGTGCCAAAACACTTAAATTTTCTTTATGACTTTTATGAATCCTTTGATTCAATTCTGCACTCATGCTTATTCATGTATTGCCAATATGTAAAAAAAAAAGAACAAAGAATAATGAGAACCCTAGAGTATTTGATGTCCACATGGAAAACTATGGTTTAAAACACACCACCAATACAACAATGTCAAAAAAATTCATATAAAACATGGCCTTTTTTCAGGAAGACACTTCAATCTGTCTAACCCTAAATCCAGTATCATCTTCCTCAAATAGAAATGGTATAGCTTCCAAGTTAAATAGAGAGTTGGATCAAAATATTATTAATCATTTGATATACACATAGATGTTATCACTCCATAAGACTCCTCCAAAGAACACATTAAGCATCTCCTTCATTTTGTGTAATCTTTCTCCAATGACATTAGAATGTCATTTGAATTTGATAAATATAATAATATTCTTAATGTACACCAAGAAAGCTAGAGATTGGAGACTCTAATCTTGAACACAGAGATCACATTGAACAATGGATGAAGGTGAGATACACAAACATCCAGTTCTCTTCTAGCCCAGAAACATGATAAAGATGTCAAGGAGAAGAGTGTGACCAAATATGTTAAAAGACTTTCTGGCATCCTGAAATAAAAGCTGAATGAAAAGAAAATATTTAAAACAACTACTGCCTATACAATATCAGTCTTAACATATGCGTTTGTAACTTTAAAATGGACTATAACTGTTTTGGAAATTATTCTCCAAAAAAACTATACAATATTAATGAAACACAGGTCCCATTACCCTAAGGTAAATAGAACGCTCCTTACAAAAAAGGAGGAAGAAGATTGCCTGACATTCTTGATAGATAACATGATAAGCAGTTTATAGAAATACTTTTGTATTAAATAGACATCACTTCCCTGAGCAACAGTAAAGGATGTTAATGGCCACTGGATTTGTTGAATGTAACTTAAAGTAGCTTACCTCTTTAAAAAGCCTATGAAATAGCAAAAAGACCAAGAATGGAATCAAAAGGACCTTGACTAGTTACATCCACATGAGATCAATCAACGATATGTTGGCAAAGAAGTGTCAAATAATGGGCTGAGTTATGTAGATTTCTTTGCAGAAACAGAAGGTTTTATGATGGCAACTCAGGACCAGGTTGCTGCTACCAGAATTTTACAGAAGACTTATCCTTAAGGAGCCTGTTCAGTGATCAATGTGTTACGCAAAGAAACTGTACAGCACATCACTACAGGCTACAAAATTTTCATATCTAACACATACTTATAAGACACGACCTGATTTAAAAAAAAATCAGAAACTCGATATCTTTCATGGAATGACCAGGTAACAAATCCCTATACCATAAATATAGACCTCAAAATGTTCTGGATAATTCAAATGATAAACTATATTGGAATTAGACCAATAGACTAAGATATTGTCCACAATCACCAGGGCATACCATCAATCCATAAAAAACTCAGAAACAAGGTATCTAATAGATACCCCCAAACCAAATACTCACTATCTCCAAGCTATACAAGTCAAAGAGTTTTCATAATATATAAAAAACTAGCAGAGGAGATTCAAATTACATAAAAACAGCATAGAATGCATATAAGAAACAGCTAAATGGTGCAGACTCAGAAAAAAGGGACTAGAATTAAGAGCGATTAGTAAAGGCTTCCTATAGCAGGTGGCATTTTAGTTGGGACTTGAAAGAAGTCAGGAGAGCCAGGAGACAAAGATGAGGAAGGAGAGCATTCCAGGAATGAAGTAGAGCCAGTGAAAATGTCCAGAGCCAACAGATGGAGTGTCTCGTTTGAGAAATAACAAAGCGGCCAGTGTCACTGGATCAAAGAGTATGATGGGAGGTGTAAAATATTAAAAAAAAAAAACTGGATAAGTAAGGGGTCAACTAGGCCATGAAGGGCTTTGAATGCCAAAGAGGGGATTTTGCATTTGATTGTGGTGATGATAGGAAGCCTTTGGAGTCTATTGAGTTGTTAGATGATATGATTGGATCTGTACTTTAGGAAAATAGCTTTGATGGGTAAATGGAGGATGGACTGGAACGAGTAAAGAACTGGAACAGGCAGATCACCCAGAAGGCTATTAGCCATAGTTCAGGAGATAAAGAACTGTAACAGGGTAGTAGCAATATAAAGGAGAGAATGAGATGTATTAGATGTTGCAAAGGTGAAATTTACAGACCTTGGCAACAGATTGGAGATGGGGGTGAGGGAAAATGAGGAATCAAGGACACCTATGTTGTAAGCCTAAGTGACTGGGAGGATAGTGGTGTCCTCAAAAGTGATGGGGGAGTTTTAGAAGGAAGGAGTATTTGGGGGAAAAGATAATGAGCTCAGTCTTGGATATGTTGAGTCTAAGAGGCTTGTAGGACATCAGTGCAAGATATCTAATAGGCAGTTGGAGATAAGAGACCAGAGGTCAGCAGAGAGGCTAGGACAAGATAAGTAGATTTGTGAATCTTCAGCATATAGATGATAACTGGATCCAGGAAAGCTGATGAGAGCCCAGGACAGAACCCTGAGGGATACTTATGGTTAGAGGGTATGTGTCCTAAAGCAAAAATTGTCTCCTTAGCACTTAGTTCATCAAGTGCCCTTGAAGAGTTTGGCTTTTGTCACTGAATCTTGCTAAGCACTAAGCCCCAGGCCCAAACCCCTATTAGGTGTAACATTAACATTATTATATAATAGTAATTAAGGTGGGACATTTTGCTTTCTTTCTCTTAAGTGCCTTTAATGATTCTGGGGCAGATAAAGTGGGATCTTTTTGTCTTGG
>CM053622.1:570273179-570310657 GCA_028646595.1 Phalanger gymnotis
AAGGAGTGTTGAGACTCTGGGCAAGCTGCAAACTGCCCCCCAGCTTTGAAATCCAGATGTTGGTACTGGTAACTATGAATTGTATTGGGTCTGTCTGTTTGTAATTTGTTTAAGGGCTCTTGAGAAGGATGTTGATGAAGAGACTCTGGGCAGCTGTAGTTAAGGAGCCCTCCAGCTTGTAAACCCGGATGCTGAGACTGTTGAACTCTGGTAACTATGTATTGGGATTTGAATCAGACAAGGTCTGTCTTTTGAAGTTTGTAATTTGCTTGTATTTTGTTCTGAAGTTCAGGGTGCTGGCTTTTTCCCCTGAACTAAGTGAATTATATTTGTGTGCCGAATTAAAGTAAGCTTGCCAACCCCTTAACCTTGTTCTCCTTATTAAGGCATATCAAAAGAACCTGGGCTTTCTGGCTGTCCGGCAGCTTTCTGGGTGCTGGCTGTGGGTGGATCTGGACCCCCCGCAGAAGCTGCAAGCCAGATTGTTAAAACAGGGTATGATCTGGAAGAGGATTCAGTAAAGCAGACAGAGAAGGAGAATTCAGATGCATAAGAAGAGAACCAAGAGAGACCGGAGGCCTGAAAACCTAGAGCAGGGGTGGGCAACCTGTGGCCTCCAGGCCACCCTCTAGGTCCTCAAGTTCAACCCTTTGACTGAATCCAAATTTCACAGAACAAATCCCCTTAATAAAAGGATTTGTTCTGTAAAACTTGGATTCAGTGAAAAGGACCCAGAAGGCCACATATGGCCTCCAGGATGCAGGTTCCCCAGCCTTGATAGAGAGAAGACAGTATCAAGGAAGTGAAACTGATCATCAGAGAAAGTGATCAACAGGACAGAGATCTGTGGGACACCCACCATTAGCCGGCATGACCTAGGTGGAGATCTAGCAAAGGAGAGGAAAAACTTCACTTGATTCATTTAGCCAGTGACTTAGCAAACATTTCTTGAGGAAAGTTAATAAGACTACTTCAGATAACAGTAATAATTTTGTTGTTAGTGTACAATGCTGCTGTTTTTAATATCTAGCTCTTTAAACTACTTCAACTGAACTCATCACTTATAATGACATGGTTATTATCTGAGCAGATGTTCAAATTCCACAGACTCACTGAGAATTCCCGGGGAAGAGAAAGTAACTCTGTGGTATGTTTGAATATATATGTGGCTTTTAAGTGGCCAGATCAAGATCTGTGGAATTGACTATTCATTTGACTTTTTTCCAGGAGTCTTATGGGCGAATCAATTACATTCAGATTATACATTCATAAAATATGGATTCTCCTTGAAATGAATATTAGAGAATAATGACAACCAAATTATTATTGTTGTTCACATTCATATAGCGTCGTTTACAAAGCATGCCCCTCAAAACAACCCTGGGAGGCAGGCATTCCAAATATCCTCATTTTCCTGTAGGTATTACTAGAGCCGGTAGTTGACATTACGCCTTTTGCTACCACATCCGGTTTTCTTTCTACTATGTGTAGCAAGTACTCTGACCTCATGCTCCTAGAGCAAAGTCAGCCACATTTCCCCCTCAGAATTCTAGGAGTAACACCTGAGGGATTGCTGTGTTTCTTCTAATGCTGTTGGCTCAAATCCCCATTCTGGTGTATTCCCTCTGCCATTAACTAGCACCCCAGGTCCGTTTAGCCAATTACATACAATAAATTAGCTCTTATAAAGAGATATGTACTTCTGAGATAATAACAAGAACAGAATAACAAACATTTCCCCAGAATGCTTTGAAGACACACTCTCCCTTATCCTATACTGGTACCTTGGGAGAGTGGGCCCATACTAATTGCAGCTTTCCCATAGGATTATACCCACCAAATTCATGCCCAAATATGATGTTACTGCTGGATGAGCTCCTGTCTCAGCTACTACTCATGTACTGGGTCCTGAAATTTGCTCTGTACCTACTTGGGCCTCAAATCTGAACTAGTTGGCTGTAAACCCTAGAATGGAATATACTCTCAGAACTTCTAATGGCTCCCTCTACTGACCTTTCTAAACTCATAAGATCATAGCCTACCATCTTCTTCATTTAAAATAAAAGAAGAAATGTTGAAACAAATACCTGAGGCCACTATTTATAAGCCACATGTTAACTCTGGCCCAAGACTTCTCACCTTGCAGCATTCCCTCTCAGCTGAACCACCAGGCAGGAAGGAGTCAGCCCAAAGAGGGGGCTACTCTTCATCATTTGGTTAGCAGACTGGAACCAGTTACAAAATTTCAATGAATGCTCCAAATCACTCCAAGGCATTTCTATTACACATCATTATGTCTCTCTGGAAACAGGGCCCTTAGTCTCTTCTACATTGGGGATTATATCTGCCACGTATTCTAAATATGCTCATAATGACTGGGCTCATTGGCCATTCTCCAATTACATAAATGCTACACTGATGCAAAATGAAATAAGTGTATACAATGACTTTTATTATCCATTATGGTCTTTCTTCTCAATAGGACATATCTCATAAAATTATAATGAAAATCAATGGGAAAATATTAAGCAATTCAAGTTAGCAAATATTTGTTAAACAATCAATCAATAAACATTTATTAAGTGCCAACTATGTGCCAGGCATTATGGTAAGTGCTAGGGATATGAAAAGAGACAAAAGACAGTTTCTGCCCTCAAGGAACTTACAGTCTAATGGGGGAATCAACATGTAAATACACACAAAGCAAGCTATATGCAAGATAAATAGGAAATAATTAACAGAGGGAAAGCATTAGAATTAAGAAGAGTTGGGGAAGGCTCTCTATGTTGGATTTTAATTGTGACCTAAAGGGAGCCAGGGAGATCAGTAGCCAGAGTGGAGGAAGACAAGCATTCCAGGCATGGGGGACATCCAGAGAAAATGCCCTAAGCTGAGAGATGGAATGTCTTATTTGTGGAAAAGTCAGGAGGCCAATGTCACTGGACAGAAGAACACATGGCAGGGGAAAGGTGCAAGAAAACTGGAAAGGTAGGAGGGACCTAGGTTATGCAGGACTTTCAATGCCAAACAGAACATTTTGCATTTGATCCTGAAATTAATTGAATTCTGAAAGCCTGGAGTTTATGGAGTAAGGAGGTGTCATGATCAGATCTGCATTTTAGGAAAATCACTTCAGTGAATGAATGGAGGATGGACTGGAGTGGGGAGAGACTTGGGACAGCCGACACACTAATAGGCTATTTTGATAGTCCAGGCAAGAGAGCCTGTACCAGACTAGTGGCAGTGTCAGAGAAGAGAGGGATCAAATTCAAGAAATGTTATAGAGGTGAAATTGACAGGCCTTGGCAGCAGCTTGAATGGGGTGAGGGGGGGCGGGGCAGGCTGGGGGACGGTGTGTAGAGATAGTGAGGAGTCCAGAATGAATCCTAGGTCGAAAGTCTGAGGTACTAGGAAGATGTTGTTCCTCTCTACAGTAATAGAGAAGATAGGAGTCGGGGAAGGTTTAGCGGGGGAAAGATAATGAGTTCCAATTTGGACATATTCTCCATATAATAAACTGAATTGTGGTACTGTGACCATGCAGTCACATTTCATTTTTGCAATGTTACCATCTCTCGGGCTAAGAAGTTGCTCGTCTTTCTTTTCTTGGACAGAGTCAGTACTCTGGGTCCAGGGATCTTCCTCTTAGACCACATGGATGAGAATACATGCAATTGGAATATGTCACTGCCCCAAGATTTCCCCTGACTGCCACCCTGTGGGACCCAGTTCCACCCTTAGTTCTATTGCTCTCCAGTTGGCCTGAAAAGTTAAGAAAACACCTGATTCTGAGACCAATCTTCTCTTTTTTAGGCGTTGCAAGAAAAGGGTAGTTCCAAGCCACAACAACCCAAACCAATCAATTCATCCCCAATAACAAGACTTACGAAAATATTTTTATCCAAACTGAAGTACTAATAGGTAAGTCCCAGTAGATGTTTCCCAGTCCTACTGATGAGGTAACTAATGGGCATATCCCATAATATAGGTAGGTAGAGGCAATCCAAATCCTAGGAAAAGGATCATCACTATATGTACTTATCGGATTGTTCAGAGAACACAATATTTCAGGAATTCAATTTCTGTATAAAGAGTGGTATCACAATGGTTTGGGATTCTAGGCAGAACCCAAACAAAGGCAGAAGAAAACATGGCCCCAGCTCTCTGCCAGCTCCCAATATATTGTGAAATGCATACCCCCAGGGATGCTCTAATGGAGGAGAGAGAGTTTATGTCCTTAGGGAGTTTCCAACTTATAATGAGAAGATGGTACAGAGTATGTATAAAATCCTTAAGAAATAAAAACAAGTTTTACAATAAACAATATAGAACTTGTAGCAACCATAGAGGAGCCTATAAATAGAAGCACTTTTTATGAGGAAGGTAATGACATTGTTGCTAGTGTGATGGAGCCGCTTAGATGGCATAAGACGTCAAACCCACTAGAAGGCGGCAAGCTTTGAGCCTTCTCCAACTGTGGAGAGTTCTCCCCATTCCAAAAAGTATAAGGAACATATATTGCACATTGTTCTGCACCTGTCTAATGTCTACAATATGATGTGTGATAATCATCTGTGTCTGCATCATTTCTTGCAAATCGTGAGCTCAGTAAAGGCAAAGACTGTGTCTTTTTTAAGTTTTTACTCTTCCCCAATGGCCAGGTGCCATACCTTGCACACAGTAGGTGCCTGCTAAATGTTTGTTGAATGAATGAATGTATGAATGAATGGTCATCAAATGGTCACACAACTTAGGAAAGCATAGGGCTTTTGTTAAAAACGTATACCCTGCTAGGGACCCATCTGAATTTCTTAACAGTATAAAAAAAAAACTGGTAACTTGAGAGCATTGAGACTTATTGAAAGGCCAGGAGGTAAGAAAAAAAAAGCAACAACCACTTTTTATTATTAGAAACTTGGAAAGATGAAAAATTCGACCTTTGCTACCTCTTTCCTTTATAAAAAATGACCCAAGTGTTTCATATTCTTACAAGCTACGTTAGCACAAGTGCCTCCAAATGTTTGGGGACTCCTTGGGGAACTGAAACTTTAATTCTCTCTTTTTTGTTTTTCATCAGGGAGAAAGAAGATGCTTTTTCTAGTGGGGGAGAAGGATCCATGTGGTTTTGATATGGCCTAAGCTGTTGCTAAGAAAAGCTTCGAACTACTTATTTCATAAACCATCTCTCCCACTGCTGACACAGAGATGTCAGCCCCCTCTTCAACTGCAGGATTCCTTCGAACAAGCAAAGCGCATTCATAATGCGTTCACAGGACCTAGGGCTGGAAGGGGCCTCGATCATCATCCAGTCCAAGGACTTTTAACCTTTTCTGTGTCATGGAGCCCTTTGACAGTCTGGTGAAGCCTATGGACCCTTCTCAGAATAAGGTTTTGAATGCATAAGATAGAGAATAAATAGGATTACAAGTAAAACAATTATATGAAATAATATAAAAAAATTTTTAAACTAAGTTCATGGACCCCATGTTATGTACCCCTGCTCTGAGGGTTATGAGGTCCTTAGATGTAGAAGAGAATTATAGTAAAAGTAGCATCTTTCTATTACTTCTGCTAGCTATTTGATGTGCGTGTGTGGAGGGGAGGGGTATTTCAGCAAACCCTATCTACCTAGAACCTTGTAATATTGTTCTAAAGAACAAAAGAAAAGATTTTTAAGCTGTTTTTTGGAGGGGGAAGGGAGGGCAATTGGGGTTAAGTGACTTGCCCAAGGTCACACAGCTTGTAAGTATGTCAATTGTCTGAGGCTGGATTTGAACTCAGGTCCTCCTGACTCCAGGGCCGGTGCTCTACTCACCCCTAGCTGCCCCTTTTTAAGCTGTTTTGAGAGGGAAAAAAATGATTTATTGAGGGCCCCTGGAATATATAGACATCAAAAAACAAAAACAAAACTACTCAGTTCCTGTTTTCCTTCTATTTTCTATACCATGGAAAATGATCTGTGCCCTCGCACAGCCCTCCCTCGCTCAGATCAAAGTCAACTGCAAGTCATGTCATCATCTCCCCGATGTCATAGTCCTCGTCGAAAACAAAGGACAAACGTAATATAGTAGCACCTAAAATCATAGGATCAGTGTGGCACAATGAAAAGAGACAGGAACTCTAGGTTCATTCAAGGGGAATGAAATGGCGCATTCACTTATGTGAGAAATGGGCAAGCCACCTAGTTTCCACGGGGTTTCCTCTATAGTTTCTTTATCTGTACAATGAAGGGGTTGGACTAAATGACCACTTTGGTACCTTCGTATTTGAAAAATATGATCTTATGAATTCTAAGAACCTTTGTGAACTTGTCGCCTTTTTCATGTTAATATACCTTTTCTCTCCGACATCAAATATGCTCCTATCCCAGTAGTGAAATGAAAAGCATTTATAAAGAACTGACATGAGCCAAGCACCATATGAAGCACCTGGTATTTTGTTGTTCAGTCGTTGCAGTCATGTCTAACTCTTCTGACCCCATTTGAGGCTTTCTTGGCAAAGATACTGGAGTGGTTTGCCATTTCCTTCTCCAGCTCATTTAACAGATGAGGAAACTGAGGCAAACAAGGCCAAATGACTTGCCCAGGGCCACACAACCAGGCATACAAATGATAAAGACAAGAAGAAATGGTACCCAGTTGGAGCATCTATACCGTGTTCTGTGAGAAACGTTCTCAGCTATATCTGAGAGGTCCCCTATCTCTAGCTAGACTTGTGCTTACTAGGGAAAAAAGACATACTGAGCAAATTCAGTTGACTACACCATATACATTTTCAGAAAGATGATGTTTATGCTTCAAATGGAACCACATTAAAATTCTCAAAATAGCTGGTGAAAAACAGTCAGCAAATCATAACGCTGAAGGGCATTGTCACTTTTTCCGCTCATTAGGTTCATTTCTGAGCCTAATCTATCCCTTAGACAGTTCTGCAGTGCCAATAAAACTTGGTCTTTTGGGTGATACTTGCCAATATCTCTCACGGCAGGTGCTAGCAAGAAGCAGAACAAGATAGTGGAAAGAGTACTGGATTTGAAGTCAGAAGACCTAGGCTCAGATTCTGGTTCTGCTGTTCACTGCTTGTGTAACCTTAATCCCCCTGGCCCTCACAAAATGCAGGGGTTGGATCAGTGAGCACTGACATCCCTTCTGGGTCTATATCTGCGATCTTATGACCCTAAGCTTAAACATAATAATAATAGGTTAATTGTTCTTTCATATGATAAAGCTACCGGTTGCTATAAAAGAAACCCCTTAGCGATCAGCAAATAGAATGTTTTTATTAATATGTTCAAAAGTATCATATTTAACCTCTTCACAAATTACAAGCTATTACATAGATGGACAAAGACATTTTCATGTACCTGGTTCTACCAAATTTTTACACCATTGGTGAAAGATAATTTTGGACATACAAGCTTATCTTGTTAGGGAAACATAGAAATTTGAAGCAGGAATGGAATTTCAAGTCATCTAGTTCAATTCACTTGTAAGTTTGTTCAAATGCTGGAGGCTTGCTGCCAGGCGTACATCATGTGGGCCAGGAAGAAGATGATGACCTTCCCTCTTAGCTTGACTTTTGTGATTGCTTAGATTTACTTACAGGACAAAACATAAAGTATTTGGAGAGTTGAGTGTAAGTGTGGAGATTCAGAACAAAAAATCTTTTGTTTGGGGGTTTATTGGATAACAGGTCCAGAAAGTGAGGAAAATACAGGTTGGTAATCAGGAAGTAATAGAAGTTAGAAGGGACTTCCTAACCCTAAGTCAAATAGAGAGTTGGGACAGAAACACTGACTTTATAGAAAAAAGAGGTTCAAAGACAGTTTAAATGTCAATGAGTTCAAATTAACTGTCTACATAGTCTATGTACAAAAGATCTTGGAATCTTAAAACTAAGCCTTTGAAGAATTACCCTCTTTCATTACAGAGAGAAAGCAATTGAGGTTTTTTTTTTCCCCAGTCTAATGACTGAATGAATGAAGAGCCTGCTTTTCTCACTAAAACAGCTTAAGCTTCCATTCTGATCTCTAAACTTAAAGAGAGGCAGCAGCACCTCAGACATTAATTTTCTATGTGACCCTTAGCCTCTGCCTCCCTCAGTTTCCTTGACTATAAAATGGGGATAATCATAGCAACTACCTCTAAGGTTGTTATAATGATCAAAGGCCATAATACTTGTAAAGTGCTTAGCACAGTGCCTGACACATGGTAGGCACTTAATAAATGCTTGTTGCCTTCCTTTCTTCCTTCTTTCTATCCATCATCTTATGGGGAAATGATAGCATCGCATCTAAAGATTTTAGCTGAGGTCTATTAGATAGCAGCAATAGGAAAAGACCAGCAGGAAGATAGAGAGGCAGCAATAGAGTTACTGTTTCCACAGGGAAAGACATAAGTTGTACTTGTACACATGTTCCCTAGTCACTTTTGTTCTCAACATGTGTACACCTTCATGTGTGTGTATTGTTTGTACATATTTTCTATATGTACATCCTTCCATGCAAGTCCCTACGTTAAAAGTCTAGAAAAGAAAATTCTCATCACCAAAGTCCTTGAAACTGTCAAATGGACCAAAATCAGAAACAGATATGCTTTTATCGGTAGAAATGACATTAAAGAAAATGCATCACTATATGTCTCACCACCCTATAATGACCATGGGACCATTCTATGTGACTTACAGCTGACACTTCCTTTATGTGTTATCTCCACGTTTGTAATGTGAGCTCCTTGAGAATAGGGACTGTCTTGCTTTTCAACTCATATCCCCAATGTTTAGCACAGGGCTTGGCACATAGCTAACGTTCAACAAATATTGCTTCATTCATTCCTTGTGTTCTCTTACACAAAAGTACATACATTGATAGCATCACATGAACTATGAGTGAATGTAGATATGCAAAACATCTTGTAACTGAGGTAACTTTTGGAGGTCCCATGTGTGAGACAAAGATACCCCAGGTACTATATATTCATTTTACAGGTGAAGAATTTGAGGGCAAATATAAGGGAAGAGTGCAACTGGAAAAAGGAGGGGAAAGAAGAAATAGTACAAAAGAAAGAAGAAAATAAGGAAAAGAACAAGAAAATTAAAAAGAATAAGCAAAATTTTTAAAAAGGACAAGAAGTGCAGGTACAAGAGGAGAAGAAGGAAGAAGATAAGAAAAAGTTGTGCTTCTTAGCTATTTGAATGCATGCCTTACAAATGTCTTTCTTGCCCTTTTCTTTTTTCCTTCCTCTTCCTGATCTTACAGCTGTAGGTTTATGGTTCAGAGGCAGCAGATGAGAAGAATTCAAGGTGCTGGGAGGATTGTAATCAGCGGGCACCAGATGAGGTTAAAGGTTGTTGGCAGGGAACCAAGATGGTTTCTGGCACCAAGCACAGTAAGCGTATAGGGATGCTGAATCACTGAGCCCAGATATGTTTGGCCTCACGATTAGGTTAATGAAAACAAATCTAATAATGCTAATGAAATGACCCAGAGTAATAAACACAGCTCTCCAAGTTAGCAGTAATTTTCAAGAAGACCAAATGAGATGGAGCCATATCTTTTTTGACCCACATAGGTAGCCAGAGGTGGTGTTCTACAAGAGGGAAAGGAACTAAGAAAGCATATTCCATCTGAATATTCAAAATATAACAGCCAAGAAAATAAAAAGCAGCCCACATGCCCAGAGCATGAGAAAAATCAGGCAGCATAGTAAATAGAATCCTGGCAGTGGATCCAATGAGAAATTATAACACTTCTGCCTCTTTGTTCTGCTCTCTTCTTATTGAGTTTTCCTGAAACTCTCTTGGTGGGGTGTGCTTGCTCAGGTGTATTATGTGTGTATGTATGTATTCATATATGCATATGTGTAAGAACTTTTTTGTGAAAAGAACACTGTACTAGGAGTCAGAAATGGCAGGCTCTAGTACCAAGCTCTACCACTAACTAGCTGCTAAATTTGTGAAAGTTATGTATCCTCTACAAGCCTCAGTTTCCCACCTATAAAATCGGGATAATAACAATTATGCCACCTAGTTCTTATTGTTGTGTTTGTCCTTCTTTCTCGAAGAGGACCACGACATCCGGGAGACAACATGACTTGCAGTTGACTTTGATTTGAGTGAGGGAAGGCTATGCAAGGTCACCAGTCTCACTTTCTCCTCCAGTGACATCTCGGTCCAGTGACGAGATATTCATCAAGATGACTGGAGATGACCCAGGATGCAGTGGGAGACGCTGGTCCTTTTAGGCTAAGGCCTTTTTATGTACTCACTTAGAGTGAGGATTCAGTGAATAGGCCTCTTTAGAGTGAGACTTAAAAAAGATAACTGGTATAAAAAATGTATTAGGGAAAAAGTATTCTATACCCACGTGAGGAATTAGCACTAAATACTTCTGTTTTCTTAACCTTATCAGATGAGGAGTAGGAAGGAGAGGTGGTAGAGAGCAGGAGCATGGAGACATACATACACATACATATATGTGTGTGTGTGCAAATTGTGCAGATCTTTGGGGCTAATAGTGAGCAACAACTATTTGCAGTGGCCAAATGGAAACATTTTATCAATCAATTAACAATCATTTATTAAAAGCACCTACTATGTGCCAGACACTGCAGATACCAACACAAAAATAAGAGTCCTTGACCCCAAAAGAGCATATATTCTCCATATTTTTAGTCCTTGACCCTGTTAAATGGTTTAACATCAGAAACAGAGCAGTAGAAATGACACTAAAAGCATCTGCCCCCTAAGACTACTGGACCTTTCCATCTGCCCTGGAGCTGAACCCTTCTGTACAGGCTATCTTCCCATACTGGAATGTGAGCTCCTTAAGAACAAGGATGTCTTACTTTTTTATTTGTGTTTTCAGTGCTTCTCAGTGTTTGATATATAGTATACAGCTAATAACTTTTTTCATTTATTTTCATTCATTTATTCTACTTCCTGATACAACACATTCACAGATATAAATACATACACACATGAAAATTCCATGGTTCAATGCAGTGTAACTGATTTGAAAAATGTAATGACACAGAATTGAATATGGCCAAAAATATCTTTGTCAATCAACCAAAAAGCATTTGTTAAAAGCTTACTGTCCTATGCTTCAGGCATTGTGCTAGGTATTAGGGATACGAAGACAAAAATAAAACCATCCCTGCCCTCGAGGAGTTTGTATTCTATCAATGGAGATGACTTGTACAAATATAAGCATATGCAGATATACGTGAAATTAATATGATCATTTGGGGAGGGATGATACTAGCAGCTGAGAAGAACAGGAAAGGCTTCATATAGAAGGTATTATTGATATGAGTCAAAAATTCTGAATCTTAATCACTGACTACCTGGTACCTAGTACCTATCCCCAACCACTATTTCCCATTCTTCCCATCTTCTTCAACTCTGCCCACACATGTCCCACTCCAACTCTACCATTCTCTTTCATGTGCCCTCTAGAATTCCCATTCCATAATGAACAAATTTCCCTTAATTCTGCATCTCTTCCTCTCATACTCCTTTGGCTTACATGTTGTCACTAAGACTTGTTTTCCCTGGGTGACACCATGCCCCTGGCCACCCTCTCAAACCCCAGCTGTACCTTTTCTCATATCCTATGATCCATTGATCCTAGAGGAGAATCAGAACACACTTGCCCCTTCCTAGACTCTCTCTTTGCCACAATCACTCAACAATCTGCCCCTTTTAAAGTTCACCTTATTAAAATATTCCCCCTTACAGATCATAATGGCTGTTGTCTATCAGCCCCTAGGTGAATCCTCTTCCTTTCTTAAAAAGTTTGGCACCTAGCTCACTGTCTTCCTCTCCTTCCCAGATCCTGCCCTTACAGACCTCAATGTTTATGTTGATGCTCCTTCAAATAACCTAACCTTATATATATAGTTCCTCAGTCTTCTCAGATCCCATGACCTACTTCTCCACTCCGTCTTAGCCCCCCGTAGGGATGGTCATGTCCTAGATCTCACCATCACCCAAAATTGTCCCATTTTTTTAATAAAAAATTCTGTCATTTCTTTATCTGATCACAGCCTCCAATCATTCCTGTACTAGACTTAACCTTGACCTTCATCACAGTCTCTAACCCCTCCACCTTTCAGTACTTCCTCAGGCTATTAACCCTGCTCTGGCCTCATTTTCTTCCCTTCCCAATCTCTAGGTTAACCAATTCAACTCCATACTGTCATCTCCTTTCATATCCCTTGCCCTTGGTCCTTTTCCCTTAGCACATTGTTGTCCTTGTTGTTCATTCAGTCATTCAGTCATGTCTGATTCTTCGTGACCCCTTGGACCGTTGTCCATGGGGATTTCTTGGCAAAGATACTGGAGAGGGTTGCCATTTCCTTCTCCAGTAGAGTAAGGCAAACAGGTTAAGTGACTTGCCCAGGGCCACATAGCTAGTAAGTGTCTAAGGCCAGAATTAAACTCAGATCCTCCTGACTCCAGACCAAGGGCTCTATCCACTGATCCTTCTAGCTGCCTCCTAGCTTTTCCTTTTGCCTTAGCTTATCTCTTGTCAAATCCTGGCTCTACATTATGCTCGCCATCTAATTCCTCTGCTGTTAGAAGGCAGCTAGGGGGCACAGTGGACAGTCAACAATCTATCCTCTTTTAAAGTTCACCTTATTAAAATTTTCACCCCTACAGATCATAATGGCTGTTGTCTATCAGTCCCCAGGTGAATCCTCCTTTCTTAAAACATAAAAAAGTGAAACATCCCGCTCTTAAGGAGCTCACATTCCAGTAGGTGAAGATGGCCTGTACAGATGAGTTCAGCTCCAGGGCATATGGAAAGGTCCAGTAGTCTTAGGGGGCAGCAATAAGGCAGATGCTTTTAGTGTCATTTCTACTGTTCTGCTTCTGATGTTAAACCATTTGACAGGGTCAAGGACTAGAAATATGTAGAATATATGCTCTATTGGGGGCAAGAACTCTTATTTTTGTGTTGGTATCCACACTGGATCTGGAGTCAGGAAGACCTGAGTTCACCTCTGGCTTCAGACACTTCCTAGCTGTGTGAAAATGGGGATAATAATAGCACCTCCCACTTTTACAAGGATAAAATAATGTTTCTAATACTCTTTGAAAACCTCAGATAACTATATAAATAAAAACTAGTTTTTATTTGTTCCTCCTAACCTTTTGCTAAACAACTGAATAAAGTTGCATAATCTTGTTGACTGGTACATTACAAATTTATGTTATCTCACTCAACTGGGCCCTCACTACAGCAAGGCAATCCTTATGTCTGTCTTTAATCGATTTGCTATTCTTTATATCATTCCACATCATACAGATCATGCCCCCTAACTGAGGATTTTCCCCCAAGGTTCTGTCCTAAGTCCTCTTTCATTCTCCCTCTACACACTCTCTCTTGACGGTATATCAGCTCCCATGGATTTAGTTATCATTCATCTTTAAGCAGATGACTCACAGATCTACATAGTCTATACCCTAGTCTATCCCTTGAGCTACAATCCCATTTTGGCAATTGTCCTTTCAACATTCCAAAGTGGATATCAGGGAGACATCTTAAATTCAACATGTTCAAAATGGAACTAATTATTCTGCCCCTTTCCTTAAGTCTACCTCTCTTCCAATCTCCCCCATTTCTATTAAAAGTACTCCTATTCTTCAAGCCTCCCAGGTTCCTAACCTCAACATTGTCTTTGACTCCTTATTTTCCCTCACCCAGTAACATCCAATCGCTTTCCAAATTTAGTCATTTCTCCTTTCTCTTCCATTCATTCTTTCTGTCAACTCACATAGCTATCACCTTAATCTGAGCTACCCTGAATTTATTCTGAGCTCTCCTCACCTCTGGCCTAGACTATTGAAATGGCCTCCTAATTGGGTACTCTGACTCAGATCTCTCCCTAATTCTATCCATTTCCACACAACTGCCAAAGTGATTTTCCTTAGGCCCAAGTCTAATCACGTCATTTTCCTAAACAATAAACTCTAGGGATTGCTTATTGCCTTTATGAGAAAACAGAAACTCTTTTCACTGGCTTTCCAAGCCCTTCATAACCTGTCTCCAGTCTAACTTTCCAGCTTTATTATACATTACTCCCCTCCCCACACTACAATCCAGTCAAAATGGCCTTATCTCAGTTCTTCATAAAGCACTCTGGCTCCTGCACTAGCCACCCCCTATGCTTGGAATTCACTTCCTTCCATACCCACACCCCATAAAATCTCTTTCTTCCTTCAAGATGAAACTTAAGCAAAACCTTCTTTACACAAAACCTTTCCTGATCTCCCCAACTGCTTCTGCCCTCCCTTACTAACTACATTGCTTTTGTTTTTATTTATTCTGTATTCTGCATACACATATCATGTATACATATATGTGTATTCATGCAAATACACATATATGTATATATGCTATCTCCTTCAATATAATATAAAGTCCCAGAGAGTAGGTATTAATTCTTTTTTTTTATTTTTACATTTGAAAAATTTTTTGTATTCCTAATACCTTGCAAGGTACCTTGCATATGCTAGGTACTTAATAAGTGCTTGTTGGTATTGATTTAGGGAAAAAGGGATTCTATGAAGCAAATGTGAAGAGGTTATTCATTCTAGGTAGAAAGATTTATTAGTCTGGGTGTTATCATGAGGATGGTGGGGAAAGGGAGTAGGGAACCTAAAATATACTCTCCACACACAGGTAAATGTCAGGCCATATTTGAGAGTCTCGCAGAGAAAGATGGCATGAACAAGAAGAAGAAACTACTTGTGAAAAAGTAGAATTTTGTTTGGGCTAGAGGAATGGGACTTGAAGGAGCAAGCCTGGGCAAGAAAAAATGTAGTAGTATGTTGAGAAGAGCTAGAAACAGGAGAGATAGGGTGGGAGGTAGAGATTACAGTGGAAAAGTGGGTGTGACTGAAACATTTTCAAGCCAAAGAAATTGCCCGAGTGCACGTGTGATTGGCTAGAGATAAAACTGACAAAGGCAAGTGTGAAGATGAACTCCCAGTGGTGAAAAAGATGCTCTGACCAATCAATGATGCTTGATGCGTGAGGGGAAGAATAGATGTAGCTATCCTAAGGAAACCATATACAAGCAAAAACAAAGCCATCTATTTTAAATGAAAATGAAACAGACATGACAGGAGAAAGCCAAATATTTGTAAAATGATTTAAACAAAGAGGGGAAGTAAACATAAGGAAATATGATTGGTGCCGTGCTACTGTGCCTCCTCCCAATAACTATGATGTTCCTCATAACTTACATATACAGAGTCCCTCCTCCACCTGACCCCTTCCTTCTAACCCCAAATCAATCTGTGGCAGTTTTTAACTTGACAGCAAGAAAAGAATATCTCCAAAAATGATCCCAATGGACTAAAGGGAAGAAGGTCTAATCACAGACTGGCTGAATGTGTAACACTGCTGTCACCCATAGTTCTATATTGTCACACTGGAAAATGTCCAGCAAGGATCCCTATAGAATGGAGAACTTATTCCCTTATCAAGCCCAGGGCAGACTCAGGGCCAAGGAAGACATTTGCCTTTGTTTTCCAATTCCAGCTCAGCCTAGCAACCCAGACTACAGCTCCTTAGTATTCAGGGCCTGTGTTTCTGCCTTACAACTTTTCTCCTTCCCTCCCCTGATGCTCAGAACAGCCTCTCCCCTTCCCCCACTTTGCTATGTCTCATACTCCATGACCCCACCCCCTCACCACAAATAATTTTTTTACAAGCATTACTTGACAATGGATTAACACAATGAGGACGTGCTGTAGAGTCCCATAAACGCAAACAAGAGGAGTAGCTAATACCTGTTAGAGGAGATGGCATTTTAATTAGCCCACTGGAGGTTCTTGCCTTCTATTTGTCTTCACCCTTCCACCCTTAATCCTCCCTCACCCCCATGACCATAGAAGCTCACCATCATCTATATATAAAGTCCATAAGGTCTTTCTCTGATCGCTTTCTCTGCGTTTATGCGACCCCCAGAACACAGGTTGATTGGAAAGGTCCCTCTCCTGGATAACAACAATTCAATGTACCTTGACATTTTAATAGCCTGCCGTCCTGGTGAACACAATCGAGCAGAGCAGTGAAGCAAAAATCATTAGGTAAGCAAGATAATCTAAACAGAATCAGCCCCGCCTTTCATTCCCGCATCTGGGGGCCGGTTACACAGCTGGGGCAGGAGGCACAGCTGGGGTACTTCTCCCCCTAGCTTATAAGGACATGCATGTTTGTGTGTGGGGGGCGTGAACACACAAGCTTCATTGTGACATGGCTCAATATTACAAAGGTTGGAATAAACTGTGAATTAAATCAAATTCCCAAACATACCAACTATGGAAAAAATATGTTTAATGTAAGGTAGCCTGTAATACCATAGGGGTACCCTTATGTATATACATCTGGCTATACATGAATAAAATATATTTATATATGACATATTTGAAATGCTTTGCAAACCTTAAAACACTATGTAAACATTAGCTACTATTATAAATACCATTGTTATATGTGCGTATAGGTATGCTTATATATAAAACCAATAATATAAGCATGTATAATAATTTATAATAAGCTTGGCATGTCTCTAAGCCTTTAAGTCTATGAATACCTTTATACATTTATACATACGTATAAATGTTTCTCTGTTCATGGGCATACACACACACACACACACACACACACACACACACATACTTTGACTGTAAAGAAATGGACTCATTTTTTTTAACAGACTTAAGAACATATCAATCCAAATGAACGTTGTTCCATTCAGAGAAGTCACCTTACTAGCCTATGCCTCCATTCCTATGATGATTAAACTGCTTATAGGAATCCTCTTTGGGAATGGCCTTCTGAGTCAGTTCATCAGCCACATAAGAAAATCAATATCATCACTTTATAATCATTCTGTGTGTGTGTGTGTGTGTGTGTGTGTGTGTGTGTGCACGCACACTCACGCACCTTGGTATAATGGATAGATAATTAGCCTTAAAGCCAGGAAGAGATGAGTTCAAATCTCACCTCAAGTATAGACATACTTTCTGTATGACCCTAGACAAGTTACTTAACCTCTCAGTTCTCTTTAAGACTATAAGTTGCAAAGAAAGTGCCAACGTGCATCGGTAGAGGGAGTTTCCTCACCCTCACCTGAGTTTCTATACCAATGAAATAAGAGGGCCAATCTCTTAACTTATCATATGCATATACACATGTGTGCATTCACACACACACACACACACACACACACACACACACTTTTCTTGAGTAGCAAGGGACATCAAGATGCATACAGGCCAAAAGATGACCAAAAATATCTTCCAGTGGAATGTCAATCTTTTTTCTCCCCATCTTTGTCCACATCTCCCTCCTTTTCTCCCTCCCTTTCACACCAATCCACCAGCACAGATCCATTTCCCTAGGAGTGAGATGCTGACTTGGCAAGCCATTCACTTTATGAATATGACCCTCAGAGGGGAGAGCCCCTCTCACAAGCCCCCGAACTATGTTATCACCGTTATTAAGGAGCTTAAAGAGGAGCTGGGAAGAAGAGACACCATTGGAATTGCAGCCTGATTGTGATTGATGTGTTCCTATTAGCGCCTCACTGTTATCTCTCTGGATGGCAAGAACAGCCAGTGGCTTGTAACACAACAGATTACCTGAGTTCTCAGCCTTAGACGGATGTTTAAATAAAATATAGTCCCTTTTAGCAAGAGGCTCATTTTCTCCACCGGGCTCCCAGACTATTTCATGTCAGCTCTGATTCGCTGCGACTCTCCTCAGTAAACATGTCTTATCATTAATAATTCTTTACAAGCACAATCTCAAGGAGTCTCTCTCTCTCTCTCTCTCTCTCTCTCTCTCTCTCTCTCTCTCTCTCTCTCTCTCTCTCTCTCTCTCTCTCTCTCTCTCTCTCTCTCTCTCTCTCTCCCATCCCTCCCTCCTCTTCTTTTCTCCTTCCCCTCACCCTTTTCTTGGCAGTTGAACTCAGACTCATCACACTCCCGTTTGGGTTCCAAGGTGCTTCTCTCTGGATTTTCACCTGCCTTGCCAAAAATGATTGATTACCCTGGGCCGACTGGGTGTCCGGCAATACCCAACAAATGACTTTGGCCCCTAGCAGCAGGCCTTGGCCAGATAGAAATCAATATTTCACCATTAAAATCTATCAAAGAAGAGTTAAGGCACCATCTGTCCCTGCCGCCTCTCTATGGTGTGTGAACATTAAATCCGACACTTGTACTACATGAGTAATCAATATATAGTGGTTCACAGATCATTTGTGGTCCCCTTTTAGCAGTGATGGATGTCTGGAATAGTTGTGATTCATTTTGTCAGACCATTAAACAAGATTCTGTCCAGTTCCTTCCTGATTTCATTTAGAGGATCATTCTTCACAGTTCATAAGAGGGAAACGGTTTTTACCAATCTGCTTCTATTTCAATAAGTCACTTTATAGAGATTGTGTGTCCTCCAGACTGTAAAAATTCTGGAGAGATAGTACAAACAGACCTCTAAAACTATTCACTGCATGACATATGCATAAAGTGTGAAGAGCGGAATGTAAATATGTTTACCTCTTTATCTGCAAATGTTGGTTTTAACCCCTTCCTAGCCAGGTAGGCAAGCAGCAGAGCATTCCAGGAATGTGGATCTGCCAAAGCAGGAGGATGATGAAGGTTATCAAATATAAGGCTGATTGAAATAGTCAAAGAGAGTCCCACCCCCTCACTCCCACCTCCAAGTCCCTTGGTGGTGGTGTTAGAAGTGAAAAGGAAAGATTTTTTTCAAAGGTTGGTAACATAGAGAATTCTTTTGGAGCAGGGGAAGGGATGGCAATAATCTGCCATAGTATAAAGAGCAATGGATTTGGAGACAGAGGATCTGGGTTCAAATCCCATCTATGCCATTTATTACCTATGTAACCTGAACCTCTAGGCTTCTCAGTTCCCTAATCTATAAAATGAGTGGGTTAGACTAAATAATCTCTGAGGTAAGATTCCTTTTACCTCTAAAACCTATGATCTTATTCCACCTCATCCAGAACTACTACTAAATGCCTCATTTCACTTGGCATCATACAAAATGAGCTAAAAAGACACATATTTCCTGCCCTCAAAGACACAGATATGGAGAGACATGAAGGAAGACAGAAAATCATTGAACTAGGAGACCTGGCTTAAATAATGAATGATGACCAAATTTTGTGGATTATTCATTTTGCATACTATATAGATGGTTTTATCTGATATTCTCCCAAAATCCTTTCTTTTCTCATTCCGTGCTTGGGAAATTAAAACTCATTTTAATGTTAGCACAAATACATCCTAATTGGGAAGGTAACTCTGAAGAAAGGTAAAAAAAAATGCAATTCAAATTTTAAACGAACTGATTTTTTTCTTCAAGAAACTACTTGCTTTTTGGATTATCCATGCCACTTTCCCTTCTATTACTGTGAATTAACAATAATTTACTGTGATGACTAAAATTAACCTTAAATCCCAGAACCTTTTAGAACTGTCAGGGACCTTTGAGATCATTCTAACCCAACTTCCTTATTTTACAGATGAAGAAATTGAGGCCCAGAGAGGTCATATGGTTCATCAGTGCCGGTGCTGCGACTCAAATCTTTGTGTTCTCTCAAATTCCAGCCTATTCTACCAGATAATTTTAAATGTAAAGTGCTTTTCATCTTATTACAATGACCATATAGACATTTGGGGTGGGGGTGTCATTCCTACTTTTCAAGCTGGCATACAAAACAAATAAGACGCTAAAGAGTCCTGTGACTTGGCATGTGCTGTTAAAAGAATGCTATAGTCCAGGGCACTATCCACAAGAAAATTCTTCCCTGAAGTACCCCTTAAGATAAAGTCTGAGGGCAGCTAGGTGGACAGAGCACCTGGCCTGGAGTCAGGATGACCTGAGTTCAAATCGGCCTCAGACATTTACTAGCTGTGTGACCCTGGGCAAGTCACTTAACTAATCCCAATTACCTCCAAAAAAAGAAAAAAGAAATGAAGGACAGAAGGAAGGAAGGAAGGAAAAATCAGAACGTGAATATAACAATGCAAATAAACAAAACAAAAAGCCTGAATGCCATGTAATTACAATGACCGAGTTTGGTCCTCAAAAAGAGTCGACCTCCCTCTTTACATAGATAGTAGGCTGTGGGTATAGAACATTATATAATCCTGTCAAACTCAGTTGACCAGTCAGCTGGTTTTAAATTTCTTTTTTCCTCTTTCTTTTCTTTTATTCTTTGTTTCAAAAGATGGCTTGCTGTGCAAGGGGTATGGAGGGGAGATATGCAGAAATTAAAGTGATATAAAATAAAAGATTAATAATTTTTAAATCAAAAGAAAAAATAGTAGAACCTAAAATAACTATAACATAAGCTTTACAATTTACAAAGTATATTCATTCTGACAACCCTCTGATTACAGGATGGTCCAAAAGTCTTTATGTAGTTTTAAGCTTTTAATGGCATAGACTATAAGTAAAGACTTTTGGAATACCCTTTACATTATTATTATTCCATTATTAAACATTTCAAATATTAGACCCTATTTTACAGATAATAAACTGAAGTCGAGAGATTAAATGAATCAAAAATACGCTCTATTTAACTCAATTGAAAATTTCACCTTTTAGAGGAACCATTTCCCAATCCCCCTTAATGCTAGTTCCTTCCTTCTATTGATTATCCTCAATATATTATGTCTATATCTTGTTTGTACGTAGTTGTTTGCATATTGTCTCCCCCATTCGACTGGGAGCTCCTTGGTGGAAGAGACTGTCTTTTGTTTTTCTTTCTATCCCCAATACTTAGCACAGTGCCTGGCACATTATAGGCTGTTAATAAATCCTTGTTGTAGGGGTAGCTAGGTGGTGCAGTGAGTAGTGCACCAGCCCTGGAGTCAGGAGGACCTGAGTTCAAATCTGACCTCAGACACTTGACACATTTACTAGCTGTGTGACAACCCCAATTGCCCTGCCCTCCCCCCTCAAAAAAAAAAATAAATGCTTGTTGTTGACTTGAAACAATATGTTGGCAATTGAGGGAGGGCATGATTGTCCTTCATGATACCATATCAGAAGAACACGACACATGCTTTAATCCTAGCCACCATGAATAAGCTGTTATGAGGTCTGTCATATAATAGTATACCTATTACCAGAATCATAGGCATAAAGCAATGGAAGGAACATCAGACAAAGATTTGAATCAAGACATTGTGCGAGTCACTTCACTTTAATTTCCTCACTAATAAAATGAGTGGGTTGAATTAAGGTCTCTTTCAGCTAAAAATATCTATGATTCAGTCTTAGAATTGTAGTAGATAGAGCACTGGGCATAAAGTCAGAAAGTCCTAGGGTCAAATCTGGCCTCAGACTCTGGACAAGTCACTTAATAGCTGTCTGCTTCCATTTCCTCAGCTGTAAAATGGGGATGATAATAGCACCAACCTTCCACTGTTGTGAGGATGAATGGATAATATTTGTAAACTACTTAGCACAGCACCTGGCACATAGTGGGCATTCAATAATTGCTTTCTCCTACCTAATGTGGGGCTACTAGATGGCTCAGTGGATAGAGTCAGAAAGACCTGAGTTCAAATATGGTCTCAGAAATTTACTGGCTGTGTGACCCTGGGCAAGTCACTTTATCCCGTTTGCCTCAGTTCTTCATCTGTAAAATGAGCTGGAGAAGGAAATGGCAAACCACTCCAGTATCTTTGCCAAGAAAACCCCAAATGGGGTCACAGAGAGTCAAATATGACTGAACAACGACCTAATGTAGAGATCCCATCCACCTTGTACCTACAGTCACTGAGATCCTACTTAACAATTTCCTGAGATGGGGTAGTGACAATTCTGAGGAGCTCTCCTCATTTTGGGACAACTCTAATAGTAAATTCTTCCTTATTCTGAGCCAGAATCTGCTTGCACTGATTTCTCTCCTAGTAATGTTTCCCACCTGCACCACCTCTTGGAGTAATAAGTTCCAATCTGTTAACTACCAGTAATGAAAAGAAATACCCACTTTAATTTGTCCTAAAACTACCTCCTTCAGCCTTTATGAGGGGAAGGGGACCTAGGAATCTAGGGCTTGGTGAAGGTGGGTCTGTCCATGTTCTCTATCTTTAACCCTTCTATAGACTCTGATAATAACCTTCCATCTTCATATTTTCAGATGGAAGAATTCTAATTTTCTTCCTCCTTCTTGATGGAGAAGCCCCTTAGACCCTGTGATCTCTTCAGTTATCCTTCTCTAATCTCCTTTCCGGTCCCACTGCATTATGTTGTTTTTGAGGTGTGGTGACTAGAATTTACCTAGCACTCCTGGTTTGGCTTATTACAATGAGATCCCCATTATCCACTAATCTATCCATCTCCCTGCTATCTGCTGCAAGAACAGAACACTAGGCTCTGAACAACAAAATACATTGAATGAAAGAACACCAGATCTGGAGCCAGACAACCTGGGACTGAGCCCCAGCTTGGCCACCTACTATCTATGTTGCTTTGAGAAAAAAACTCCGACTCTCTGAGTCTCATTTTTCTCTCTGAAAAAATGGGGTGACATACGCATTGTCTTTCTTCCAGGATTGTTGTGAGAATCAAAGGAGATGATGTATGTGAAAAAATAAAAACGCAAATTTTTACAAAAATTGAAAGCCGCAGATGTTAGTCTATTCTTATTTTATCAGTCATACTATTAATAATAACTAAGGCCTAATATTTTACTCTTATTAGTAAAGCCAATCACCCCAGATGAAAGTGATTTCTCCTGATAAGTTCTTGTAGCACTGTCCTACTTGTATGGATCATAGAACCATAGATTTAGAACTGGACCTCAGTCTCATCTCCTTTTAAGAAGAGGAAACTGATGTCCAGAGAAGTTCGGCAAAGTGATACAAGTAGCAAGTGGCAGGGATGAGATCTGAACCAAGGTCCTCAGTTTCCAAATCGGGAGCCCTAACCATTTCACTGTCCATCCTTCAACGCATCACAACCTATCTTTTGTACCCATTTCCCCCAATGTGATGCAAGCTCCCAGAGAACAGAGGCCATGTTTTACACATTTTCGTTCCTCTCTAGTGCTTAGCGCTGTGTTTTCCATATAGTAAGTGCTCGATAAATACTTCAGTAAGTGGATAAATGGCTCATGTCTGGAAATAGTATGATGATATTGGTCTGGTTTGTCCAACCCACAAAGACTGCTAATTAGTTGGGCTGTTTGGGGGTTTGAAGGAAGAAAGTTTTCTAATTCCTCAACCAGCCAATCCCCTTGCTTCTCCCAACCTGACATCTTTTCCAATTGGCTCTTGGGGAGCTAGGAGTAAATTTTCAAATAAAACACAAATTAGTTTCCTTCCTCAGATGTTCACTAGATATGTAACCCTGTGCAAGTCACTTAACCTCTCTCAGGCCCAGTTTCCTCATCTGTAAAATGGGACTTACTTCACAGTGTTGTGGTAAGGGTCAAATGAGATAATATATAGAAAGCACTTTATAAAACTTAAGTTCTATGTAAATATCAACTATTCTTTCTGAAGAAACATAAGTAATTTATAAATCATATGGAAATAGAATTCTCATGGAAAGTGGGAAAACTCTAAAGTTTGCTCAATATAAACATATGGTTATTATAAGAATAGATTTTTTAATTGAATATAAACTTAGCAGTACTATACCTTAAGCATATAGTCACATTCTGGAAATGACATTGGAAATAGGCTCTTAGGGAAAAGTCATCTGAGTGATTAGGGGCTTGAATTGACTAATTAGAGAAATAGTTATGGAGTGCCCCCCACGTGCAAGGCTATATATACTTGGAATATAAAGTTGAAATAAGACATAACTACTTCCCTCAAAGAACTCATGAGTGTTAGGGGTAGGGGTTAACATATATACATAAATAATGACATATTGGTATGTCTTCTTCTAACATACTTAGGGCCACCAAAAATGGTGGCCCAAAGTAGCTGCTGATACAACAGTTGTTGCTATCACCGATATCTCCAAACTTATCTCAAACCAGAACCAAGGTGTGCTCACATGAGTGTCGACCCAAGGTGTTGATATATTGGAGGGAGCATCATACCTACAACTCAAGAGGCTGCTTTCCCACCCATCCCAGGCTCTCATTGCCATGGTAACCTTCTATCAGGATTCACCTTTCTCTTTCAATGTGCCATTCTGCCTCTTGCTAAGAGTTAGGGTACCAGATACCATTGGCTATGCCATGAGATAATGGCCATATTTTCTAGGGGATATCTCTCCTCTCCTCTCTTGTCAAAACTGTACCTGTGGAAAGAAATCCTCTGCACCCCTCTACCAACTACATTTGTCTTGTACAAAAAAAAATTCTTCGTTAAGGCTCTGAGCTTGACCATGTGCTCCAAGTGCGCAGTTAATATGTGCCAGGATCCAGATGTAGTAGTACATTGGTCCATTCTACTTTGATTCAACAGCATTTATTTCCTCACAGATTATGTGCCCAGGTCTATATCAGCTGGTCATTTCTCTCTGAGCAATCGTGTTTCCATGCAAGGTGATGACAGTACGTGTTCTGTTATTTCTCTTCTCATCTGTTACCATCAGGGTTGATGCTTTTTCTTCCCCTTCCAACCCTCACCAACCTCCAGCAGAGGCCTCTAATCCATCCTCCTGCCTCTAAGCAGACTTCTAAAAACTGTTTCAAATACAGGATAGGGGCTCTAGTCTGGAAGATCTTGAGGGATTCCACACATTCATGACTCTCTATCCCAAAGTCCAAAAACACTCTTGAGAAGTTCTTGGTTGGGGCAGCTAGGTGGCGCAGTGGAGTCAAATGGGGCCTCAGACACTTGACACACTTACTAGCTGTGTGACCTTGGGCAAGTCACTTAACCCCAATTGCCCTGCCTTCTTCCCTCAAAAAAAAAAAAGGAGTTCTTGGTTACTAATGTATGTAGTTCATACTGTCATTTATGCATTTGCATTTTAAAAGACCCCACGACGTGTGTCTGGCACTCTCCTCTCCAGTTCATCCATCACATTGCCACCCACATAACCCTCCTAGTGCATACTCTGATCCCAAACCCTTCAACAGTTCTACATTTCCTACAAAATAATGTATAAACTACTTATCTTGTTTACATTCTTACTCCAAAACTTTCCATTTTTATCTGATACAATACCCCTTCACATACCCTATTTTCCAGCCAGGAAAGATTTTTTACTGTCCATATTTCTCATCCTGTCCTCTAAGGTCTACATTCCATGGTTCGCATTGGGCTCCATGCCTGAAGTTGAGTCTTTTCCCCTCTGCCCCCAAACTCCTATCTCCACAGGTAGAAACTCTTCCCATTCTTCATAGCCAAACTCATGAGCCACCACTCCCATGAAGTCTTCTTTAACTGCCCCTGCTGGAGACTTCTCTTAACATTTTGTTGTGTTCTCTCTTTTGCACTTAACACATCTGGCCCGATGTTGTCATTATTTATGTATATATGTTAACCCCTACCCCTAACCCCCATGAGTTCTTTGAGGGAAGTAGTTATGTCTTATTTCAACTTTATATTCCAAGTATATATAGCCTTGCACGTGGGGGCACTCCATAACTATTTCTCTAATTAATCAATTCAAGCCCCTAATCACTCAGATGACTTTTCCTTTTCATGTCAAAAAATTGTTCCATATACATATCGAACCAAGGGTAGAAAAATCAGCATGCATTAAATTGGTATTAGAACCTTTTTAACCTTAAGAGATTTTCACAGTTATCAAACATATCTGCTCTCCTTCCCCACAAAGGCTATTTGCTGCTACATAGACTTCAACATCATCATAATTATTTCTTAAGTACCTAATCAAAAGGGTCAGACAGCGAGGGAGGGGGGGCAGGGTAAGCCAAAGGCACACTGGGTTTGAATTGGGCTCTACTACCTCACTCAGAAACATCCATGGGTAAAGAGCACAAGTGGACCATCAGGGTTCGTGGGTTCCTGAGACTCTTTCCTGACTAAGGAGAACGCTTATCCTCCCTGAAACTGCATACACGGCCATTCGTTAACAGATTTGCAGGTCGATTCCAGCCATGACCTTGGAGTTGGTTCAAAATCTGGCTGCTCAAAAGCTAGAAAGACAGGTATGGTTTTTGTCATCATCTGGCCGGTTCACTTGTGACAAATAGCCAATGACCTATCTCTGATTGCCTGGAGAATTATGTCAACGGCTAATGGATCCTTGCCTTTTAAAAGGTACAATGCTCATAAAGTCGTATTAGAATGTGAGCCCTGTGAGGGCAGGAACTGTTTGCTTTGTCCCCACTGCTTAGACCAGTGTTTTCCACACAGTCAGTGCCTAAAAAATGCCTGTTGATTGACTGACTGGTGGACTGATGAAGACATTTGAGAGGAAAGCATCAGTGGATTCTGCCCAAATCACTGTGAAAACAAAAATTCATGACACTCTATCTAAGAGCAAAAAACTACCCCATGTCATATTTTATAAGTAACTTGACCCTTGTTAATGTGTGAGCTGGTAATAACTATTGAGGGCTTAATGTAAATTATCCTTCCCAGGGACAGCTAAATTTTACAAGAGTAGCCCTGAGCCAGAATAGCCTTGAAGACACAAATAAATGCATCTTTAATAGTAGAGCTTTGGTTTAGCTTTGGATTATGGGGGAGATTTCTTTCTTTTTTTGGAGGGGAGGAGACAAGGCAATTGGGGTTAAGTAACTTGCCCAAGGTCACACAGCTAGTAAGTGTCAAGTGTCTGAGGCTACATTTGAATTCAGGTCCTCCTGACTCCAGGGCCAGTGCTCTATTCACTGTGCCACCTAGCTGCCCCTGGAGAGATTTCTAAGAGCCTCACATTCCACTAAAAGACCATGGTCTACGTGCTTTGGAGCCTGTTGGCGAAATAATCGGCCTTATGCATTCTCCTTAAGCAAGGCAGAGCTCAACGCTCACATTCTCTCCGACTGGCTTTTGGCCCTTCTGCCTGGGGTAGAGATGAATCGAAAAGAAACAAAGATGTGCGAAGGACCAAGATGCCTTAAATTGAGACCTTAAGAACA
The DNA here is from genome assembly GCA_028646595.1 of Phalanger gymnotis. NCBI lineage: Eukaryota > Metazoa > Chordata > Mammalia > Diprotodontia > Phalangeridae > Phalanger > Phalanger gymnotis. The sequence goes on from CM053622.1 coordinate 570,300,257, forward strand.
TCTTTCATGGAATCCAAGAATTGTAAAGGGAAAAGGAAAAGCTCCACCTTTTTTGATTGCCCTGGAGAACATCTGTATAATTTTTGAAATCCTTTATTTTAGGTAAGAAAACATAAAAAGCTTATTCGTTGATTCAGAGGGACAAGGAGGGGGTGTCTATGTGGGGGGAAGGAAGGAAGGGGAGATGGAAAGAGAGTTAATCAACTACTTAGCTCCTAGTCTGCTATTGTCAATTTCTCCTTTATGTGAAAATTGGGGGTGGGGGAATAAAGGGGTGGAGGTGGGGGGGAAGGACCAGGAGAAGAGTTTGCAGGGTAACAAGACTAATCAGGACTTCACAATCAAAGCAAATATATCCAATTAACAGCTATTAAAGAAGAATTTTATGGCACTGTGCACAATGAAGGCCATTATATCTAGAGGAAATTAATCTTAATTATTGGTACCTGCATACATACATGCAAAGGGAAGCAACTCACATTAATCTACATTAAACTTAATAGCAGTCGGTGTATTATCTATTCTGAGTCAAAATTGACTGCTGGCCCCTGCATATGTATCTGCAGTGCTAACTCAAGTAATTATAGCACAGCCAATCTCAAAGACACAATTTGTTCCCTATATAATAAATCAGCAGCTAGAAGCTTTTGTATAATTAAAAAACAAACAAAAAATAGAACTCTATAGGCAAGTGCCATTTTTTTTATAAGAGAAATTAGAGAAAAAGAGAAGATGTCTACCTGCTACCCACTCTGAACAAGCAATGAAAGAAGCTCGTAGCTTTGGCAGATTCCTAGATAGACCCATAAATACAAACCCTCCAATATTAAATTTTCCGCATCGGGGAGATCAGCATTTATAGAATCCCTAGGTTGCAGGCTGCTGGGATTCCCTGCTTCATTTCTAAGGAGACTGTTAGAATCAGCCTAGAATAGTTTGTTGTGTGCTAGCTATAAGGTTTAATTTGATATAGTAAAACTTCAATTAACCAGGTGGTTCAATTAACCAAGATTTAATTCTTTCCTGCACTTAGGTTGTATAAAAGCAGAACCCTCCTCAACCTATCCCACATCCCCAAATAAAGAAAAAAGAAAACATTACCTTGTGGGTTTACTTGAGAAACTAACTTTCAGTGTCTGAGTTGGGCTCAATCTATATTCATCCTAGTGCCCTGTACCTTCTCCATCTCAATCTGAAAGTTAGATGGTGATGGTATACTCTCAGAATGATGAAACCGTAAGATCTTCACTTCATACTGAGACTTGGGAAACAACAGAACAAGGTAAGTCTGGGGATGTGGAGGAATTCCTGGAAGCTGGGTTAGTGAAGAACTGGAACCCAGGAGACAGGTGGGCAAGTCCAGGAGTCCAGAGCAATAGAAGAACAAGTAGGTACACCATGTATCTAGACAAGTCAAAAGTCTGAAGTCAGGCCAAAGGGGCAGCCAACAGAGACCAGAAATCTAGAGTGGAAGACTTGTAAACATGTTCCAGGTCAAAGAATCTAACCAATCAGCAGGAGTCTAGGCGAAAGAGTCTAGGGAAGCAGGCAAGGGAAGTGGTTAATGGACATGAGTACCAACAATGAGAATGAGGCCGGATGCTGAGCCAGTGTCTAGCTGACAGAGGCCCCATGTATATTTCCTGCTAAGTGTGGCAAAAGGATCCTGGAGAAAACATTTCTCCTCTCCAAACCTCGCTTTTTTTAACTGAAAAAAAAGGTTGATTTCTAAGGTCTATCTAATGGTAATGTTTGAGGTTTCTAATTTTCCTTTAAAAAAAACCAAAACACTTTGAACAAGTTACTTCCTGGTTCAAAAAAATAGATTCCTTACTACTACAATCTAAATCCACACTTAATCCAACATCTAAAACCTTTCATAATCTGACCCTAATCCAACTTTATCCCCCACTACCCTGGCTACACAAATTTGTCAGAGCACGAAGGCATGCTTTATGCTTTTTAAACCCTATTTGTTGTTCAGTCATTTCAGTCTTGTCCGACTTTCTGTGACCCCATTTGGCATTCTGTTGGCAAAGATACTGGAGTGGTTTGCTATTTCCTTCTCCAGCTCATTTTACAGATGAGGAAACTGAGGCAAACAGGATTAAGTGACTTGCCCAGGGTCACACAGCTAATGTCAAATTCAAATTTGAATTCAGGTCTTCCTCACTCCAGGCCCAGTGCTCTATTCACTGCACTACCTTGCAGCCCCTTCAGACTCCATATGTTTACCTAAATACCTGCAAGGGTATTTACTTGACTGTACTTGACTAAGCAAACCCAAACCAGTTTGTAAGTGCCCCCTCTTCCATGAACACTTTCTAGACCTCTCAAACAAACCCTAACCCCTTCTTTGAGAGGAAGAAACTGAGCCCCAGAAAAGTGAAATGATTGCCCTAAGATCCCAGGATGTTCGGTAGCAGAAACAGAATTGAATTCAGATCCTGTAATTCTACTATGCTTCCCTACCTAGTCCCTGCCCAAACACCACTTGATGATTTTTGTGACCCTCCTGGCTCACAGTGAATGTAAATAGTAACTATTTCTCTTTTGGCCGACAATCTGGAAGGTCTTCCCCTTCTAGTTTGTTTTTTTTTTATTAAAGGGTCCATCCCTTGATTCACTTCTTAAAGAGGCTTATTCCCTGAATGGGCATTGCCTCATTCAAAGTGAGAACTTGGAAAGACCTCAGCTTAAAATCTCGCATTGCATCCTGGGCCATCTCCAGTCATCCTGGTGAATATCAGGCCACCGGACCCAGATGGCTCTGGAGGGGAAAGTGAGGCTGGTGACCTTGCACAACCCTCCCTCACTGAAATCCAAGTCAATTGCAAGTCATGTCATTATCTCCCCGATGTTATAGTCCTCTTTGAGAACAATGAACAAACCACACAACCTAATATGGGAGTGCCAAACATGTTATAGAGGATGGAACTGTCCTGAATGGCCTCCCAATATCTATGGTACGTGTCCAAGCTATCCAGATGAATGGAATGATTTTCCTTCCCTTCCCCTTTTGTCTGTCCTTACCCCCTCCTCCCAGATCATAGCTCTCACCATCTGAACCACTTCTTCGGCACCCATGAGGAAGCTAGGTGGCATAGTGCATAAGGTGGGGGACTTGGAGTCAGCCAGTCTGTCACAAAGAATCAATGATGTACTTATTACATGCAGGCACTGTGTTTCTTACAGAAGGAAGGTCTTGGTCAGGGAAACCAGGAGACAGAAGTCTCCCTCTGTCTGAAAAGGGAGAGCACCCCAGGCATCGGGAGCAGCCCATGAAAAGTGGAGTCGAGAGATGGAGTGGTTTGTATGAGGAACAATAAGGAGGGCACTTTCTGGAAAACCAGTAGGCAGCTCTCAGTGGAGAGTCCTCTGTAATACCATCCCAAAGCATCAAGTCTTTAAGCACTGAGCCAGCACACTTGGCTCACCTGAAAGGGACAGAGCAAACGTGCTGCCAGAACAGACCGCGATCCAAGGGTCGCACCAGTGGCACTAGAAGGGTCCCAGCTCCAGGCTTGCTTTGTGGGGCATACCTAGCCAGACCTCACCAAGAAGATTCCCTTAGTTGCTTCCATCACATTAGAGGGAACTGGGAGCAGAAAGGAACAAGCATTTATTGAGCACCTACTCTGTATTGGTCATTATATTGAGCACTTTACAAATATTCTCTCACTTGATTCTCACAACAACCTGTTACAGTATTATAACAGTGACTACCATGGCCTTCACTCTCTAGAAGGCCAGGTAGGTAAGTTTTTACTGCATCCCCAGGGTTCTCTGGTATCCTTAAGAGAATGGGTGGGGGTGGTCTAGGCTCTCTGCTAATGGTTCCAACTCCCGTCAAAGGTTTTCTCTCAACTGTAGGGAGTGTCCCCCTATACCCCAGTTCTATTAGCCACCTAGAGTCAGATTAACTGTTACAGAGACATATTTACTCCAAAAAGTATAACAAAAGTACAAATCTACTCCCTCCAACACGTGGAAGGCATAATCCCCTCTCCACACTATACCTTATACCTCAGACCATACATAAGGAGGGAAAAGAGATTAGGTTCATAGTTCAGGTCAGTTCCCACAGAGTACAATACCAAGTCTAAGTCCAAAACCCTCCTCAGGCTCAAGTTCCCGGCACCCAGGCTGCTCAGGGTTGCTATGCCAGACTGGTTGGTTATACCACCTCACCTGTAATCCCAGCTTAAATGCTTCCATGGCTAAAAATCCTGGATCCCATGAGGATCACCTTTCCTACTTAAAACTGAGGAGCTCAAACAACATAGGATAGAAAAAAAACCACCCCCAGGACTATTTCTCAAAGAGAGAACAGGAGAATGATAGTCTTTTCCTTCTCTTGGATTCAGTTCATGGTATGATGCTGTTGTTGAACCTTCCCCCTCTGGATGCAGTAGATAAGAGCGGTCAATAAGAACAAAGCAAAAAAAGAGAGACAGTTGATTGACTCGGTTTCATCCGTTTTAAGGATGTAGGCAACCAATCAAATGAGGCTATCCCTACCCATTTGATAAGGCACACGGAGGCCTGGCAGGCAATCTGAACATGTTTCAAAGGTCTCTCAAGGTTACTTACTTCCATGTTACTCAAACTGGGCATCCCCAGACTTGCCCAGATTATAGTAAGTACTATTTTTATGTCTTACTCTAAGTACTATGTAAGTACTATTTATATGTCTTACAGTTAAGGAAACTGAGATGACAGTCAAGTGGCTTGCCTAGGGTCACACAGCTAGCCTAAGGCTGGATTTGAACTTCAGTCTTCCTGACTCTGTGCACAGCACTCTATCAACTGAACTATCTAACCTACCTAAAAGAAAGAAAGGAAGGACTAGGATGCTAAAATATTATTTTAGCCCTGTATATATCCAAGGACTTCTATGTGGTCTTTCCATATACTTAGATAGTCACTGGGATTTCTGAGCTGTCTGCATCACCCAGAAGCTTGACTCCAAAACTGGATTTCTCCTTGAGACTCCATTACCACCAGGTTTCTGTCAACCGAACTTTAGGATTGCTGGATATAGGAAAGTGAACAGCTTCATAACTATCACATGTTAACTAGGGGGGGAGAAGGCAGGAAGTGTCCCCCAGAGAAAAGATTCTCCAACATTTGTCTCCCATGATCCCTTCTAAGGGATCCAATACCACTACCTCCACCCACTCATACACACAGATACACACACACACACACACACACACACACATTTATCTTCACCTTGCCATTCTTAAAGCCTAGGAGGGAGGATACCTAAGGAGTGGAAAGAAAACCATTCCATTCATTCATATGTCGCTGTTATTCAGGTGTGTCCCACTCTTTGTGACCCCATTTGGTGTTTTCTTAGCAAAGATACTGATGTGGTTTGCCCATTTCCTTCTCTGGGTTATTTTGCAGATGAGGAAACTGAGGCAAATAGAGTTTAGTGACTTGCCCAGGGTCACAGAGCTAGTAAGTATCTGAGGCCAGATTTGAATGCAGGTCTTCCTGATGCCAAGCCCAGCACTCTATCCACTGCAACACCTAGCTGTCCATTCATTCATATAGCCTGTACTTAACCAACATAGACACTTGGAAGATAATCATGACAATTCCATTCTCTACAATAGTGGTAACTAATTCAAATAAAAATGGGGGTCACTAAGAATCTCTGCAGGAGCATGCTGACTTAGAAAATCACATATTAGCGTTTCGTTGTATTTTTATTTATTTTGTTAGATATATTCCAATTACATTTTAATCTGGTTAGGGCAGCACCTGGGAGTATTGTAGCCAAATGTGGCCTGTTGGTCTTGTGTTTGACACCTCTGCTCTACAACATACTTGACATTCCCAAATTAGGAAAGGCCAAGTGGTATAATAGAAAGAACACTGGATCTAGAAGCAGAAGATCTGAGTTCAAATCCCATGTCTGCCGCTCACTACCATGGTGACCTTGGGCAAATTATTTAACTTGTCTAGGCCTCAGTTTCCTTATCTATAAAATGAGAGAGTTAGACTAGGTGACCTCTTACATCCCTTCCAGCGTTAAACCTAACCTTCCAAATTGCTACCCTTCACATACCTAGATATTTGAGAAAATATATTGTCCTCAAGTAATATATGTGTATGAGTGTGTATGTACATATGTATATTGTGTCCTCTCCAATCCCCACCACATGCACACACTCGAATTAGTAAACTCATAAAAAGAGGTCTTCAAAAAGGTTCTATATGCCCTTTGTAAGGAAGTCAAATATTCTGGTTAAATACATGGCAACATTTTCCCAAGGAGCTAGGAGACAAAAACCAGAATCTAGTAAGGAAAAATCTTTCAAGTTGGAATGCGCTTTAGGCTGGCCCCTTAAAGGGAAAATGTTATATGCCTGGGAAAGATTATCAGTACCAATGTTATAAGAGAGTCCCATTGTAATAACGATAGCTTATGGCTCCATGCTGCCTTTCATCCCAGAGGCTCCCAAAAAAGGCCTTAAAAACTGAAATCTTATACACAGGCATACATGCATAATATTTAAAAATTCACACATATATCACTTCACCCACCTCTTTAATGAAGGTGGAATGTGGCAGATGTTTCACAGCTGCATGGCAACCGCTACATAGCAGTTTAGGACAGGAAGTAGAGGATATCCTATCCAAGAGAAATTGTAGCAATAGTAGATGGAGGTAAAATCTAATTACCCCCACCTGGAATTCAGCCAAATGCCTGGGGACCCCTCACACTCCTCCCCCAGCCCTTAAAAATGGACCCCCAAGTTATCAACTGGAGGAAAAAAAAAGACTAGTACCAAAGATACCAATTTCTCCCAGAGACCCTCAGTGACACTAAGATAGTTAATGGAAAAGATGCCCCTATTGAATTATACACATTGCTACCAGTATTTGAGGAATGCAACCTGTGACTGGTTAGCTCCATTGATCCAAGGCCCAAGGTGATGAGGATAATTTCCACATGTATCAGTTTATTTTAACTCTGTTCAGTAGCCAAGAATGCATACCTAACCCCAGTGATTTCTCCTATAAATATGTTCCCCTCCTCTCAAAGGGAACTGGAAGAGAATGAATGAAAAAAAAATGAACTAATAAACGAATGACTGAATGAATACATGGATGGATGGATAGATGAAAAAGCATTTATTAAGTATTTATTATAGGTCAAGCTCTATGCTAAGTTCTAGGGACAGAAATATAAAAAACTAGACAGATCCTGCTCCCAAGGACCTCAAACCCTACTTGGAGGAGATAACAAAATAAAGAAAGTCCAGCTATAAAAGAGATAGAAAAGTCCAGAAGTCCCAAGGGTGCAATGGTGGGACAGATACAAAATTAAGCTTACTACTGAAGAAAGGACTCTGAAGGTCTGCAGTACCGAGTGAGGATGGGAGTAGAGTTGGAGGTGGATGGGGGAAGTCACGTGTGTCATGAACATTTAGGCAAGGTAGTACTCACAGCAACCAAGACCTTGGAGTACTCACAGCTCTTTGCCTCACCTTTGCCCTGACACAAACTTACCATCATCCATCCTTCAAATTCACCTAAGGCATACTTGGTCTATTCTATGCAAACACTAAAAACATAAAAATACTAAAAATGTGCAAATACATATTCTATGCAAAGACGAAAAGTGCCAAGCCAGGTCTTATTTCTCTTTTCTTACCTCTATCTCGATCGTGTGAATGCACATAAAGCAGTAAAAATAGCTAACATTCATATGGTTCTTTAAAGTTTGCAAAGTACTTTACACATATTATACCACCTGATCCTCATAACAGCACCAGGACATAGGTGTTATTTTTATCCTAAATTTACAGATGAGGTAACTGAAGCAGAGAAAGAATAAGTGGCTGGTCCAGGGACACACGGCTAGTATCAGAAGCAAGCTTCAAACTCGGGTTTTCCTGACTCCAATCTAGTAGTCTGTCCACCTGCCATCCAGTTGGCCAATAATGAGTCCTTAGGCTGTATGGGTCTCAAGGATACGAACCAGGTCTACATAGCTCTCCTTTTATTGCTCCCAACGTGTGCCAAATCCTCAAAAGGATGAGGGTGACAGTTGAGTGGGAACCTCTCAAGGGCTGAGTCTCCCTCCTTGACTTTCTACCTAGAACTGTGCCACATACACTGTAGGAGCTCAACAAACCCTTGCCTAATTACTGATTGACATCTTGGAGCCTCCTCAGCACTGCAATTTCAGCTGTATCTTTAGCCTGCCGGACTTCTCCCAAATCTGAGAGGAGTCTCTCCCCTGCCCCCGCATCTTCCTTCTAACCTCTCTCTCATTATTTACTCTGGTCCCCAGCCACTTAAGGAATTTAGCAAACAACGGTATCGATTGTTTGCCAGTGGTCAGACATAAAGGTAGACGCATTTTCCCCTCAGTAACCCAGGAAAAACTACTATTAGCTTTCCTGTAAAATCCTATCTATTATGCTGTTGGAAAGACTCATTACCACAAAGCACGGTGTTTTCTCCATGAGCTGCAAAACAGCCACTGACAGAGGGGTCAGGAACAAGCTGCCTAAGGAGATCTTTGGCATCTCCAGGCTTGTTATCGGTTCATTTGAGTCTAGAGCCACAGGCTCAAGAGGCCAAGGTCACAGGAGCATTCTTTGGAGGAAGACCCAGTTTTACTTGGTGTCTGCCACAAACCGCATCCCCGATTCCAGCGAGGTCTCTCAGCAGTGTCTGTCTTTGTACATGAGAGAAGACAGGTGAGAACATTTGGACGGCTCAGCGTTAGTCTCATAAGGCTTGCCATATATATATATGTATATGTACATATACATATATATATACACATATATATGCATATGTATATATGCATATATATACATACATATACATGCATATATACACACACATATATACACACATACATACATATATTCTACATCTACATATATGGTATATTGCGTGTAAATATATATACATGTAGTGATGTAGATGATATAGATAGCAATTTGAGGTTTACAAAACCCTTCGCACATGTTATATCACAACAATCCCAGGAGATACGTGCTATTATCATACCCATTTTACAGATGAGACAACTGAGGCTAAGAGAGGTGAAATGGTTGAAGAATCAAGCAACTAGTGTCTGAGACATAATTTGAACTCAGGTCTTCCTGGCTTCATGTCCAGCACTCTATCTACTAAAGGACATCTAATGCTAGGCCAGTCATGCTGCCTCCACATACAAAGGACCATCCATAATATTCAACTCAGAACTTGCAGCCTGTTTGAAAAGGTAAATAATGCCATCATTCCAGCCACAGAGTCAGGTAAGCATTTCCAGATATGCTCTGAGCTGCTTCCCCTACGGCTGAAATAGTGATATCCCATTGGAGCGCTTCTAGATATATGCCGGGAGAAAGGGGGGGGTGGGTGGGAAACCATCAAAACTTGTTGACAGCCCAAAGAAAAATATCTTCCCACCAGAGCAGCTGTTGCTAAGTTTAGTTGATGGGTGTCCTGTCACCGAGAAAATGGGAGGCCTCCTTAAAATGTCTCTCTTGTTTGATTACTATTCCAAGGCTGATTACCTTGTTTTACAACTGCCTAGTTTGCAAGGATACCTCAAAGGGAAACAAACAGGCAAAACAAATGCCCTGTTTGGTGCTCTATCGGCTAAGCTTCCTCAGCACCCTCTCTGCATTCCTCCACCAAGCCATCAGGATACTGCTACAAATGCCAATGGAATGAAAAGGCAGCCTAGCACTGGAGAAAGCCCAAATTGTTGATTTGCCATTGGAATGTCTCCTCTAAACTTACTTCTCTCTCCCTGGGCTAACTCTTCTCCAGGCACCATCCTCTAGCCTTCAGTTCTTGCTCTTAGACTTGGGGCTCTTTTTTGAGACCTACTGAGAGATACAATGAATGCTTAGGATCCCTCCTCTGAAAGTTCTGTCAAGGATGTAGGAAAGGAACACGGAGTGGATCCACTGTTTCATTCAGATCAGGCGTTCCTAGATAAAGGGATTTCCTCTACCAATGCAGGTGAGCACCTCCTCTGCAATTTATAGTCTTAGAGGGTATCTAGGGCACAAAGACATTAAGTGAATTACAGTGGGTCACACTGCCAGAGGATGTGAGATTTTGGACTTGATCTCAAGTCTTCCTGGTTCCAGTGAGAGCTGTCTATCTGCTACTCAGTGCTACCTCTCCTGTCCAGGCTATAGTAGATAAAAATAAGTCACATTTCTATAACACTTTAAGACTTTTTTTTTTTGCTTTTTTTTTAAAAATTTATTTTTAATATGTTTAGTTTTCAGCATTGATTTTCACATGCGTTTGAATTACAGATTTTCTCCCCATTTCCACCCCCCCTCACTCCAAGATGGCATACACTCTGGTTACCCTGTTCCCCAGTCTGCCCTCCCCTCCGTC
>CM053622.1:570311157-570385426 GCA_028646595.1 Phalanger gymnotis
TTGGAATGGGGAGGCTGGTTCAAGTTTTTGCTGCGGTGGGGCCTAAATAAATTTCTCCTTAGAGAATCTCTCATACCTTGCGATTTCGGACCATTCAAACATATACATGATTATATTTGAGATCATAAATTCGGCCTTCCTACTACACCTGGGAACATAGAAACATGGATTCAACCCTGAGGACTCTATCTGATTCCTAAGGACTGTTACTACTGCTTCTTCTCTCCAGGTTCTGCTTTCTTCCTCCTGGGCCCAGCCCTAACAGCACTGCCTTATAATCCACTCTTTTAGGTTACATTCTCACAGTCTCTTTTTGATGTTGTAACATCCTTCAACCAGAAAAGCACATTCTTCATATTTGTAAAGTTTTGAGGGGCAGGGCTTCTGGTAAGGGGCTGTTAGAGGATGTCACTCAGCTCATTCTTCAGCATTTCTAAAAAGACTACTCGACACCTAGGTGGAAAAGTACCTAGAGCACCAGACCTGCATTCAAGAGGACCTGAGTTCAAATCCAAACTCCGACCCTTCACACTTACTAGCCATATGACCCTGGGCGAGTCACATAACCCCAATTGCCTTGCCAAAAGAAATAATAATAATAACAAAATAAAAGACTACTTCTTGACAACCCAGACCAACTCTCTTTACTCACTGGCTCTATCAAACACTTCGTACTTTCTCTGAGGTTCAGCAGAGAAGCTGTGAAGTCCTATGACCAATGAGGACTTCCAAACATCTCACAAAATTCCACTTCAAAATGTTTTTGTTTTTGAGCAATGAGGTCTCCTCCATCAAGGGTATTGTCCAGGGCAAAGTTTACCTATGGCGTAGACTAGCTAGACCTACTGGGACACAAGCATATATGGTTATATCTTAAATACCAGATGGTCCATGGACCACAGCAGGGATAGGATCTCTGGACCTATTTAAGAACGAGGACCTGCACTAAGTAATTTTGTTGCTAGGCCCTTGGAGTTTCTAGCATTGCTCCTCTAAGCTCTGTATCACCTTTATTCCTCTATCCAAAGAGATCAAAACAGCCACCATGGTAATAATGCTGGTGTCATTGCAACACCACCTTCATTTACAATCACGTACAGCCTATGTCCTAGATCAGTAGTATTAAATTCAATAGAAATGGGGCCACTAAGCCCTACACAACAATCTATGGGGTCCATATATTGACTTAGCTTTAAAATGTAATGTTATCTATGTTTTATTATATTTTTATTTCTTTTGTTAAATATTTTCCAATTTCATTTTAACTTGAATCAGGCATCACTCTAGGAGTGTTGTGGGTAGAGGAAATTGCCTGTTTGATATCTCTGCCCTATATCACTCTAGGCCTACCAGAACATTCTTTTTTTTTCTTTTTTGCAGGGGGAAAGGCAGGGCAATTGGGGTTAAGTGACTTGCCCAAGGTCACACAGCTAGTAAGTGTGTCAAGTATTTGAGGCTGAATTTGAACTCAGGTCCTCCTGACTCCAGGGCCAGTGCTCTACTCACTGTGCCACCTAGCTGTCCCCTACCAGAACATTCTTGACCCCAAACAGACAAAGAGGAGCTTATGTCTTCTCTTCTCTCTCCCTTCCCCAACACACTCTCCCCAAAATGATTATAAAGAACTCAGAAGACATCCAATTCAGGGGCAGGGAGATTAGTGTTTTTCATTGGCTAAAATATAGCACTTTGCTGCTAACAGATATGCCTAATAAAAGACAGGAATGTGGGCTAGAGTGATGGAAAACACTAACATTGTCTCTTTGGGGTTAGGTAGTGCAATGGATAGAGCAGTGGGCCTGGAGTCAGGAAGACCTGAGTTCACATCTGACCTCAGAAACTTACTAGCTATGTGACTCTGGGCAAGTCACAACTTCTGCTTGCCTCAGTTTCCTCAGCTGTAAAATGAAGATAATAGGACCTTCTTTCCAGGGTTGTTGTAAGGATCAAATGAGAAGTTTTTTTTGCTATGTTTAGCCAAGCCTGGAGCATAGTGAGTGCTTAATAAATGCTTATTTCCTTCCTTTCAGGTTATCTTTTGTTCTAGTTCAAAATCGTTTATAGCTAAATCAGAGAAAGCTTCACTCTCAGCCCAAGAGGTTCAAGAAGAAAAACTAATGACTCGTTTTAGTTTAGGAGCACTCCACCAATCTTATGTCAGTTGGATGTGGCGGCTGGCCCAGATTGATGGTTATCCTCAGCAGGAAGAGGTCCTTACCTCTAAACTCTATCAGATAATGTTGAAATGACTTAAGTGGCCCTGAAGAGATGAATACAGAAGATAGTAATAAGTAGCAATACCCAGGAAGGACCAGAAGATTGGCATCTGACCAACAGAAACACCAAAACCAGTACAACAACATGCCGGTGGACACTGTTTTTACCGTGAGACTAGATGTTTGGACCAAACTTTACCATGCAGGGTAAAGCCAACAGAAACACTATGGTGTCCTTTAACTAGGTGTGAAAAATGGAAGGCACTGGGGTGCTCAGCTACTCCTCTTTTCCTAAATGGCCCTAGAACATTCATCATGTCTGACTCTGCGTCTCCAAATAGCGGTGCTAGTACTGAAGATTCCTGTCAATCTGAGGTTCCTTCCAGTCCTAGGTGGAGTCCAACACTCTTTCTACCCAACTTTCCCTAATGATGCCAATATACACTAATCTCTCCCTGTTTACTCCACACAAATTAGCATTGTATTTCAGACTCTAGTTTCATGTGCATAAATCATAGAATCTTAGGATAATAGATTTAGAAGTGGAAGGAAGGGAAACAAGGTGGCACAGTGGATAGAGTACCAATCCGGGAGTTAGGAGGACCTGAGTTCAAATCAGGCCTCAGACACTTACTAGCTGTGTGACCCCAAGCAAGTTACTTAACTCCAGTTGTCTCAAAAAAGAAGAAGAGCTGGAAGGGCCTTAGAGTTCATCTATTCTAAACCTTTCATTTTACAGATGAGGAAACTAAGGCCTGATGAGGTTAAAAGACTTGTCTAAGGCTACACAATCTGATCTCCCCAATAATGTTGTATATATTTGTATATGTGTGTATATACATATACATACATATATACCTAGGCATGCATGTACACATGGACGTAGACATGGATTTTGACATAGACACAGACATGTATATATAGTTTAAGATTGATGCTCAAGGATAGAGACCATATCTTCTATTTCTGTCTTTCTTCACTAAACCTAACACAGTGCTTGATTCATCATAAATACTTAATAAAAATACATTAATGAATTGATCAATCCCTGCTTCTGAGATTTCAGGAAATGTCAAATCAGGCATTGAAAGTACCAGAATATAGTGTAGTTAGAGAAATATTGGTATCTACTATTTTCTCCTCCAGTCCCAACCAGGTACAATCACTTCTTAGCCTCTCCACATGCTAAAATAGACCTTACTCTGTCCAGGAGAGCAAAGTCCCCTGGTTGAGCCAGATTTTGCTCAGAATCAAGTTCCTATCTTAGCACTCTGCATAATGAACTTTGGCTGGTCACCCACCTCTGAACTTGGGTCCTTTTGTCTACCCGGACTTCCATCCAGTATGTGCCTGAACCCTTTGTGGATTTTCTATCTGGATATCGTGACCTATGGTAACTACAAGATCTTTGACTCATGCCTGTACTTTCCAGGCCCACATGCCCGATTCCGCTAGTCCTGAAATCTTCTCAGTGACCTCTGATCCATTAACACCCACAGTCCTAATGAGACGGCCAGACAGGAAACACTTCAGTCAGAGAAGCAAAAAGAATATAAAGTAGGAGGGTTCAAAAGAAAGTCTGTAAAATTTGAGTCTGATTCCCTGTGGAAAACATGGTACTCGTGGGCTAGGACAGAGGAAGCAGCTAGCTAAGCACTCAGAGAAACCACACAATAGCTAGAGACCATTCCTCTCCAACAACAACAAACCTACAACACACACACACACACACACACACACACACCCTCTAAGGTATTCATTTTTGGGGCTCCTAGCTGCCCGTGGTAATTCAGAGATTTCTCACTCTTCTAGAAATCTGTTAGCAATCCCCAAATCTACGAACAGGCTTTAGAAGAAGGAAAAAAAAAGGATTGTTACAGAAGCAATATCTCTGTAAGGAAAAGCTGAAACCTAAATTGGATGCAGCTGAAAATATCTCAATCCTACAAGATTAGTCTTGACATAAACACCACAGCAGAAGCATTCTGCATGTTAAAGAGGTTGCAGGCAAAGTTCTCTCTCTCTCTCTCTCTCTCTCTCTCTCTCTCTCTCTCTGGACATCCCTCTTCTGAAATCTTGTATTTTTTTTCTGATGCCAAGAATACTTTTTTGTTCTAACTGAATCCAACACTAGACATTTTGCAGAGGGTCTATGCTATGATTAGAGCAGACTTTTGGAGCCCTCGCTGGCCTGAGATGAGGGGAAACATCACCATGTGGGCAAATGCCAGCTGTAGAGGAGACCTAAAAGACCACAAAGAGGCAAAAATCATCCAAATTAGAACTGAAAAGGACCAATGGGATCAATTGGTTGTGCCTTCAGGGACCAGTCCCAAATTTCCCATTTCACCTCCTTGTGGCTTGTACAGTCTAATTTTCAATGTCTTGCCACTTCCTCTTGGAGGTTTCTCCAGATCTCAGTTATCACTGGGGGAGAGGTTGCCTGGATTCTAAGCCCAAGCTAATTTAATTTTCTGTCCACTATCATCCAAAGCATTTTCTCTTTCTTTCTTTCTTCCTTTCTTTTTTAAGGAGGAGGATAAACAATTTTAGCTTTCTAAAAAGCTATTTTAAATTACACAGAATGCTTAAAAGTCAGCAAAGGATCATTTGGATACATGGAAAATGAACAAAATGGAAACAAATTCTAATCAACCCCAATGTTCCCATGGCATGGGATAGCAACATGGACACTGAGAACCTCTACTAAAGAAAAAAAGAGCCATTGTGGTAAAACAGATAGAGTACCAGTTTTAGAGTATTTGCCTCTGACATATACTGGCTGTGGGATAATGGGCAACTCCCTTAACCTCTCTGTGCCCTAGGCAACTCTTTAATTAATATTATAGATTACAGACAAATGATCATCCTCAACAAGTAACATTAACCAGTACCTATTAGGTTCCAGGCACTGTGCCAAGCATTGGGGATATAAAGAAAGGCGGGGGAGAATTGTCCCTACCCTAAAAGAGCTCATATACTAGTGGGAGAGACAACAGACAAGCAATTACGTACATACAAGATATATACAGTGTAAATAGGAGGTAATCTCAGAAGGAAGACATTAGCATTGGAGGGAGGACTGGGAAAGACTTCTTGCAGAGTGTGGGATTGGAGCTGAGTCTTGAAGGAATCCAGGGAATCTAGGAAGCAGAATTGAGAAGGAGAGCATTCCAGGCATGGAGGACAACCAGTAAAAAGGGATGGAATCAGAATTGTTGTGTGTGAGAAATAACGAGAAGACAAATTAATAATCCACATCAGTGGAAGAAGTTTCTAAATAAGGAGTCCTTTACACTGATGAAATCACAGGCCACACAAGCAAACAAAAAAACTAAAAACTAAAAAACAAAGGGTTCTTCTCTGAAAATAATCTCTGGACCAGTGATGTGTGTTTATAAACTTATATACAAATATGTTATATGAATATGTCATATACATAATTTAAATAACTATAATAAAGATTTATGGTAAGTATAAATAATGTTGTTTATGTTATATGACTGTTATATGAATGAGCTCTCTAGATGGGAGCAAGATATCTTAGCTCTGCCAGGAGAGAGGGGCTCCAATCTCCTCCAAAGGGAAATTCCCCAAAGTTTCTAGTAAGGTAAGCTAGAAATCAGGGACATGTGGAAAAACCAGCCTCTGTCTACATGACTGCCTTCCAAAGTTTGTCTCACAATACATATGTATAACTATAAATGTATACATAGTTATCATTTTCCAAAAGATTGCTTTTGGGGAAGATTCCATTTTTTTTTCAGTTCTGTCTGTTTGTGGCCTATGATTTCATCCCTGTAAGGTACTTCTGATTTAGAAACTCCTACTAGGTTTAAATATGTATACATGTATGTGTATATATATGTGCGTATATATACACATACTTATATAGGATTCCAACTGTATACTTTCTACTGTATTCCAACTGTATATCTTTCTACTAACTAGATGGAAGCCAACTGATTAAGTGACCATATTAGGGGACTCAGTCGAATTCAAATGTCTCAGCGCTTAGTTCCCCGAAATGCCAGGTTGAGTCCACCACACACCAAAAAACTGCAATTTACACAACCAGGCAGATCTAATCTGGACTCTCCCACTCGTTCCAGCTATGTACGGTTACTGCACTTTTCCAACAGGCTTCTTCCTCAGTCACATTCTTCAGGAGAGTCATATAATCTATTGGCATAATGGTCCTTTTTCAAAAGAAGCATTTCATTTTAATAAAAATGGGTATCTCCATATTTAATCAATCAGGCTGATTGACAACAGCAATAGTTGAGTCTCCCAGCAGATGCTGCTACTACCTCATTCTTATTCCAGTTTCATTTCTCAATCAAATCCATGTGTAAAAAACATAATGTGCTGCCAACACAATGTAATAAAACTTCCCCTGAAACGCACACCAGCAAGACAGAAACTGATAACTCAAAGTATGGGAAAAGTTAACTTCAGAAAAATCACTTATGGCACCCGAAGATTCAAGTTTTATGGAGGAGAGATATGCAATAGTGATTGCTAGCAGCCATGAGCCAAATTCATGGATTTGTTCTGGAAAAATAAAAAGAACTCCAAAGCATTGGCTCCCAAAAGCTGTTAGTGCGAGCCATTTGAGATGGCTTGAAGCTCATCCTCAAAGCTGACTTGCTGATATTTGTTTAGAATGCATCATTTGCCTTCAGAACAATAAATTAGGGCTAGAGATGTGTGGCTCTTTATGGTGGTGGAGGCTGGTTAAAGATGATGTATCACTGGATGTCACAGACTGAACCAGCAGTTTTTAAAGTTAATGATTCCTAGAAGCAGAAAGGTACCCTAATTATAGCCGCATCAGAGGAAGGCCTTATGCCACACTCTAATTCCTAACTTGACTCAAGTTAAGACAAGAAATCACACTTTACTTTGGAGGCTTGTATAAGTCAGGACTTGAAGTGGGATGAGAGGAAGAGGGAAGTTATCTCATTTTTGTTTGGGAAGGCCTGAGATCAGGATGGGGGAAACCTTGGGTCAGAGATATGCAAACAGGAGTTACGGATCAATATTAAGATAGGGCATAAAGGGTCAGGAATTAGATGCAGGCCTAGAGAGCTAAGGTGAGGTGAATAACCCACACAGAGCACATAGCCCTAATTACTGCTTTGATCATAACACTACTCTGCTCCAAAATCTTTAAAGGCTTCTCAGTGCCTAGAAAATAAAGTTCAAATGCCTTTAGAGGATAAAGTCCAAATTCCACCAGTCTAGTATTTTAAGTTTGCCACAGTGTGAGTCAAACTATTTAATCTACAACATTATTTTCTTCTCTATTTTCCAGTACCTACTCACTGATCCCACCCACCTCCCCCAAAACCACCTTGAATATTGCCACCTTGATGCTTTTGTTAATGTAACTCAGGTTGGAACCTGGAGTGTTTGCACAAGATTGCCCTCTTTGTTGGAAATAATAATAGCTCAAAACTTTGTGCTCTCCTAAGGGTAGAAATTGGTACAAGAGCTTTGGAAAGAAGAAAACTTCTTCCCTGCTGCTTGAAGAGAGAATGAGCAGGTTGTAGAAGCTCTTCAATTCTGAGGGAGATAGATATTTTGTAGAAAGCTAGCTGCTTTGAAGTATCCCTAATTAGAAGGGATGCCTCAAACTTATGTCTCAGCCTTGACCCCTTTCCCACCAAATGCTAGTTACAAAAAAAGACCATCATAATTATTGAATAGTGAGGAAACCCATTTATTCAAGCAGATAGTAAACAGAAACCAGAGAAATTCTTCAAATGTATATAAACACACACCAAACCAAACAGAATTACAAACTTTGAAATATAAATATAACAAAAGTCATCCATAGCAGACACTGAAATCTGAAATTGTTTCAACAGTTCAGTAAGAGAAAAGAATAAAATTTAATCATCTTATTAAAAAAATCAGAGAAGTTACACAAATTAGGATGTACCAAAAAAAAAAACAAATAGATTGAATGAGCTCTTTAGATGGGAGCAAAATATCTTAGCTCTGCCAGGAGAGAGAGACTCCAATCTCCTCCAAAGGGAAATTCCCCAAAGTTTCTAGTAAGGTAAGCTAGAAATCAGGGACATGCGGAAGAACCAGCCTCTCTCTACATCACCGCCTTCCAAAGTTTGCCTCTTTGTCTCCATTGAGGCAGAACCAAAAGAGCCTGGAACTACACATATTCTCCTTAGATCTCCAAAGGTCTTATAACAACTCTGTGTCTCACACAGACATGCAGAGCTGAATCATCATTCTCTTTATCAGTGAGAAGAATCTTATGAAAATGTTCCAGACTTTGGTCCTGGGTTCCATTCATAGTAATATCTTTTCTGCAATGTCTTTCCCATCTCTTTTCCGCATAGCTGAATCCTACCCATCCTTCAAACTCTCACTCAGATCCATAATTCCCAATCCTCAGCAGGCTCACTCTTTTCTGATCTTGTTATTATCTATGTTGTTCATCTTTAGCATTTATTTAGTACAATCATCCTCTCTTATTAGCTGTGTTTTTATTTGTATATGTCTTGTATCCCAACAAAAACTGTAAGGTCCCTAGGGCAGAATATGAGTATTATTATTATTATCATTATTATTATTATTATTACAAAGCTATAACTAGGTCAGGGCAACTGGAGTTTTGTCCCAAGATACTGAAACTTAGGAGATACTAAAAGAAATTGTGCTCCTTCCACAGGTAGAAACAGTTGAGCTTAAGACCTAGTCAGCAAGAATAGTTAGATGAAATAGGAAGCTACCAAGTGGCATGTACCATTGGGCCATGTATTTCATATATAGGTCTAAAATGATTAATGATTGCTAACTAATTGTTTACTGTGTTTATTATCAAATCTACTCAGGGTAGTAATAGCATCTATAACTCTAAACAACTTGTGACAAGATGTAGGACAAAATATTTTTCCTCTCTTTAGGAATTTTCTCAAAATTCCCCTGATTACCCTCTCTCTCACAACACCCTCCCCCCACAAAAAAGGGTGGGAACAGATTTTTTAGAGTTTAAATATCTAGATGTACCAAGCAGAATTGGGTTTATGAGCAAATCATAAGGGTCAGCTAGGCAGAACAGTGGGTAGAGTACTGGGCCCAGAGTCAAGAAAACCTTAGTCCAAATGTGGCTGAAACACTTACTAGCCATGTGACCCTGGACAAGTCACTTAATCTCTGTTTGCCTCAGTTTCCTCATCTGTAAAATAGGGGTAATAATAGCACCAACCTCCCAGGGTTGTTGTGGGGATCAAGTGAGATAATATCTGAAAAGCACTTAGCACAGTGCCTGGCACGTGGTAAACACACATATAAATGTTAACTATTACTAGGAAATTAGATCATAGAATCATAGGACCATCAATCTGGAGCTGGAAGGGACCTCAGATGAAAAAAATGATACAAAAAGAGGTTAAGTGATTTGCCCAGTGTTAAATGAAGATCTAGCCTCAGAGCCAGGAAACCCCGGGTTTGAGTCTTAACCCACACAGAATTGCCATATGATCCTGAGCAAGTTACTCAAACTCTTGGTACTCTAGGCAACTCCCTAAGACTGTAAGATGCTGAGAAAGCAGCAGCCTACATTTGGCAAGGCAGCTTCCTCATCCATAAGTTCCCTGTACTCATGAAATCACAGGTCCACGTCCCTATCACAATGGCACTGTCAGATGTGGGATTTGACCTAGGCCCTCTAACTCCAAACTAAGTATGCCAATGAATGATACGTTTTTAAATTTCTGAACTAAGTGACTTTAGATTTATAAAGGGCAATAAAAATATGTGTATATACATACACACATACATAAAAATATACACACATATATATATAAATATACACACACATATAGTGTGTATATAGACATGTGTATATGTGTATGTGTTTAGATCTGGTAGATAGAGTGTCTGAAGAACTATGGACAGTGGTTTGCAATATTGTATAGAAAGCAGCAACAAAAGATATTCTAAAGAAAAAGAAGAGCAAGAAGGTTGTCTGATTATGTTTTTACAAATAGCTAAGGAAAGAAGGAAAGTGAAAGGTAAAGGAGAGAGTAAAAAATGTACCCAACTGAATGCAGAATTCCAGAGACTATCAAAGAGTGATATGAAGGTTTTCTTAAATGAGCAATGCAAAGCAATATAAGAAAACAATAGAATGGGAAAGACAAGAGATCTCTTCAAGAAAATCAGACATTTTAAGGGAAAGTTTCATGCAAAAATGGGCATGATAAAACACAAAAAATGGTAAGGACTTAATAGAAGTAGAAGAGATTAAGAAGAAAGATCTTAACGTCACCAATAACTATGATGGTGTGGTTACTGATCTACAGCCAGACGTCCTGGAGAATGAAGTCAAGTGGGCCTTAGAAAGCACTGTTAATGATAAGGCTAGGTGAAGTGATGGAATTCCAGCTGAGCTCATTTTAAAATTTTAAAAGATGATGTCAAAATGCCGCACTCAGTATGTCAGCAAATTTGGAAAACTCAACAGTGGCCCCTGGATTGGAAAAGATCAGTTTACATCCCAGTCCTAAAGAAGGGCAATGCCAAAGAATATTCAAATTACCAGACACCAGCAAGGTTATGCATAAGATTCTGCAAGCTAAACTTCAGCAATATGTAAATTGAGGATTGCCTGAAGAGCAGGCTGGTTTTTGAACAGACAAAGGGATTAGAGACTAAATTACCAACATTTGCTGGAATATGGTGAAAGCAATGAAGTTCCAGGAAAAAAAAAAAACCGAAAAACCAAACATCTACTTCTGCTTCATCGACTCCACTAAAGTCTTTGTGTGGATTACAACAAAATGTGGCAAGTCCTCAAAGAGATGGGAGTACCAGATAATTTACTTGTCTCCTGAGGAAGTAACAATTAGAACCAAACATGGAACAACTGATTGGTTTTAGATTGGACAAGGAGTTCAACAAGGCTGTATGTTTTCACCTTAGTTATTTAACTTATATGCAGAGTACAGTATGAGAAATGCCAGGCTGAATGAACCAAAAGCTGGAATTCAGGTTGCTCGGAGAAATATCAACAATCTCAGGTATGCGAACAATACCACTCTGATGGCAGAAAGTGAAGAATTAAGAAGCCTCCTGATGAGAGTGAAAGAGGAGAGTGTAAAAGCTGGCTTGAAGCTTAACATCAAAAAAACTAAGACCTTGGCAACTGGTCCCATTATTTCCTGGCAAATAGAGGGAGAAGAAATGGAAGCAATGTCAGATTTTATATTCTTGGGCTCAAAGGTCACTGCAGACAACTAGTGCAGCCATGAAACTCTTAAAAGATACTTGCTGCTAGGAAGGAAAGCTATGGCAAATCTGGACAGCATATTAAAAAGCAGAGACATCACATTGCTAACAAAGGTCTGTAGAGTCAAAGCTATGGTTTTTCCAGTAGCAATGCATGGCAGTGAGTGTTGGACCATAAGGAAAGCTGAGCATCTCAGCATTGATGCTTTTAAGTTGTGGCGCTAGAGAAGACTTTTGAGAGTCCCTTGGACAGCAAAGAGATCAAACCAGTCAATACCTAAAGAAATTAATTCAAATTGTTCACTGGAAGGCCAAATACTGAATCCATAGCTTAATAATACTTTGGCCATCTAATGAGAAGACAGGACTCATTGCAAAAGACCCTGATGTTGAGACAGATTGAAAGTAAAAGGAACAGGGGATGGCAGAGGGTGAGATGAATAGACAGTGTCGTGGAAGCAGCAAATATGAGAGTGGATGGACTTTGGGAGATATTAGAGGATAGGAGGGCCTGGAATGCTACAGTCCATGGAGTCAGGAAGAGTTGGACACAACTGAATGAATAATAACAACAGCAACGCCTGCTCCAGACTCCTCCACCTCCAAATGAAAGTTTTCCCCCCTAAGACTTCCAAATTTTCAGAAACTTTCCATTTCTAGTTAGAAAAAAAAGTAAATTATGCCACATATTCTTTCTGTTTTCTTTTATAGAGTTTGGTATCATTTTATCATTCTTTTCCTTTATATTGTTGGAGTTATTTTATTTATTATTTCCTGAGTTCTGCTCATTTCATTCCGTGTCAGTTCAGACAAGTTTTTACAATGACATTCCATTACATTCACATACCACAATTTGTTCAATTAACCATTCCCCAATCAATTATCCCCAACTTTGTTCTATTTGTTTGCTACCACAAAAAAAGTGCTTAGGGCAGCTAAATGGCTAAGTGGATTAGAGAACCAAGCCTGGAATCAAGAAGACTCATCTTCCTGGGTTCAAATTAAGCTTCAGACACTTACCAGCTGTGTGACCCTGGGTAAGTCACTTAACCCTATTTGCCAAGTATATCTTTGCCAAGAAAACCTCAAAATGGGGTCAGGAGGAGTCAGACAAGACTGAACAACAACAAAAAATGCTGCTATGAATATTTTGGTATATATGGGGATTTTTTTTTTCTTTTTTGGTATCTTTGACTGCCTTGGGACATATGGCCAGCCAGCAGTGGGATTTCTAGGTCAAAGGTTATAAACAGTTTAGTCACTTTTTCTACAAAATTCCAAATTGTTTTCCAAACTGGGTGGGCCAATAAACAGCTCCACTCACAGTGTATTAGTGTTCCCTGTCATCCCACTGTCCTGCCAACATTAATTATTTATGCCTTTTGTCATTTTTACCAGTTTTCTGGATGTGAGGTAAAACTTTTCATGTGGCTGCTAAGAGTTTGCAGTTCCTTCGAGAACTGTTTGTTCTTATCTTTCGATCACTTATCTTTGTCTTATATAAACCTTACTCTCTAAAACTGTCTGCAACAAGACTGCATTTTGAAGTGAAATAGAATTCCAAGAACTAAGGAACTAATTAACCAAGAATCGATGACCAAAGTCAGGGTCATGAGTCAAAAAAAGTTCTGGTAAACAATACAGGACAAATCCTAACAAGAGACTAAAACAAGAAGGCTAGCTAAACAAACAAAAAGAGACCTCACCCTCTCTGCTTCTCTTGGATTTGGTGAAAGCCTGTGCCTGTTGGCTGGGTAGAGTTAGAGAGCAAGTCACTCAGAGCCTGTCAATGCCAGCTGCCCACACCAGTGGCCAGGACCTGTTAGCCAATCTCCAATTATCTGAAAGCATCTGGCTACCTTTGAGCAGAGTCTTTAAAGGGACTGTATTCACATAGTATCACAGAGAATTAGCATGGTGTAGTAGAAATAGCTTGAGACAGGCAATTAAGAGGCCTGACTACTAGTCCTGGCTCTGCCACCAACTTCCTATATTGTTTGTATTATGTTTCTCCATTTTTCTCATCAGGAAACTGAGAACGATAACAAAAGAAAGCCTTACTTGCCTCCCAGGGCTATAGTAAGAACGTAATGATGTAATATAAAGGATATCAGATACTGGCATTGCACAGCTAATTCAGTATTGCCCTTCAAAGTAGTCACCATAGTAGGCTGTAGATTTTTTCCACTGATCAGTTAATCAGCATGCATTATGAAGTGCCCAAAGTATTCTAAACATTGTGATAGGTGTTAGGGATACAAAGGCAAAAGTGAAATGATTCCTGCCTTGAAAGAGCTTTTAGTCAGAATATTCTGGGAATGCCTCACTTGGAATAGCCTCTAAAGCCAACTTATGAGACTCATAAAGAAAATCAATCCCCTTATTTTATAGACATATTTTCTGTCCCTGATCCCCCATAAAAAAAAAGAAAATTCACCTTTACCAAGTTTAAGTCACCTAGTGTATTCGCTGGATTTGACTCTGAATTCATTTTGACTGATTCCTAAGATCAAATCCATTCTCAAGGAATCAAGATTTCTATCCCCAAGGGAACTCAAAAGAATGTGCACAGACTCTGAGGCCATGTCCAAAGAAAATCTCCCAAGATGATCTAAGCAACGGAAATGTAATTAAAATAATTTTGTCCTCTCCTGAGGTACTTCCTTTGGAGGGGAAAACATTCATTTGAATATAAAAATTCTGTTATGTTGTTAAAATAACCATCCCATTAACTTAGGATTCTACCTTATAGGTAGAAGTGACTTGGGAAACATAAGGAGACTGGGCATGGTGGCATACTCCTGAAATCCCTGCTACTTGGGGGAGGCTGAGACTGATGAATTGCTTGAGTTTAGAAGTTCTGAGCTGTGTAGGACTAAGGCAGAATGGCTGTCTGGGAACGCCAAGGGGGAGAACATGAGAGGGAGAAGGGGGAGAGGAGAAAAAAAGAAAAGAAAAGAAAATGTAAGGGGCTCTATATCCATAAGATATTGTTATCATTATTCATCTCACTTCTTTATTTCTACAGTCAAAATGATACACAAACCATCTGTGAAAACCAGCACCTCCAAACCTAGATCATGGAGATTGGCCAAAACCCCAACATTCTCCCTAGCGGTCATTTCTCTCTTATATTCTGCAATTGTAATAACTCACTGGCACCCTCAAAGCTCTTGGGGAATAATCCTTCCATATGCTCATTCTCACTGCTACCAAGGCCTCCCTCTCTGGGCAATCACTCTCCCTGAGTCCATTCTTTCCCTAACCCTGAATCCACCCAAACCAGATGTGGGGCTTAGAAAGCATTAACTACCTATGAAGGAAATACACAAATATATATATATATATATATGTATGTATATATATATATACATATATATATAAACAATTCACAGAGTATTACAGAAAATGCTTACCAAATTCTAAGGAATATTACTTGAGCATCCTTCCCCATCTGATCCATTACAAATGCGACTCTGAGTGAGAGTCAGGTACCATCTTTGGGTAGACTTGAATGTCTTGGTCCTGCAGCTCTCACAAGCAGGCATGATCTCTCTAGTTTGACTGAGGCCTGACTGCCTATTGTTCTCCAGGAACACATGTCCCTGGTTATACTAACTTCCATGGAATAACTTCTGATTTCCACGTGACAACAATACATAAGTATAATTTTTCCAAATCCTCCAGAACAAAAAATATATCATCACACATATTACCTTTACCCCTAAGAGTAAAATCATCGGGTCATAGGATTTCCACTTTGAAGAAATCTTAAACACCGATAGTCCAATCCTTCTTTGACAGAGGAAGACTTAGGGATTATACAAAAGGCCTGTACCACAAGTTGCTTTTCACTCCTTTTCTACCTATTCCTGTCCAAGGTATCTGGGAAGGGTCATTCCTGCACTATTGAGAAAACTTCCTAATTGGTCTCCCTGATGCCAGGGATGCCATCCTCCACAAAGCTGCAAAATGATTTTTGTAAAGGGCAGGTCTGGTCATGGACTCCCTCACTTAATAAACTTCAATGGCCCCAAATTTCCTGTAGGAACAAATAAAAACTCTTCTGATTGGCTTTCTTTGTAACCTGGCCCCAACCTACCTTTCTAACCTTATACACTTCCTTTCACGCTCTAGGGTCTAGACAATCTAGCCTTCATGATGTTCCTCATACCTGACACTCCTGTCTTGCATCTCTGTAACCCTGGCCTTGGCAGTCCCTCAAACCTGCACTCTCTCCTCACTTTGCCCCTAAAATCCCTGAGTTCTTACAAGACTCTGCTCACACATCACCTTCTGCAAAAAGCTTTTCCTGATTCCTCCTAGCAGCTAGTGGCCTCCTACCTTGACCCCTAAAAATGATCTCACATTTGTTTTCTATATGATTTGTATTTTTTATTTATGTGCACATTGAATCTCCCCTAATAGAATAGAAGTAACTTGATGGCAAGGACTATTTCACTTTTGTCTTTGTACCTCCAGGCCTGCCGCATAGTGGACACTTCACAAATGGTTATTGATTGATCAATCATTTCCTTTTTACTTAATACAGTGGTCTCTATATCATCCATTGCATGACATCAAAAGAGGAAACAGTCACTTAACCCATCAGATAATTTGTCTGCCAAGCAACAAACCATTATTCTGACTTTTATTTATTGAATCAATTGAGGGTTTGAGGTTTTTTTTGCTGACATGACCAAATTGACCAGTTTGGAAGATATCATAGAATGATAGCCATGAACTGTTGTTCTTGATTTTACCAAAATCACAATCCAATCTCTAGATGTGATGCAAAGGTTTTAGGGAACATCGTTGTAGCAATGGGACATACTTTCCGGTAGAAAGCAAGAAATGCAATTGGCAAGTAATACACTGATCACACTGCTGCCATGTGAATTTATTAGAAGAGGGAGCTGCTTATTAGAAGAGGGAGAAATAGAGTTTGTAATATCCTGGAAACATTTTCCAAGGTTTCAAGTGGAGGTTTGAGTTTGGGCCTTTATAAAGAAAGGAAGCTTTGCCAAAGGAAGGCCCCTCCTCTCCCAGGGCCCCTCACTCAGATCCTCAAGGTAGGAGTAGGGAAGCAGTGGAGGCGGATACCCGGGAAACAAACGGAATGATTTCCTCGTGTGAGCTTCATGTTGAAAGGCAATTTCCAGGCCCCAGTTATCAAGTGAGCAAATTAAGATGTTTATGGCATTGGGATATTTGGGAAAGGCACCTAATTGAAACAGTTTGGCAGGTAGCACAGCAGTCCCCACTGGGATTGATGTGGGTTTAAAGAACCCTTGCTCTGCTGGTGCAGACTTTCCAGGCAATCTGGCCCACACATTGCGGACAGATGGAAGTGATGGTAACTAGATTGGTATGCCTCCTCAATAATGCAGTACCCTGCCCCAGTTTGGCTTTAGGCATAGGTAGAATAGTCACGTACCTATATGATGTGATTTAAAGGACATAAAAGAGGCCCCCCCCAAAATGTCTTCTACTCCACTGCCTAAAGTTTCACCATTAGAGAGTCATTCAGTTGACCAAAGTTAATTCACTTATGTTAAAAGGTAAATAAAGGTCCCTGGAAGGCAAGGCATCTTCACCTTGAGCAGTTATTACTCATTTGTTGTCTTAGCATGAAAAATCTTATTAGATCTCTTCCAAAGGCCATCTGAGAACTAAATCATCACTTCCAAAGCCCCCAAAACTCCAAATTAAAGTTCCCTCTGATATATTAGCGTTGTGGGAATTTGGCCCTCCCCACACTGCATGGAATCTAACAGAGGAAAGAGTCTCAAGCTAGGAGTCAAGAGATCTAGCTGTGGTCTATACATTGAATCTATCTAGCTGCGTGACCTTGGTAAAATCACTTTGTATGATAGTTTCTCCATCTGTGAAATGGTAATAACATCAGCTTCCCTATCTTGAAGGGAAAAAAATATAATAATATCGACTTTCAGTTATCTAGCGTATTTGAGAAACCGAGGATTCTAGTGAATAATAAAACACTTCTGTTAATATGATAGAGTTGCAATATGTTGTACCATATGTACATTAACCATTTTCAGAGAGCAATAAAGCCTATAGCAAAAAGCCCATACTGAACATGAATCTACTCATTTTCTTTGTTGATTCAGAAGGAACCTGAAGATCTTATAGTGACTCAGGGTCACCCTAATCAATACTACCACTATATTGTAGATGTACAGAAGTACCGATTAATATAGAATCCTTTTTGATAGACTAAAGGGTAAATTAGCTTTTAGTGTATATGGAGAAATGCTTTTTAAAATGGAGGGTAGTATTTATTCCTACAGCTTTTGTTCCTTTCTTTAGCGCTTCTCTGGTTAGGACACAAGTGGCCTATAAATTGTCAGTCTGTCTATTCCTGCTTGCCCAAGTATGATGGAAAGAGAACTAAAGTTGAAATCAGAAGACCTGGGTTTGAATCCTGTCTCTGACACTTGCTAAGTGAGAACATTTGGTCTCTTAACCCTGTTAAACCCCATCTGTAAAATGGAGATAATAATAACTGCCCTTCATCATTGGGTTATTGTAATATAAGTATGTTGTAAACCCTAACTTACTATAGAATTGTGAGGGAAAGAAAGAGGCGACCTGGGCCAGGCAAGCCAAAGCACTTTGATCATCACCTCTCTTGAGATCTGGAGGGAAAGAGCCCAGCATCCTGAACCCAAGAGCCTGGAGAATAGTAGGGCCCTCCAGATTATTGGTCCTGCCTCTGCAGCTAAAATTTGGGGAAGCAATTCCTACAGAGAAGGGGATGGTTATTCCTACAAACTGCTGACCATGCATCATCTACAAGGTCAACCAGTTTCATTGAGACAACAAAAAACCCTGAAGGAGGTAGCATGTCTAATCAAACTATCATCACTATGCTGACTGGCACTTCCATGAGACTGTAACAAAGATAACACAGGACCCTGAATCCAAGAACCTTTGAATAGCAATGCCCTCCAGACCACTGGTCTTCCTTTCAGCTCACACCACACAGCCATCACTGAGAGAAGAAAGCTTTATAGAGAAGGGACCCTCCTTCCTCACCACCGCCAGAACCTAGCTGCTGAACAACTGCCAAGTGGCCAGAGCCCTACTTTGTGGCAGCGCCCCACCCCCAACTGCCAGTTCTGCTAACCTGGTTCTCACTTCCATCTTTCCAGGAAAGCAGCTCCCATGGAGATACAACCTTGGCAACTGCCTTTCTGGGAGCTATGGCCATAGCTACTAAAGAACTAGTAAAGAAAATTCTCCCTGCCAAAGTCCTTGGCACTGTCAAATGTTTCAATATCAGAAAGTGATATGATTTTATCTGTGGAAATGACATTAGAGGTCAAACATTACCTTTTGCTTTGTCTGATCACATTCTGAAAATGTGACTACGTTGAAACCTTCTAGATGGTGTTGTCTTTCCAATTAGAATGTAAATTCCTGGAGAGTACAAACTGTCTTTTCTGTGACTTACACTGTGCTTAGCACAATGCACTTAATAAATGCCTCTTTATCCTTCCATCCATTTATTCATTCTTATTATATGTATAGAGAGTGTGTGCTGGATTTAAAATCAGTGACCCTCAGTTCAAATCCCACTTTGCTGCTTACTATGTGATGTTGGATAAGTCATTGAACTTTTCTCAACCTCAGTAACTTTAGAATGAGACCTATATAGTCTCTAGGGTCCTTTCTAGCTCTAAATCTATGATTCTGTGATTCTAAGGCAGCTGGGTGGCATAGTGGATAGTGACATGGCGTCAGGAAAACAGGAGTTCAAATCCTGCCTCAGACACTTAATAGCTATGTGACTCTTTGGCAAAGTCACTTATCCTCTCTCATCCTCAGTTTTCTAATTTCTAAAATGGGGATAATAATAGACCATCCAGGGTTTTTGTGAAAAGCTAGTGAGATAATACATGTAAAGTGCTTTGTAAACTTTACATGTTTAAATTTGTTGTTGTTCAGTCCTTTTTGGTCTTCTCAGAGTCTTCATGACCCCATCTGGGGTTTCCTTGGCAAAGATACTAGATTAGGCCTTTCCCCCAAGATGGCGTCGAAGGCGAAGAAGGAAGCCGTTGTCCCCTCGAAGACAGAGGCCAAGTCCAAGGCCTTGAAGGCCAAGAAGGCAATGTTGAAGGGTATCCACAGCCACAAAAAGAAGAAGATCCGAACATCCCCCACCTTTCGGTGACCCAAGACACTAAGACTTCTAAGGCAGCCCAAATACCCTCAGAAAAGTGCCCCTTGGAGAAACAAGCTGGATCACTATGCCATCATTAAGTTCCCCTTGACCACTGAGTCTGCTATGAAGAAGACTGAGGACAACAACGCCCTAGTCTTCATTGTGGACGTCAAGGCCAACAAGCATCAGATAAAGCAGGCGGTAAAGAAGCTGTATGACATCGATGTGGCCAAGGTCAACACACTGATCCAGCCTGATGGAGAGAAGAAGGCCTATGTGCAACTTGCTACAGACTACGATGCTTTAGATGTTGCCAACAAAATTGGAATCATCTAAACTGTCCAGCTATCCCACTCCACCTACAATAAAAAGTTTTCCAGTAAGAAAAAAAAAAGATACTAGATTAGTTTGCCATTTCCTTCTCCCACTTATTTTACAGATGAGGAAAACCAGGCAAATAGGGTTAAGTGACTTGCCCAAGATCACACAGCTAATAAGTGTTTCAGGTCACATTTGAACTCAAGTCTTCCTGATTCCAGGACTGGCACTCTATTCACTGGGCCACCTAGCTGCCAAATTAAATTTTAAATTTAAATTTTAGCAGTGACTAAAAGGGAGGGCATACTAGGTAAAGAGAACTGCATGAACAAAGACAAAGCATCAGGAGGAAGCTTGACATGATTGCAGTTAGAGCAACATTCCCAGCCAGCTCTGAAAGAGGAGAGCCACTAATTGAATTTGAGGCTTCATTCGCCAGAGGGCCTAATAGCTGAGGAATTCAGAATATTTCTCCTGAGTGAAAAGTGAGATAAATGATGTATACATGTCCAGGAGATGAAGTGGTTGATCACTTATCTTCTCTGTCAACATTGATCTTTAGTTGCTTATTTTGTAGTGCTCCACCCGGTACAAATGCAATGGGGGGGGGCGGGGAAGCCCCTAACCAACCACCATGGGGGTGCAGAACCAGGAGCAGGTAATTTGTCAACACTGGGGAGATGGCTCTTTCCCAAACATTTAATTTATAGCACCATCTATCATCCATGCAAAACACCAAGAAGATGCAAGAACTGAACTCAGATTAAAACACATTGGGAGAGCCAACTCACTGAAGGAAGGGACTTTCCTTCAGCACTTCAAAGATCCCAGATTTGATCTGTATGGGTACTCTCATCATTCATTGGCTCAGATCCCATTACAATCCCTCTCTACAAGTTGCTTCAACCAAGACTAAACAACAGTCAGCACCTCCTCCCTCTAATTGGAGAGGGTGGAAAAAGGCCGCCATCTCTTTTCTCATCCAGCCACACTCCTCTGGATGTCATCATGCCCCTGCAGAGCACCCTTCTATCTCTCCCATTCCTTTTTCAGCTTCTTTTTATGTATCCTCTTCCCCATTACACTGTGAGCTCCTTGGGGGCAGGGACGATCTTTCGCCTTTTTTTGTATCCCCAACACTTAGCAGAGTGCCTGACACATAATACGAGCTTCATATATGTTTATTGACTGACTGGTCTATCTTTGGCAGATGAGCTTCTCTGTGCTAGTCCTCAGACAATTAACCCAGTCCATTAAGGAGTTCTTGCTCCAGTTTGGCAGCACCTGGAAAAACTTGTCTTTGTTCAGTTGTATCCAGTTCTTTGGGACCCCATGAACCACACTGTCCTTGGCATTTTCTTGGCAAGA
Organism: Phalanger gymnotis; assembly: GCA_028646595.1. Classification (NCBI taxonomy): domain Eukaryota; kingdom Metazoa; phylum Chordata; class Mammalia; order Diprotodontia; family Phalangeridae; genus Phalanger; species Phalanger gymnotis. Next base: position 570,332,506 of record CM053622.1, read on the forward strand.
ATACTGGAGTGTTTTGCCATTTCCTTCTCTAGTGGATTAAGGCAGAGATTAAGTGATTTGGCCAGGGTCACACAGCTAGTGTTTGAGGCTGGATCTCAACTTGGATCTTCCTGACTCCAGACCCAGAACTCTATGGAAGAACTATTGGAAGAACTTGTACTCCACTGGAATGGAGTCAGAGAACCAGAAGCTCCTCCTTGTCAGGCTGAAGAGATACAATTGCACTTGAGTTGTTAATTTCAAGTCTTCAAACCTAAAAATTGTGCACCTGGAGCAAAGACACCATTTCCCTAGAATCGTTGCTAGACAGGGCCGCAAACATATATGTACAACTGAGGGAACACACGTGGTATGAGTTGCACAGGAGTTCCTAATGTCTATTGTAGCCTCAGGTTTTGTAGGGGCAGCTAGGTGGTACAGTGAATAGAATGCCAGGCCTGGAATCAGGAAGACCTGAGTTCAAATTCAGCCTGACACTTACTAGCTGTGTGACCCTGGGCAAGTCACTTAACCCTATTTGCTTCAGTATCCTTACCTATAAAATGAGCTGGAAAAGGAAATGACAAACCACTCTAGTTTCTCTGCCAAGAAAACCACAACAAGGCTTTCCATGGACTTATCTCAGATAGCAGACCCAAATAGAAAGTTCCCTAAGGATAGGGAACAAGTCTATTCTATACTGCAAATCCTCCCTCCCCCACCTCTCCCTTTCACCTCTAGTATATTGATACATATACTGGAGAGTAGAGGACTCCACATATAGCTAGAGGCATCCCTATTTTACAAGATTTAAAATTTGGGCATTGGAGCAACCACAGGATTATTGTTAAGAAAAAATAAACAATGCTTTGAACCCATGGCAAAGTTCTCTGCTATCAACATCGATAGCTAGCACTTGCCAAATGTGTTGGCACATATTGTAATCCCTGCTACCTAGAAGGCTGAGACTGGCCCATTTCTTCAATGGGCTAAGTCAACTGGCTGTTTGCACTAAATTAGGCATCAATATGACAAGCCTCCAGGAGTGGGGAGCCACCAGGTTGCCTAAGGAGGGGCAACTGGCCAGACTCAGAAGCCAATAAGCAATGGGATCAAATCTGTGAGTACTCCTTGCACTTCCAGCCTAATAGAGATGCAGCCTTTAGTTTTGTTCTGCTTTTTAGATGCCATCACTTTTATAACACTTTATTTATATTATCTCATTTGAGCCTCACAACTCTGAGAGATAGACACCATTATTATCCCATTTTACAAATGAGAAAACTGAGGCTAAGATGTTAAGTGATTTGATTGAGTCATAGAACTAGTAAGTTTCTGTTGTTGTGGTTAGTCCTTCATTCTCAAAGAGGAACAATGACATCAGGAGGGTGATGTCTTGACTTGCAAGTGAATTGGATTTAAGTGAGGCAGGGCTGTGCAAAGGCATCAGCCTCACTTTCTCCTCCAGTGTCATCAGAGTCCGATGGGCAAGACATAGGTCAGGATGACTGGTGATGGCCCCTGGGTAAGTGTCTGAGGCAGAATTTGAATGTAAGGGCAGCACTTTACCACTATGCCACATAGCTGCCTAAAGGTTTGGGAAATGACCTTTTCAGAGAAGACAGGCATCAGCAGCAGGTCAGGAGAGGTATGTCAAATGCTCCTTGTTTTTTTTACCTTGCACGTTGAAATGAGGAGAGGGACAGTGATATACCATTTCCAAGCTACCACTGTGGATTGCCAAGACTCCAGAATCCCAGAATCAGAATCGTCTTCAGAAACCGTCTGATACATACTATCTCTGAAACATAAATCTGTCTTCAGCATCCCTAACAGTCTGTCCCTCTTTAATCACTTCCAGATATACAGCCCATTGTGGGACAGATCTAATTGTTAAGAAAGGCTTACTAATATTCACCAAAGTCTGTCTCCCTGAAACTGAAACTACTGTCCATTGATCCTAGCTCTACTCTTTGGAAATCCTTAAAGAAGGACATGGCACCTTCAGATGGATGGTTGGGACCACTCCAAGAGAATGATCCTATGACCTTAGGGCTCCCAGAAGCAAAGCAAATCAATTGTAGATGTCCAATGGCAAGGTCGGGTATAGATAGATTGGGAGGAGGTAACAAACATGTTTACTTCTGTACCTAACTTTGCCTACTGTGCCCACCTCATTTGGCATCATCTCATTTGGCAAGTGTGCTATATAGGTTGCCAATCCTTGGGCAGTAGAAACTTAGCCCACTTTAACATATTGAAGAGCCATATGGACAAGGTAGAGAGAACTGAAAGAATAAAGACAAGATACACAATTAAAGAAACAATTAAAAAGATTTCTGTTCACCAAACCCTTATAACTAATAAGACTTTGATGACCTCCCTTCCCCAACTGTCTGAGAGCTTCAATGACTTTTTTTTAAATGACCAGTGTAATGATTTTTGAATACTGCTTCTAACTAAAGGGAAATTTATTGAGAGAGAAAAAGAAGGCATCAATTCAAACTTCCCTGGATACCTTTTTACTAAGAGACCTGGGACATTCCCCCCAAAACCCTTCTAAATTTTAATAAGGTAAGCAAAATCATCGTTACTCAAATATTCAATTAATGCTTATTCAATCTTGCATGTTCATTTTAGCTCAGTCAAATATGATACAGTATAATTTTATTTTTAGATGAACTTTACACTGCATTGGAGACTTCTGTTTCATCAAGGTGGACAGAAATACATTTATACCCATTTTTTATTAGGGAGTCAATGCATTGCAGTGAAGAAGGCATTGGGCTAGAGGACAGATGGCCTGCTCTGCCCCTTATTCACTGGGTGATGGATGTCAGGCAAGTTACTTTGTGACTCTAAATCTCATCTGTAAAATAAGGGGGTCTGACTAAAATGGGTTTGTTTGGCTATTATTACGACGTGATTGTTATTACCAGATAAGCTCGTCGGATAAGTATCAACCAGGGCACCAAGACCAAGCCAGCTTAGGCATCTTGCCATCTTTTCTTCTGCTGTCCACTTCTCCCCATAAGGAACAGTGATTCTCTGACACAGACCTCCAGAGACACTGCCTTTCCTAATGGGATGAGAAGGATGGAGGTAGATTGAGGAGCAAATCTACTTAGCTTTAATAGCCATTAGAATGTAAGCTCCTGGAGGGCGGTTTTTTGCCTTGCTTTGTATCCCTACTCCTTTAGCATTGTGCCCCAGTACACAGAAAGTGTTTAATAAATGCTTGTTAACTTGACTGACTAGGGCTGTTGTTGTTTAGTTGTGTCTAACTCTTCATGACCCCATTTGGGGTTTTCTTGGCAAAGATACTGGAAAGGTTTGCCATGTCCTTCTCCGTCTCATTTTATAGATGAGGAAACTGAGGCAAACAGGGTTAAGTGACTTGCCCAGGATCACACAGCTAGTAAGCGTCTGAGGAAGATGAGTCTTTCTGACTCCAGTCCTGACACTCTATCCATTCTGCCACCTAACTGCCAAGACAGGGGTTGAGCTGTCTGTGTTAAAGAGTCAGTCAGTCATCACTTTTGTCCATCATGTTTAGCTAATTTCCCTCTAACCTTCCCACTCCACTCCCACTCTGCCACCACCAATACACAGGGAGACCTTCAACTTATCCAGCCATCCCCCAGGACACGAAGGTCTAGCAAATGTGCTATCAGTCCTGTCACTATGAACACAACCCTACCCCTTTTAGCCTCATGCCTAGGAAATAATAAACAAATCGATATTACAACTGCATTTGATTGTGTCAGAATGGAGGCAGCTAGGGGACCAGGGGATAGAATGCTGAGCTTAGAGTCAAGAAGACCTGAGTTCAAATTTAGCTTCAGACACTTACCAGCTGTGTGACCATGGGCAGGTTATTTAACTTTTGTCTTGCCTCAGTTTCCTCAACTGTAAAATGGAGATAATAATATCACCTACCTCCCACATTTTTTGTGAGGATGAAATCAGATAATATTGTAAAGTACTTAACACAGTGCTTGGAACATGGTAGGCATTTAATAAATGGCTTTTTCCTTCCTTCTTTCCTATGGAATTCTTAATGTGGATCAATTTCAGAGGGGTGGGGCAGGGTCTATGATCTTGGACCAGAAAAAAAGTACATTTCTATTTTCACTAAATACATCTTTATTTTCACTAACCTTTGGTTTCCTTTGTAATCCTATTTAAGGATTTACAAACATTTTTCTCAGAAAAAATCCTTAGGTTTCACTAGATTGCCAAAGGTCTTCACAACAGAAAAAAGGTTAACACCAGGGTTAGACCAAAGTTCCCTTCCTTAGCCATTACCCTCCCAAGTGTGTTGAGTGGTTCTCAATGTGTGGTCCAGAGACCCCTGGGAAATCCCAAAACCCTTGTAGGGGGCCTGAGAAATCAAAGCTATTTTCATAATAATATTAAGACATTTAAATTTTTAATAGGGTAAATACCTATAGATATAATGACAAACAAAAGCTATTTGGCATCCTCAATAATTCTGAAGAGTACAAACAGGTCCTGGGAAAAAAGCTTGAGAACTGCTGCCTAATAGAATGTGAGCTCAAGTACAATGGTTATTTCATTTTTTTTTATAGTTCTACCTCCCAGAACCTGTTACATACTTAATATACACACACTTAAGTAGGTGCTTCATAAATACCTTGTTGTTCGATTGATTGATCAGAGCATCATATCTAGGAGAAAACTGGGATTGAGTCAGGTTTCAGAGAATAGTAGTTAATGCGCCAACTTGGAAAATGGTCAATTGGTCAATTGCTGAATGAATACACAAGATGTTTGGGTACTGTCTTTAAAGGGAGGGGTCAGCTCCTCAGCTGGAGAGTTAATCCTCCTATTGTAGGTAACAATATCATCATTTTCCTGATTCATTCATGCTCCCAACTCCCATGTGTTTCCCAGTTTTACAATTCTATGACTCTAGAACTCAGGTTCTGTTCTAGACTAGCTCCTTCTAATTGACTGTGGACTCCAAGAGGTTGGGGACCATTTCTTTTGTAAACTTTGTATCTTCCTCAGTGCCTGGACTCTAGAGTGCTTTATGTAAGCAGGAACTTAATAAATGCCTGTTGAATTAAACTAGGACACTCTCATTTAAAAGTCTTGTACAGGCTTATGTTTATTGTATCTTTGCTTTTACAGCATGTTAATGATTGTGGATATGATTTCAAAGATTTGTGGGATGTTAGCACTAGAAAGGACCTCAGAGATTATCTCACCCACTTCTTTGTTTCCCTCATGAATAAGCTGAAGCTCAGAGGGGGAAGTGACTCGCCCACTTGATGCCAATTTCATGGTCAGGAATGCACCCCTGGCCCATAGAAAACGCTCAATAAACTTTTATTATTAAATATGGGAATTGGTTTTTTTGAGGCAATCACTGATTAAGTGACTTGCTCAGGGTCACACACCTAGTAAATGTCTGAACTCAGGTCCTCCTGACTCCATCTATCCACTACACCACATTGCCACCCCAACTGTAGGAATTATATTTTTTTCCTAGGGAAATTTACAACAAGATAGGATTTAGAGCTGGAAGCTATCTTGATATCATCAAAACCAGCTCACTCAATTTACAAGTGATGAAACTGAGATACTGACAACGGGAACTGACTTGCCTATGCTCACAGAGTTGAGAAAAGCTAGGATATGACCCCAAGCCCTCTGAGTCTCAGTTTACTGTTCTACCTGTTATGATGAAAATCAGAGACTATAATTCTCTTCTATGCTCATTGCTCATCAATGACTTGTTGATGGAGTTTTCTGCAAATTAACAAATTAAAACAGATTCTCTTTTGTGGAAGGGGTTAGGTGCTGTTCTTTAGGTTGGTAGGGTCTGGGTACATGGTAAACATGTGATATAGTGGGAAAAGGAACAGTCTAGAAAGCAGGACACCCAAATTTTCATCTTGGACTCAATAGGAACTTGCTGTGTGACCCTGGGAAAGCTACATCATTTTCTCTGTGCCTCAGTTTCTTCATCTGTAAAATGAAGAGGTTGGACTATAATACTACCTTTCAGGTCTCCTCCAACTCTGAGATTCTATGACTATTCTCTCAAGATCTCTCAAGACTTTTTACATCTTTTAAAAGTTTAAGGCCACCCTGAGATTCATTCACAGTGCTCGAATTCTCAGAATTTGCCACATGTTCAAACTTATGTGGGTTCCAAGATACAGTGCACAGAGTGGGAAATGACTAAGTAATCTTTTCTTTTCAGGAAGAAAAGAGAGTCTATTTCAGAGTCCAGTATATAGGCGATAACATAATAATGGCCTTTAGATTTCTCCTGCTGTAAGAGGAATGCTTTGTTTCCAATTGACTACTGTACTTGTCACCTTATAAAACACATGACCCACAGCCATCTGGCCAGCAGAAATCACAGCAGCATTAGATCCCCATTACATCACACTCTGGGACCCAGATAAAACTGTTCATGCTCTGAACTAAAACTGTGTCTCTATTCACATACATTTCTGTTGGAGGAAACGTAAGTGTTCTATTTCTACGTTAGGGCTAAAGATGAAGATCAACAAAGTACACAGCAGGGAACGGCAATTAGGAAATTCGTTAACCATGCTTCTGTGTATACTTCAGTTCTGGAGGACGATTGGTGTTTGTCATCCACGTTTGTCAGATATCTCACCACCTCTAAAAATGTGTTAAGCCAAGCCTCCTGCCAAGCCAGGGCTATAAAATGTGAGACTCGTGACATTCAAATATACTTGCAAAAAACAGACAGCTTTTACTTACTAAAGACCTCTGGTCAGGGTTCAACTACTTACTTAAATAATTAGAGTTGATGACAGAAATGAGAAGAAATATATAATTCATCAATTCGGTTATTATTCTCAGCTACTATGACTATTAGTAATTTCATCATTAGCTATGGCACGTGTACATATGCCTAAAAAAAGCATTCCTCTCAGGATGATAAGCAAGCAGTAAAACAGAAAACAAATTGCCCTCCTTTTTAGTATTTTGTTCATTATTTTTATTTTGTGAGAAAGTGAGAAGAGAGAGGTAAGAAGAGAAAGATAAAAATTATGACTTATTTTTTTCTATTGGAGTGCTTAGGTTCTCACCTAGAACCTAATTGATTCAACAAATACTTATTTAGCACCTACTATATACAATGTAATCAATCAACATGTATTTATTGAGTACCTACATATGACGTCAATTTTGATACATGCTGAGGATACAAAGATAAAAGTGACACAGACTCTGACCTCAAGGACTTCACATTCTAAGGGGAGAGAAAACATATAAGTGTATATGTATGTATATGTATATATGTATGCATATATACATATACATACATATACATACACACATATATGTATATATACATATACACATATAATGAATACAAAATAGTTTTGTGGGGTGTACACAGTAGCTAAGAGGATCAGGAAAGGGTTTGAAATGACATGTGCAGATGGCACTTTTTTTAAAAAAAATTACTTGGAATCTACCAAGGCACACAAAATACATTTATAGATTTAATTATAAAGTAGTCTTTAAAGAAATAAAGAGAAACTTAAATAGCTCAAGGAATATTCATTGTTCATAGCTAGCTATGCCAAACAATACTACTGAAGATATGCCAATCAAACTATCAAACAGATACCTTACAGAACTTGATAAAATAATAAACTTAACTGGAGAAACAAAAAATCTAAAATGTCAAGGGAAATAAAAAATAGGGATGAAGAAGGCATGGAAGTATTTTTTAAAATCTTTTTGGTTTCTCTAGAGGTATAAAAAAATGCTTATTTCTCCAGATTAAAATTTCTCCAGACTAACACTCTTTTCAGACTTTTCCCTTGAAAAGTGGAGAAAAACAAAGGCTTGAGACTTCTTTTGAAATGACACAAGGGTTATAATTAAACTTAACTTCTGGCTAGACAAGATCATTGACTCCCTGCCTGGAAACAAAGAAGATGCTCATTGATTGGGGAATGGCTAAACAAATTTTAGTATGTTATAATTTGTGACATTATAATATAATATCAATATTACTGTGCTATGAGAAATACTGAATATGATGAATACAGAGAAGCACGGAAAGACTAGCATGAAGTGACAATACCCAGAACACAATATATACCATGACTAAAACAATTAAAAAGAAAGAACTGCCACAAAACAATCAAAAGCAAATGTCACAAAATTACAAAGGACATGCATTATCCCAAAGGAGAGATATGAGAAGACCCACCACCCTCCACCCCAACTCCGTTGCAGAGGTAGAGGTTCCATGGATGTAGAACATACGTATTCACGCTTTTTTGGCCTATTGATAAGTTTTGCTGATTTTTCCTCCTCTTCTTCCTCTTCTTTCCTAAAAATAATACTATTTGTTATGTGGGATGGCTTTCTGGCAGGAGAGTAAGAAGGATAGTGGGAAAAATTCTGGTGACATAAAAAAGATATCAATAATATTTTATGTTTCAAAAAAATCACTGTAAAAGCTGTATAAATTGGAGTGAGAAGAAGCTTGAGGCAGAGATCAAATAAAAACGCTAGTGTAACAGTTCAGGAGATAAGTGATAAGGGCCTGAACTAGGATGGTGGCTGTATAAGTGATGAGAAAGCAATGCATATCAAAAATGTTGTGAAGATAGAAATGATAAGATTCAGCAAATGCTTGCATATGTTTTGTGATTGGGAGCAGAGTCAAAGATGACATCATGTTTGCAAACCAGCATAACTTGAAGCATAGTAGTACCCTTGGCAGTAATAGGGAAGTTATGATGTTGAGTTTGAGATACGTAAGAGAAAGGGAGTTTTTAATGTCCATAAACATTTCATGGTAAGAGACTGGAGTTTCAGAAAGAGACTAAAACTGGATATATAGATCTGGGAGGCATCTCCACAGAGATGGTGATTGAACCCATGGAAGCAGTTGAAATCATCAAGGTAGAGAGTATAGAGAGAAAAGGAAAGGGGGCCTAGTACAGTGTGTTGAGGGACACCCACTGGGTTCAAACTGGACATAATATGGATTTTGAAAGAGCAAAGGAGAATATGAAAAACATGGAGAAGTATCAAGAGAAAACGACGTCATGGAAATCCAGAGAGGAGAGTGAATCTAGGAGGAGAGGGTGGTTAATAGTGTCAAATGCTGCAAAGAGGTCAAGAAAGATGGACAAAAAGCCATTGGATTTGATCATTTTGGAGAGAGCAGTTTCAGTTAAGTGACAAGGTCCAAAACCAGATCGAAGAAGGTTTACAAGAGAGTAAGGAAAGGAAGTGGAAGGACTGAATTGAAGATAGCTTTTTAAGTAGTTTGGCTAAAAAAAGGAAGAGAAAATGACAAAATGGGTGGTGGTTTTTGTTTTTAGGATGGAGAAGACTTGGGAAATATAGAAGATGAAAAAACCCAGTAGATAGAGAAAAACTGATGATTATTGACATATATCATAGTGGGGGCAATCTGCTGTAGATGGCAGTAGGAGATAGAACCAATGGTATATGTAAAGAAGTTGTTTGGCCTTAGACAAGAGTCACAGGGAGGCCTCTCATGGCATAGCAGAAAGAGTGCTTGCTTTGGAGTTGGGTTTTGAATCCCAGTTTTACCATTTGCAGTAATATCTGCATGACCTTGACTAAGTCACCCAATCTGTGCCTCCGTTTCTTTGTATGTAAAATAAGGAGTTTAGACTAGAAGCCATCCAAGGTCCATTTGAACTCTGTATCCAGGACGTTGTGATTCTTTACATTAAAAACTGGCTTAAAGGAGAAAAGAGTGGAGGTTTATGACAAGGGGTTTCTGAGGTGAGAAGAAGGGAAGAAGAAGAAGAAAGCACAAAGGGAATGGCATTGATTTTTTTTTAGTAAAGTAAGAGGCAAAGACCTTAGCTGAGAGGATGGGAGATGGGATGCTGTGGGAGGTTTAAGGAGAAAAGAGATTCGAAATAGCCATTGTGGAAAGTGGCAAAGAGAATCCATTAGGTAGAAATAAAAGGGCTGCTTTACTGCAGTGAAGGCCCAGTTGAGTCATATCAATTTAGAGTAGACCCCAGTCATTGTGGGTCCCAGGTACATTCAGCAGCACGTGAGTTGGAAGAGAAGAACGAGATGATGGGAAAGGGCTGGGTTTTGGCAAAGTATTACAGAGTATAGGATAGTATAGAATTTTATTGGTTCTTTAAAAGGTCAGGATTGTGGAGGGAGGAGAATACAAACAGAGCAGAGTTCATAGTCCAGAAAAGTACAGAGTGATTGCAGGTCACAGTGAGGATAAACAAATTTAAGAGAAATAAGGAATAAGGAGAGATGGAGTGATAAGAGATTGTGACCAGACAAAGGAATTTCAGAGTTCTTGCTCGTGGAATTAGAATACTTGTAGGTGACGGGAAAATCAATAGAGTGCCCATCTCTAAATGTAGCTGAGGTGGAATGGAAGAATAAGTAGGTCACAGTAGGTTGAGGAACTAGGAGGTTAGGGGACTTGAGAGGATATATGCATGATTCAGGAAGTCCTCTAGTACGAAGGCAAGAGTTGGGCTAGAAAAGAAGACTGTGTCAGACACTGACATGATTGAGCAAAGACAGAGACTATGGTGGGGTGAGGGTGGAGGGTCAATAGATAACTGCCACCAGGATCTGATTTGGTTGACAAAATTAGATGGAACTCTGTAGAAGATAAAATAGATTTATGTAAGAAGGAAAAGGAGGAAAGAAGGGTCATTAAGAGGGGAAGATGGCAAGGGTTAACGTCAGTGGGCCCAGTAGACAGGTGACAATGTTTGTCATCTTCTCCACTAAGCTATTTTGTATATTCAAAGCATGGTTATGTGAACATTTAGGGTTCTTGGCTAAGAAGGGCTGGAGTCTATATCTGTGGGGGGCAGAACCCATGTAGATAAAATCATAGACCATTGCAAAGGCAACTTGTGTGACTACAATGAAGAATGCCTCATTTATAGAAGTTTTGATTTAGTTGGCAATATACTTTGGCTCATTCTTTCAACACAGATGCTTAGAGTACTTTAGCTTGAAAACATTTAAATGGACTTTAAATTGGGTGGCACAATTCGGAATCATACAATTTAGCATTTGATTATGTAGTCTTATGCTGCTGTAAGTCTTGTTGCCACTATCAAATTTTAACCTCGTTAAGAGCAAGGAGTGTGTCCATTTTATTTCCCTTAGTACAGGGCTGAGACCATAAGCAGCATGGTATATTTATAAGAAGTGAGGAGATCCAGGTTAGAGTTCTGGCTTGGCCACTAATCATATATATTCTCTTTGGGCCTCAATTTCTTCATCCTTAAAAGGCTCTGCAGTTGTGTAAAGATCAGATGAGATAAGAGGCAGCAGAGTGCTTCATGAGCAGCTAGGGGATGCAGTGGAGAGAGGGCTTGGCCAGTGACACCAGTGGGGTGTCATCCTGAGCTCAAATCTGGCCTCAGACACTTACTAGCTATGTGACCCTGTTTGGCTCAGTTTCCTCATCTATAAAATGAACTAGAGAAGGAAATGGCAAACCACTCAGTGTCTTTGCCCAGTATTTTGTAACCCAAATGGGGTTACGAAGAGTCAGACGCAACCAAAAAAACCACTGAACAACAACATCAAAGTGCTTTACAAAGGAGAAAAATGCTATACGAGTATAAAACATTATTTAAGAAAGTACTCAAGAAATCCTGTTTGACTGCACAAACCAGACACAGCTGTGTAATGCATAGGGTAGGAACCGGCCCTGTTTATTTCACTTTGCCACGTTTGTGCCTGGGGGAGCTTGGTGACTCTCATTCATAGCATCAGGCTGTGTTCCTCACTCCCCGGATTTTCTGTACAATGCCCCAGAAACATCCTCATACTCACATGCCAAGACTTTTAGGACTTCTCACACTGGAAATACCCTCTGCCCCTGAACTATCTGCCTCAAATTGGATAGTCCCTCCAGAATCTCCATTTTTAAGGAAAACAGCCAGGCCAGTCTTCTCCTGGCCCCACTCTTGACCCTTTGGACTTTCCCCATGATGCCACAGCTCCTTCCCTTCCCTTTTTACCCCACTCCTCTTTTTCTTAGTTTCCATTTTGTGTTATCTTCCCCCATTAGAAATGTAAGTTCCTTGAGGGCTTGTATTTCTATCCCCAGCTCTTAGCCTAGTATAAGCATTTAATAAGTCCATATGGACAATGTGACTTGACTTCACTTGATTTGATTCAGAAATGCCCGGATGAAGAAAGTCCCTCTTGAAAGAAAGTCCCTCTTGAACAGTGAGGAATCAGCACCTTCTCCAAAATTGATAGTATTGCCCAGAGCAGTGGGGTCAAATAGAAAGAAGGCCAATAATCCATACATAAGGATCCCTGCAGGCCCATATTGACTTAGTTTTAAAATGTAACATTACTTACGCTTTGTTGTCTTTTTATTTATTTTGTTAAATATTTCCCAGTTACATCTCAACCTGGTTCAGCTACATCCAGGAGTGTTCTGTGCTACACTGTGGCCTAGAGTGATGAGAACTTAAGTAACTTGCACAGAGTCACAGAGACAGTGTCCGCGGGGATAAAATATTCAACCTACAAAATAAGAGAGAAAGAGGCAGAGCTCTGAGCCAATGGCACTATATTAAGGGGTTCATGGTCCTCTCCAATGAAGTGGACCTCAGATCTTCCTCATGATCTGAGATGCCCCCTCCCACCAGGGCCTTCTTTTTATAGGGTTAGCTATCTGGACAGATTAGCCACAAATTCAAACAGTCCCTCTTAGCCCAATCGAGGACCCTTTTAAAAAAAATGAATTGAGATTAAATCAAGGCAGATTCACCAATCTTGAGGAGACTTACCTCAGGCTGAGAGAGTTTGGGTGCAGACAGCAAGGAGAGTCCAACCTACCAGGGCCAGTTTCCATGAGGGAACCATGAGTGAAAATTTGACCTGATGTGCACTTCCTTTTTGGGTCCCTTGCAAGGGGCTGGCCTAAAGAGGTTGGGGTCCACACATCACTGTCCTGGCAGAATTGCCATTAATGTGGGGATTAAAATTGTCCAACCTACAATAAAAGACTGAGGCACCCTGACCCAATAGCACTTTATTAAAGGGTCCATGGTGCCCTCTAATGAAATGGACCTCAGATCTTCCTCAGGATCTGAGATGCGCCCTCCTTCCAGGGCCCTATTTTTTTATAGGGTTATGCCATATACAGGTTAATTCCTTTGGTTGTCATATGATACATAGGCTAAGATAAGCAAACAATGTATCATCAGGGTCACAGGTTATGCAAGCAAGGAATAGCTCCACTGACTAGATGGTCATAAGATGGTCACCCGTTCATGTTGGACAAGAGAGAATGGCCTGGAGGCACAAAAATAAAATTGGGGGAATTTCTGTGTAGTTGAGTCACCTCTGTCACACTCGGCTTGGTCGCCATGACAAGGAAAAACAACGGTAGAGGGCCTCTAGTTAACTTCCTATGATTGAGCAAGTCATCTTACAATCTGCAGCTCACAACTATGGGACCTGATATACAGAACTTATGATCCCTACCCCTGTGGAGTCATATTAAATTGATTGGTGCTGATTAGAATAGAGTAGGGGTCCTCCATGAATCAACTTTCTTATGTCAGAGAGGGAATTTGAACTCATCTTTCTCTAATAATAAAATAAAAAATTACTAATACGTAGGAAGCACTTAGAAGTTTGCTTTACACATATTATGTCATTTGAGCTTAAGTTGTAAAGCTACTGTCGTATTGAAGTTGTGAACCCTGTAAACTAGGTACAACAGGTATTATTATCCCCACCTTACAAACAAGGAAACTGAGACTCAGAGAGCTCCAGTGACGTGCCCATGGTTACATAGCTAGTAAGCATCAGAGTCAGGATTTGAACCCAGGCTTTCCCATAGCCACATGCTGCACCCTGTCTCCCACATCATGCTGCCTTTCTAATGTGTCAAGATAATTTTCTTTAAGTGCTTGAAGAAATAAATTCAGCCCTGTGGGATATGATTTTCTTATTTTCAATCATGAAATGAACAAAAATAAAATTGCATTGTCCTAGTCGTTTTTGCTAACTGGAAAGGCAATTGGGAGCCTTACATACCTGGTACATCTTTCACCTGCCCATTCTGTTCTTTCATTCTGTTCTTCTTTGGCATTGTATGGCAGCTTTGAAAAGAGGCTCTTACCAGAAAGAAAAATTAGAGAGGGCAAGTAGAAAGAAGGAGGTCATGGTCATCCCCCATGGGAAGATGGATTGTTTTAAAAAATAGCATAGTATGTGAAATCATAAGCTCCTTATAGTTATCTACAAGTCTGGTGCTTAAAGCTTTTCTGCATTGCCAAAAGATATCAAACTTCCAGCAGTGTTCTACTTCAAATGGGGAGCTTTTTTCTCCCCTCCACACTAATTCTGTTAATTAGGAAAAGGAGAAAAGGTTTAATTACATTTTTTTAAAAAAGCCTGACCCTTTGCATCATCTCTACTAAGAAAGAGTATGCAAGGCATTTGGCAAGATTGCAGAATTTAATTCTGAAATTCTAAAGATATTCCCTTCCCAGTAGAATAGTGTGAACTGCCAAAAGTCAAAATTGTTTAGTTGGGCAGGACAGGGTAGTTTTACAATTAGTTGTCTTTTTACAGCAATGTATACAAGTAGGCAATTCAGAAAATACTCTCTGATGATAATGATATAATTAGACATACGGTATTACATTAGTTAGTAAGCTCTTGAAAGGCAGGGACTATCATTTCCCGCTTTTTGTATCCCCAGCACTCAGTCCAGTGCCTGACACATAGTAGGAGCTTAATAAATGTTTACTGATTGATGTGGCATGATATTTTAAAAGATAGAAAAAAAGAGTGATTAGTAACAAAAGCTTGAAAAGCAACCAACCAGTTCAAAATAGCCATAGATCTTCATAGAGATTGAAGTGATGTTACTTGCTTACATGACTAACATGACCAAGACCTTTCAAGACAAGTAGTTATATCTTTTAAGCTACAAGTGTCTAATTTTGTATGAACTTCAGTAATAACTTGACCATAAAGGCTTTCTATAATTTAAAACTCTAGAGAGTTACTGAGTACTGAGAGGTTAAGTGACCAGGGTCACACTGCCAGGAGCCTTTGGAGGCAGGGCTTGAAGCATGACATCTTGACTCCAAGGTCAGCTCTCTACCCATTTCAACATGCTGCCTCTCAATGAAGAGTTAACTACAGGAAATTTTAATTTAAATAAGTTGCCACAACTATTGTACGCAAGAAGGCAAAACAACTAGCAAATTAATTGTCCTTCCTATTTTATCTAGCATGTCTTAATTAATCATTTGTTTCCCTTAAAGCTATTTGGCCTGGATTAAGGCCACTAGTGGTGGTGAGAAGATGCTAATATGAATTTATTTTTCGGCCTTTATTCTTTGGAAAAGACTCAGATTTGGACAATATTTTCCTGATTTGACAAATGGAAGTAAAGCAAATAAATGATTGTCTATCACAATAGAAAAATAATGCTGCTATTTGCTCTTTCTTGATACAGACATATACCTGACATATGAGGTATACATCTGGAGTAGCAGAAAAATTAAGCCTATGTTTTTCACAGTTGAATTCATGACGCCTATTTAATACAACATAAGGGCAATTTTTCATTCAGGTAAGTAATTAAATTGTAAAGCCATCCCAAAAGACAGGAAGGAAGCCACCACTATGGGATAAATACACGTTCTTGGATAAATATGAATTAATATGGATCAAAAGAGAAAAGAACAATCAGCCACAAGCTCAGAAAATGACCCTTCTGAACAATTATCTCCCTTCAAAGCTTCACATTTCTAGGACATCTCCAACCATGCAATTAGACCTCAAATCCGCTGCCTCCCCACCTGAGAATGGACTTTTCCAGTGGAGCTATCCTGGGCTTTGTTCTATTCCAGACTTCCAGGATTCCACCCAACTTCTATGACATCGCCTTCTCCTGTTTTCTTCAACCCAGCTTTCTTTTGTATATTGTCTTCAGCCTTTAGAATGTAAGCTCCATGAGGGCAGAGACTGTCTTGCTTTTATTTGTATCCAGAGCAAAGACATTAGAAACAAAGTTTCCAGTGATGGGTGGGTCTTTCGCTTACGCTGATTTTCCGTTTTGAAAACCCTGCAGAAAATTACTCCTCTGATTTGGAGTCAGAAAACATACTGCTATGGAGCAAACTCTTCCCCAAAGAAACATGTGCTGAGAAGGCATGAAAGAAAGAGTAATTCCAAACAATCTATACCACTAGCTACAATGCTTCCAAATTGTGTAGCTTTAATTATTTAAAATTCTGAGTCAATGACTAGAACAGAAGTGCAGTTCCCTTAAAGACCGTTTTTAAAACTACCAAACAGACCTGTCTAATTAACCATGCCCTTGATATTTATTTTGAAGCAAACTGCATGTTTATTTATTGGTCTCAGCATGGCAAGAGGCATGCCAACTTCTATGGAATTCTGTAGAATTCTTGCAAAACAGTTCCCTCCCACCCTTTTTGAGCATATATTTTTCTTGCCTTCCCCTTCCCCCAATTACCTTGAAAATATTGAACATTTTTTTTAAATGACACCCTGTTAGAAATAGCAACATGCAGTGAATATGTACTTGGTGCTGATTTGATAAGGCAGAGAGGAGGCAAAAAAGTAATAAAAAATTTTCTCAGCACAGAAGAAAACGAAGAACGTCAATTAAATGTCTAATGGACACAGCAACATGAGAAAGCACCATGCGTAAAGGGCCCAAATTCTCTCTGACAGATGGCACACAGTGCATGCTGCTGGTAGGTTAATGCTCAGGGGCTTGTTTCCTCTCAAATACTGAAACAATAAAAACGCTTATTGATTTTAAAGAGCCCAGTAATTAAGTATGACATCCAGACTGATAGAGGCTTACCAAGGCAGAACAGCTAGGATCTGCAGGGTCCTAAAATGCAAAGATATTTAATGGATTCAAATGTCATTTACAGGGGGTAGTACAGACAGATAGTACTCCAACTTCAAAGAGTTGGTTTAAAGGTTTGGATTGTAGTAGCTCCAAGTGCCATCTACAGAGCAAAAAGCTGTGATCTTGGAGACAAACAATTGAAATCTTTATGTTCACTTGCCTTGGGAAAGCAAGAAGAAATATCTGTCAAGACCCAGGTCTCCCTGTTAAGGCTGGAGTTGAGAAATGCACTCCAAATGCCTTCAAGTCAACATTAGCTATGACAGAAGCAAGACTATTATTTAACAGTAGTTTCAAACGTCAAAAACAAACTGTGCCTGGCATTTTGACAAGAGAATCTCTAAAGAGAACCACTTTTTCAGCACTTGTGTAACCGTGAGAGAGAACTACACAATTAATATCCCTGAGGCCTCATAATAGGCTTCCCAGACCACAAGGCAGTGTTTTTTTTAAAAAAAAAAAAACAACACGCAAGCTATTAGAGGCTATGAGCAATTTAATTCATCTAGTAGGTATTAAGTGCTCCTTGTGTTTTGAGAGAGCACCATGGTAGGCACTAGGGGAGGTAGAAAGATGAAAACTTGGACCCGGTCTTCATGATGTTCCCAATCTAGTGGGGGAAATACACTTTACTATGCTGTAAAGTCAAGCATGACTTGATTTTATTCCTCTAACATTATGTAAGTATTACCTGAGCTATGGGAGCAGAGGAAACATACAATACCTGGGCCTCGGTCCTCTTGTCCCTTCTCTATCCTTGTTCCCTTTGTTATTTCATCTATTTTTATCTTCAGATATCATCTCTAGCAGCTTGTTGTTTCAAAAGAGAGCTGGACTTGGAGCCCTTAGAGACCTGGTTTCAAATCCTGGCTCTCATACTTAGTAATATAACCTTGGTTAAGCCAGTTGACCATTCTGAACTTCAGTTTCTTCATCCAAAAAAAAAAAAACAGAGATGATAATTCAGGTCTACACTTGTCTACCTCACAGTGATTCTGTGAAGAAAGTTGGTCAGCTAGTCAACAAGCATCTGTTAAGTGTTTACTATGTTCCCTGCACTGTGCTAAAAGCTGAGACTACAAAGAAAGGTTAAAAAATGGTCTTGCCCTCAAGGAGTTCACATTCCAATGGAAGAAACAACATAAAAGTTACTACGTATATAAGAAAATACGTACGGTGAAATTGGAAGATAATCCTGAGGGAGGCAGTAGTCGTGGGAGAAACTGAGAAGGCCTCCTGCAGAAGACAGAATAGGAAGCTGGAACACAGAAAATATTTTTTAAATGAAAAATAACATATAAATTTTACCTGTTATTATGTAAAAGATTCCCAGATATGTATCCAGTTCTATGATTTCACTCATGACCAACCTCTCCCTATCCCCTTATTTCCCACTGCCTGCTTAGATATCTCCATATGGATGTTCTTCTAGTATCTCAAATTCAACATGTTTAAAACGGAACTCATCATGTTCTTCTCTAAACCTCTCCCTCTTCATATGGCCTGTATTTCCACTAACAGTTACACCCACTTCATCTATAAGACTTGTAATTTTGAAATTATCTTTGATACTTTCTTCTTTCTCATTTCACACATAAAAACACTTGCTAACCACTATTGTTTTAGCCCCTAAATCTAGTCCATCCTCTTCCCTAGTTCCAGCCCTTACAAAGTCTATTTCCTTGACTATTGTAATAGCTCTTTTGCTCCAGTCTGTCATCTCTCCAATCTTTCCTCTAGACTATTGTTTAAGCAACCTCCTGATGCATGGTTATGATTACTTAAAAAAATAAATAAATTATTCAACGGGGATTGCTTGCCAAATAGAGTATAAACTCTTGATAATGCCATTCGAGACCCTTCCAATCCCGCTCCAACTGCCATTATGTTGTGCTATAGCCTTTAACATACGCTCCATTCCAGTGCTTTGTAAACAGGGATGTGCTGGTAAATAACAACCAGCTTACTGAAAAAAATGTATGTACAACACGCTTTTAAGTTTAATTTCCTTTATTATTTTCCCACACACTAAGTCTAGACAACCAACAAAACAGTAAACCAAGTCCTGATTTGTGGCATTTACCAATTCTTGAAGTACAAAAAAGCAGTGTAAAATGCTCACACTGAAAATTTAACAATCAGCTCTCATAAGCTAGTTCAAGCTAGTGCCAGCACACCCAAGTTGATATACCTAAAGTATTATATAAATATTGCTATATTATATATAGCAGTTTTTATTGTTATTATTATCAATTATCATCATTACATACAGTGAGGGACAGTGAGGAGTTGAAGATGCCACTGAGGTTGTAAACTTGAGTTGGTGGAAGGATGGAGATACCCTACAGAGAAACAGGGAAGTCCAAGAGAAGGGTGGATTTGGGGGAAAGGAGAAGTTCCTTTTTGGACATATTGACTTGGAAGCGTCTACAAAGCACCCAGCTTAAGATACCTCGGGGGTTGTTAGTGATACAGAGCTGCAGCTTCAAAGAGAGACTGAGGCTAGCTATTTAGGGCTGGAAACCATCTACATAGGGCCAATAAGTAAAACCAGATCAGAACCTTGGGAAATAAAGACCTGAAGAGGATGAAGAACCAGTGGTGGAAGCAACAGTGACAGGAGACTATAGTATCTCTGAAACTAAGGGAAAAGATAATATAAATATAATAATATATGCAGAATACATATAAAAGAGGAGGGGGAGGTAAAAATGATAAGTGAAGAGAGAATGAGGAGGATAACTGAAAAATGGTCATCAGGTGTGGCAATCAGGACATCAATGTCAACATTTGAAAGAGTAATCTAGAGCAGAGAGGCAGAAAACAAAGTACAAGGAGTTGAGAATATGAAGAAATAAAGGTGCTAGGAGTAAACAACTTTTTCCAGAAATTTAACAGGAAAATGGAGGAAAGGGCTAAGAGAGTAAGTGCATGAAGTAAGAGTTATAGGGAGGCATTTTTTAGGATTGAGTAGACTTGAACATATTTTTTTGGCAAAAAAAAAAGGAATTTTAAGAGATGGAAAAATTAAGATGAATATGATAAATGCATGAGGCACAAAGTATGCTATGAAGTCCAAGGAAGAAAAGACAATGTCTTATTGGAGAAATCAGGGAACCTCCATAAAGACGGTAATATATTTAAGTTGGGTCTTGAAAGATGAGTAAGATTCAAACTGCTGGGTATGGGTGTCAGGGAGACAGCAAGCATCCCGGGCACAGGCAGGGAAGAACATGAGAGGAAGCATAGAGGTAGAAAAGCCTGGGATTTGTACAGAATGGTGCCAAGGACTTATCTCACAAATTTAAAGGTTATTTTTTTTTAAATCGAGGATTTTTAAATTGGAAGGGATCTTCACGGTCATCTAGTCCAAGCTACATACAAAAGGAATCCTAGCTAGGCTGACAGACGGTCATTTCTAGTTCCTGCTTGTAGAGTTCCAAAAGGAGGAAAACCACAGCTTCTCCGGGTAGCCCATTGTAACTTGGGAGAATTCTAATTGTTAGAAGTTTTTCCTGACACTGAGCCAAAATTGGCTTCTTGCAATTTCCATTCATTACTCCAGGTTCTGCCCTCTAGGGCCAAATAGAACGTCGAGTCCCTCTTCCACAGGAAAATTCAGAACAACGTATTTCTTCTTTGAGAAACAACTTTCGAAAGTTGGTCTCAGTAACTAGCTTAAATAAGTCACTTAATCTCTGTTGCCCCTTTGATGTTACCTGGTCTATAAAATGAGACGTTAGAATTCAGGGATTCTCAATCCGGAGTCCACAGACCCCAAGGTGTCATGGAGAGAATTCAGGACGTCTGTGAGGTTAGACGGTGAAAAAGGAATTGCATTGTTTTTTTTCATCAACTCTCCAAATCAGAACTTAACCTGTTCTGTATCCTGTTGCCAGTAGGTCCTACTCTCTGGTAGATAAGTGACAACTAATAAATAAACCTGTGTTATCATGTTCAATGAGTGCTTGTTGAGTCATATGTTTCTCATCTCAGGATCATAGGTTTAGAGCTAAGAGTTGTACCCTCCCCCATTTTACAGATGAGGACACTCAAGTAGGCAGAGGTTAAATGACTTGTCCAAGATCACACAGCTAGTAAGTTTCTGAGGCGGGATTTGAGCCTCGATCTTTCTGACGCCAAGCCTAGCGCTGGATCTGCAATTCAATCTTTTTTTAAAAAAATTGTATTTTAGCAGGAGCTTTCTGGATATCTCTTAAACTGAAAGTATGACTAATAGGCATGCTTTGCTCACACACTTTAGAATAGAATTCTAATTACAATTAATGTTGGTTAATGATATTTATGATGAATGGTCATAAATCTCAATAATTACAGCAAGTCAGTGGGGGGTGGGGAAGGGACATTTTAGTCATAAGAGACATTCAGTGCCCCCTTAGCTGACCATCTATTCTGCCTACCTGTAGGCTTGTCAGGAGGGATCTGAGTGGAATAGTGCACAGAATATTAGACTTGAAGCCAGAAAAACCTCAGTTCAGATTCTGACTTAGATACTCACTAGCTGTGGCTCCAGAGGACAAAGAGAGGCTGGGGACTTTGTCCAGCCCTCCCTCAGTTAAATACAATTCACTTGCAAGTCATGGTATCAATTCCCTGTTGTCATGGTCCTCTTCAAAAACAAGGACAAACAGCGACAAAGACTCTAAGGCAAAATTGCTTAAATTCTTTGGGCCTCATTTTTCTCATCTGTAAAATTAGATTGGACTAGATGATCTCTAAGGTCCCTTCCAGCTCTATCTATGACACTAGGTCGTTTTTGTGGGAAACATTTACCCCCAGAGATGAATAAATGCCCCACATTACTTTCTCTTCTGTAACTCCTCCTGTTCTCCTATACAAGTTGTCTGCTCCAGCCAGAGGAGTATTCATTCACTGGCCCAAGTCTATGGCTCAAGTCTGTATCTGTACTTGTGTTCAAGTTGTTCCCTTTGCCAGGTAACTCCTTTATCTGAATCCTTTAATTTCTTCAAAATCTTGTTCAAGAGCCCCCCAAACCTGTTCAGTCTTCCACAACACCCCCAACCTACAGTATTCTCTCCTTCCTTCAAACCCTGATAGCACTTAGTCTGTATGATCCATTTGGTGATCCATAAATTGCCTTATACTGTGGTGTTTTATAGATATAGTATATGTCAATGCAATTCAATAAACATTTGTTCAGGACCTACTAGGAACACGGCAATGTAGCAGTCCCCTTTCTAGATGATAGCCTCTGCCAAGGCAGTCACCACGTCTAGGTACTCCCTTATATATTATATGCTACATGCTTCCCTATAGCACAGAGAACAAAGTTCTGCTATAGTCCACTACTTCCTCAGGTGCCCACTCACCTGGAAACTTCCCTCAGTACCTGGGGCCTTCCACCCTGGAGTATCCTTCTGCCCACCTGGTCCACTTCTCCCATTGGTGAGTTCTTCGAAAGGCCTTCATACTGAGGACGACCCCATGCATTATTCCTCTCCCAGCAAGGACTTTGCCCTACCCCATACAGGTAATTTCTTCCCTCCCTGACCCTCCCCCTCCACACACACCTGCTTTTCAATTCCCTTTTGAGTGCTGTCTTCCTCAATTAGAGGCCTGGGTCTGTTTTCCTTTTTGTTTGTATTTGTATCTCCAGAGCTTTGCACAGTGTGTGGCTCATAGCAAATAGCATTTAATAAGTAATTGAAGCCATTGCTGCCATTAGAAGAAATTCACCGATAAGCTTGAGATCAAAATAACAATAAATAACTGGCACTTATATGGCACTTTAAAGTTTACAAAGGGCTTCACAAATGTTCTATCATTTAACGATTTTATTTAAAATGTTAGACTAAGCCTAACAAGCTTCAAAAGGCAAAACCAGGAAGAATCTTAAAAATCGCTGTCTCTCCTTTCTGTTTCACATTTCTACTTGAGACCATACCTGAAGAGGGTGTGAGAATGGAATTCACCACCACACAGAACTGCTCCACTTTCAAACCAAGTTAGGAGTTTAAAAGGCAAACAGAGGAGTTTATATTTGACCCCAGAAGTAAGGAAATTTTTTAATTGAGGGGAGGGGTCAGAAATGTGCTTTAGGAATTGTTAAGTTCTGAAATAAATCAAAGCCATGAGTTGAGGAATGAAGCGTCCTTAATTAAGACAACAAAGTAGCAGACCTGCTACCCTGGGGGATGTCCACCAAAGTGACCCATGAAAAAATTTTTCGTAGTTTTAGGAGGAGAGAGGGAGGAGACAGATGACGTAGCAAGACCTGGTCATGAGATACCAGTGCCATTGGCAATTAGGGCAAGGAAAGCCACTTCATTCTGACTGTTTTGTCTTTCATGCCATGAATTCCAAAGAGGTGAAGAACATCAGGAGCTGAGATGCAGCTCCAGCTGGGCTCCCCACAAAGCAAACTCCCTGGGCAGGGGGCAGGGGCTGACTTAGGATGTTCAGTTCAACCTATCAAGAGTAAATATCTTAAGAGCAGGAATTTAAGGGCATTACTGAAATTCTGACATTACAAGGCTCATTTAAGAGAGTAACAGTCCATATTACATTTGATATTAACAATTTCTGTCATTATATTAACAATTTTCTGTCATAATATTCAGTTTCTTTTGCTCTGTAATTCTCCACTCTGACTCCAATTCTATCCCGTGTATCTCTCTGACTCCCTTACTTTGGCCTTGAGCTCATGACCACTGGTCTCTGACCCTTACCTATTGTTCTCCAAGTTCATTCCCATTTTTTTGACTTCCTTACACAGTTTTAAAATCAAGGTCAACTCTGTCAGCTATTCCTCCACCTTTGAATCCCTTCCCCTTAACATTCCACTTCAACTATGCCAATTTTCAAGCCTGGATGATTCCCATTTCCTTTTGCAAGCCAACTGAAGAAAGTCATGGACTGTCATGGCTGAGTCCATTACAATTTCATTCTAACCTCAGCTAGGCTTGGCTGTTGCTTTTATTTATCTCATCAACTCTATATCACATTCCATGCTTTTTCTGTTCCCCACAATCCCTTGTGCTTAGAGTGCTGGGGTTGGGGTTAGAAGATCTGAGTTCAAATTCTGCCTCAGGCACTTATAAGCTATGTAACCATGATCTCTTGGCCTGAGTTGCTTTATGTGGAAAATGAACGGGTTGAACTAGATGGGCCCTAAGGTCCCTTCCAGCTCTAAATCTATGATCCTATGATCCCATGTTCTCTCCTCTTCCACCTCCAACTATAACATGTGCACACTCTTAGGTGAACTCGCTTCCTACTTTACTGACATTTCAAATGTCCAGGAATAATTATTTTCTTTCACCACCTCAAGAATGTCACTATAGTCATCTATATTTTTGCCAAAGTGGCCTCAACAAGTACTTCCTCTACCTGTGCACCCTTGATCCTTGACACTTGCTTACAGTCATCTATTTTTATATTTTCCTTCCAAAGGTTTAGATATAACTTCCTCCAAAGATGTTATCCAGCTTTGTGAGGACGTCAAAAATACACTGAAATGTGTTCACAGGCTCTAACAAAACAACTAGTACAGACTTTATGGTGACATCAAGGAGAAAAGCAGAATGAAAATGACTCATGTAACAAAATACTATTTTTTATGGCAAATTTTCAATAATATCCCCTTAGTCATTCAAGAGATTAAAATTAAAATTGTTTAGAGTAAATTTGCCAAATTTCATTCCATTGAATTTCTGTCATCTAGTGGCTCTCACGGAACAAAGTCATAGTTGCTTCAGCTATGACAAAGCTCATTTTACCCAAGAATCTAAATTTTAAAAAACTCAAAAGATGTACTCATCTTTTCGGTTCCTGTTAGCTTCATTACATTGTTTCATGGAGGGGATTAAGTAATCTAGGCTAGGAACAAAAAAAACCACCATATCCTCAAGTACAATATTACTAACACACTACTATTTCCATAGTTTTCAGTAGGTCATCTGTATCTGTTACTTTATTTGTGAAATTAATGCAAACATGAAATTTCCACATGTAATCCTGAAATGTAATATGGGATCTTTAGATCATAAGATTTAGATCTGAAAGAGACCTAGAGAGGTCATCTAGCCTAACCTCCTCATTTTACAAATAAGAAAACTGAGGCCCAGAGATGTTACATACCTTGCTTAAGGTCAGACAGATAATAAGTGGCAGCACGAGGAACTGAACCCAGGTGTTCTGATTTCCAATCCAATCTGCTTTCTCCCCTGTAACACACTGCCTCTGATAAGCTGATTCTGTGCCATGTTCTTACACTTACAGGATTATATTAAAAACTTCCTTTTTAGTAGAACTAAAAATATTAAAGAGTAATATGTTTTCAGCCTAGAACCATTTCCAGACTTTTCCCTTTAGGAAAGTTTATAGAAAGTCAAAGGAAAAACAAAACAAAACTAAGGCTTCAGGAAAATGGATTGAGTGGTAACCAAACTCAAAACAAAAAAAAAACTGCTTTTCTATTCAAGATTATTATTTTTCTCATTCTGGTATGTTTCAGGTATTGATCATGGGAATTTGGATGCTTTGGATGCTCCACTTGAGAGGTGGTCAAGGAAGCAACTGGCTAATTATAATTACTAAGTTATTAATACTAGCTAATATTGTTACTAAGAACAATAGTCTGTTCTATTGGAGGGAATAAAATGTTAAGCCCAAACTATATTTTAACATATTGGGATCTTTTCCTTGTTCAAGATTCTGATATGTGTGTGTATACACATACATACACACATACAAGCATGCACGCGCGTACACACACACACACATACACATATATCTCCTTAAATTGTCTTGGGTTAGGAAGATGTTTGGGGCCACGTGAGAACTGTGTCAATTTGGACATTTCTTTTTCCATGATAAGAGATGTTTGGATTTAGAATGTTAATAAAAATTGTTTCTGGTCAATCTGTTTCTAAAACATGAAGCAAAGCATTAGTTTTTTTTTTTCAACAGACTAAACAGCTTCAATTACTAAACTCAATCCCCAAAACTCCTTAGTTCAACAAACTGAAGCAATACAGAGTATTTAAAAAAAAAAATTGTTGAGATGCTATTTTCTAGGAACCTTTCAAAATCAATTGGATCGCAAGTGCTAAATTCTTTTTTTTTTTTTTGGAAAGGTACACCATTTTAAAGAAGGATCCCTTTAAGTTTTCTGGATATTTTGTCTCGTTTGTCCTTGACCTCTGTGCAGCCTTTGCCACTACTGAACAACTCACCTTCTCCCTCACCTTCCTCATGGGTCTCTTCTAATTTCTATGGACTACTTTCTCTTTCTTTGACCTCTCTTTGTTTTGCCCACAAATATAAAGGCATAGCCCACAGCTCTGTCTTTGGCCCTCTTCCTATTTATATTCTTTTATGGAAATCTACTCCCACTAATTTAACAATTACCTTTATACCATAGCCAAATCTATGTCGCCTGCCCTAACCCTTTTTCCTGAATTCCAGATCAAATGGTTTCAACAGTCTAATAGACATCTCCACTGGGCTCACCACAAACTAGATATATGCAAACCAAACGTTTCATCTTTTCACCAATCTGACCCTCCTTCAAAGTTTCTTTTAAAGGTACCTCCATTTATCTAGTCACCAAAATTTTGAATCATCTGTTGATTATTCACCTCCCTCATCTTCCCACATCAAATCAGTTGTCCCTGCTCTTACCTCTATATTTGCTGTTTTCCACTCCCATTAAAGCTACCCTAATCTCATTACCTTCAATCTGGCCTATTACATGAACCCCCTTGCTTCTAGTCAATTGTATACATGATTGTCAATGTTTTTGGTTTTTTTTTCCCCTAATGCAGAAGTCCAATTGAAAAAAACAAACACCACCACTCATTTGCTCGATTAATTAATCAACAAATATTTATTAAGTGCTTACCAAATGACAAGTACTATGTTAGGTGCTGAGGACACAAACACAATAAATGAAACAATCTTTACTTTAAAAGAGCTTACATTCTAAAGGACAACGAGAATATGTGGAAGCATATAGAGGATAAAAAATATATGTATATAGTTAAATGCAAGGTGGTTTGAGAAGGTCACCTAATGGCACCTCTCTTTTTTTCCCCATGTACTATCCCTTGACACCTGAAAATAGAAACCTGGATTAATTCAGCATCACTGGTTATCCAAACAATCACATTTCTTTCTTAATATTTATTTTTTCCAATTACGTGTAAAATCATTTGAGTTCCAAATTTTCTCCCTCCCTCATTGAGGGCAATTTGATATGTTACACATCTGCAGTCATGAAAAACATTTCCATATTTTACTCATGTTGTTTTAAAAAAAAAACCTAGACACCCCCCCCCCAAAAAAAACCCCAAGAAAAATAAAATTTAAAAAAAGTATGCTTCAATCTACATTCAGATTCCATCAGTTCTTTCTCTGGAGTTGGATAGCATTTTTCATCATGTTTTTCAGAATTATCTTGAATAATTGTATTGATCATTGTCCAATATTGCTGTTACTGTGTACTCATTTTATTGTATCTGAAGTCACTCGGCTTATCATTTCTTATAGCACAATAGTATTCCATCACAATCATATGCCACAACTTGTTAAGCCATTCCTCAATTAATGGGTATCCCCTCAATTTCCAATTCTTTGCCACCACAAAAAAAAAAGCTGCTAAATTTTGCACACATAAATCTTTTTCCTTTAGGGTCACAGACCTAGAAGTGGTACTGCTGATTCAGAGGGTATGCACAGTTACAGCCCTTTGGACATTGTTCCAAATTGTTCTCCTGAATGGTTGGATCAGTTCACAACTCCACCAACAGTGCTTTAGTGTCCCAATTCCCCACATCTCTTCCAACATTTGTCATTGTCCTTTTCTGTCATATTAGCCAATCTAATAGGTGTGAGATGGTACTTTAGAGTTGGTTTAGTTTGCATTTCTCTAATCAATATTTAGAACATTTTTTCATACTATACATACTTTGATTCCTCCATCTGAAATCTTCCTGTTCACATCCTTTGACCATTTATCAATTGGAGAATAATTTGCATTCTTATAAATTTGACTTAGTTCTCTATTTATTTGAGAAATGAGGCCTTTATCAGAAAAACAATGTAAAAATTTTTTTCCCAGTTTTTGGGTTTCCTTCTAAGCTTGGCTGCATTGGTTTTTCAAACAATCGTATTTCTTATGTTTTCATGAATACCCTAGCATGTTCTGTAGTAGTCAGTAGTATACCTCCCACCCTTATCATGTGCACCTGTTGTACCCCTTTTCACCAAGGAGATTAGGACTTGAGTTTGGTGTTATTTTTAGAGATGATCTAGTCCCACCTCAACTTCTCTATCACTTAGTAGGTGATCTTGAAGAATGGTCTAAAAATGCATTATCCTATGGTCAAACTCTCTGAATATAGTGAGTCTGGTCCTCAGATATGCAATGTCATTGGATCCATTTAAAAAAAATTAACTCAAAAGTTTTGATCACTGATTTTTGATGAAAATTTCTTTCCAGCTTAGTAGAACCTAGTAGAGCTTGGTAGGTCTTGCCTTCAGTTGGCCTGCTCTTCAAACACCCAGGGTCACATCCATGACATGATAAGGCATTAAGGTAGGCCTTTAGTGAAAGTACTTTCCAGAAATTCTAATATTAAGATAGTCTTAGAACACTAGAAAAGAGAACAGCATAACAGAAACACTAAAATACCTACAAAAGTTTTGATGTTCCCCTAATCTTACTTGTTAAAAAAAAATAATGCAAGTCTGAGGAAACACATCCATTCTAGTAATTCCTTTAAAAATCGGAAGTCATGGTTAGGTGTTCATTCCGAAAAATCAATGCATGTTCTATAAAAATGTCACAGATAGTTTGAATACGTTCAGACTATTTTTCAATAAAGGCCAAGCCATTCTTCATGAATAAAGAATGTATGATTAAAGTGTCATACTGCATTTTTAAAAATACAATTGTAACTGTAGAGCAATTTAGAGTACTGGTAAGGGGAGCCAACAAAAGTTACCAGTTACACCTTAGAAAGACCAGCAAAGAACAGCAGTGAGTAGCTCAGAGGTGATTCTAGTAAAGAGCAATAAACTCCAGCAGAAATAAGCCCAACAAAGATTCCAGCTGAACAGAGAAAAGAACTCTTAGGCCAATGGTGTTGGGATACAGTTGGTTCTCTGAGGAAATAAATGACAGTGTTGGAGGCAGAGGTAATTCAACTGGGAAACCCCACAGAAATGGGTTCTCCTGGTACCAGGTATCCCTTCTTCTACTGGTGGTGCCATAAATTCTGAGTGTAACCCATGTGTAAGTCTTTATTTTCACTTATTTTGCGGTTTTTTGCTTTGAAATCATGTGTCTGGTTGGCCTAATAATAAAGAAACCCACTGATAGAAGCTTCTATGGGCCAAGGTTTTGAGCAGATGCTCACTCATAACAAGATTCCAATCTGATGCAGCTTTGGGGGGCCCCACATGTAAGGAACATCCCGCATACTACCAATCTTATACTTTACTCCCCTCTATGAAATTTACCATCCAGTTCTACTAGGTTACTTGCTATTCTTTGCATACATCATCTGCCAAATCTGAACCTTTATTCTGGCTATTTCCTATACCCAGAAAGCTCCCTCCAGAGTTCTACATCTTAGAATACCTAGCTTCCTTCAAGACTCAGTTCAAAGATCACCTTTTGTCTAAGACTCTCCCCTTGAGGTTACTTTCCATCTACTCTGTATGTGTCTTGTAGGGATCTATTTCTTAAATGGGGGACTAGTCACTTAAACTCAATCCTTATGAATATGCACAGGGTACTGCTAATGCAATTCTGTTCATTGAAGAGGCTGGGGAGCCTGCTTCCAGGAGAGTGGTGATGTTATATTGTGAGTGAATAGTAGGCTCTCTGATTGGTTACACCTGCAACACTGGCACTACAGGGGCACTCAAAAGTTATTAGATGGCCTCATCTCTTTGGTTTGACTTCTGCCAGCCTGGAGACAATGCTATAAGGAGAGAGGCCTTGGGTTCTTCCTTTGTTAGGCAGCTATGTGGCTTGTGAATATGGGCCTCAGTTCTTTGCCTCTGAGTTTGTTCTTCCATTTTGAGCAAAGGAAAGGGAAGGTTACAACCTTGTGAGTTTCAAAAGGTCCCCAAGTCAAGTCTATGCCAAGTTTTGCCACTAGCTAGTCAAGCTCTGAGGCCCCAGTGAACTTCAGGATCCCCACAGCCTTGGAGACAAGGACTCATTCATGCCACATTTGGATACAAGCCTGGTAAGACTAATGTTATGTACAAAAAAGGAACACTGAGCCCACTCTCCCCAAGCAGGGGCAGTATACGGGAGAGTGTGCCCCCAATATACTTTAGTTCTTGCTATCTCTTGGAAATAAATTATCTCTGTAAAGGCAAATTGATGTTAACCAGTTAAGTCGAACTGGTGGCTAATAGTGGGTGGAACACACCTAGAATGGAAGCTCAAGCTGACAGAATTAAAAGAAAACCCAAACCCTCAAAAATATGCCTAGAATCCTAAAACGGCCAGACTCCAAACATTTACATGCAAATATCCCTTAAGGGCTAGGATTGTTTTTGCCCTTTTTTATAATCCCGGAACTAAAAGCAGTGCTCACAGCACTAAGTGTTCAATTGACCTGATTGAAGCATTTTACCATTTACAAAGCACTTTCCCCATAGCAATCCCATGAAGTAGGCAGGGAATCATCTACATTTGACCTCTATGAACTTCTCATATTTGTAGTATTTAATAAAGATTATTAATTAATTAAAGTATTTAATAAATTAAAATACCCTTTGCATTCTCTACTTTCCGGCCAACTGAACTAGGGTTTCTCCAAAAGCTACATTCCATCTCAAGCTCATGCCTGGAATGTCCTTCCTCCTTATCTCAACTCTCATAAGCTTTGATGCCATCCCTGAACCCTACCCCTACTCTCACTACTTGTTAATGGTCTCTCCTTCCTCAAAGGACCTATTGATTTCTCTGCGCATCTGTTGTATCCTTAGTAAAAGGTAAACTCAAGGGAAGAACTGTTCCCAGTTTGTTTCTTTGTAGCCCCAGAGTGCACAAAATACCCTGCACAGGACAGATACTTAAAGCAATACTTTAAAAGACAGTGAGAATCAGAAGTCAAATGACTTCGCTCATTGTCACATAGATGGTAAGTGGCAGACCGGGGACTCAAACCCAGGTCATGTTTCCCTGAACCCAGGGTCCTTATGTTATGGCACAATGCTGCTTCTCTAAATCTAAAGTAACTATCAAAAATAATTACAGTATATTTAATTTTTCTATTATTTGGTGGATTTTTTATTATAATGAAATGGAAAGCAATGAAATAAAGAATATTATGTAGTAGGATGCTGTAAATTAACTGACGAACGCATTTTATGAGAGTATGCAGTCATTTGCATCTCCGACAAGGTGCTATATTTGGTTCTAAAAACTGATTTCTCTGAAGCAAAAAATTTAATCAATTTGGTTGTAATCAATAATATATACATTCCAGGAAGATTTATGTCAACACATATTCTCCCAGTTTCTTTGCTGAAGAACATTGTTGACATCATCCAAGATAGGGACATATTGATAATTCCTCTAATAGTTGTTTTTATAAACATTTCTGAGTTATACTTTAAACCTGAGTTTTTTAATTTCTCAAGTCAAATCTACACAGAAAATATCCTTCCAGTTACATCCATAGCAAGGCTAAGGTAATGATATGTCACTTATTATCTCTTTAAAGTCCTCTTTTGTTCATCTTCAGGTTTGCACAAAGCAAAAAGGATTGTTTCAAGAGAGTATATTGTTATATACTACAGTGGGATACTGGTTCAGAGAAGCTCTTAACGTGACATGTGAAGACTATAAAAGGAATAAAAATGAGCTTCATTCTGTAGAACCAAATTTCTAAGGAATAGTTTTTAAAGCTTTCCCTCTAAAATAAATAGTTTTGCTGCCTACATTGTTCTTCTCTTTGTCTACCCAACTGCATACAACGATGAATCAGTCTACCGTCCCATTCTTTCTGCACAAGTTGCATGGAAAAATACCAAATGGCAGAGGTGAGTCTTGGGAGCAAATCAGCTTCACAGGACAACAGCAGCACAATGTGAATCTACTACTTTTAGATAAAAAGAGAAATTGTTTTAGAACAGCAACACCACTTATTGTGTGAGCATTGACTTTAAAGCCTCCGAACCTTTGGGAAGGACACAAAGAGCTGTAAATATCTCTGGGAAGGCAAGGTCACAAACAGAGAGATCATAATTGGTCTAAGTTTAGACTTCCTGCTTAGAAAGAAAACAAACCCTTCACCACAAACTCTTCACTAAATGTTCAACCAGTGAAAAACACTGAAGGGGAAAAATGGCACACATGTAGCAATCAGTTTTGACAAGAGGCCCATCAATAGCTAAGTCTTTTAGAGCCGCATCATTATCAATCTGATGTGCCATATCTGATGCTTGACAACATTGTCTTCGCAACTGTTGACATAGCCTAGAAAAGTCCATCTTGTAAATCACAAAGAAGGATGACAGGTTTCATAGAGAGGAAGAGAGGCAGAAAAGCACAGACATTTTCTCTTGAATGTGTTGCAGAAGCAGATGTGCCATTTGCACACAGTGAGAAGGTTTACGACAATCTCTCACACTTACATAGTACTTTAAAGGGGAGGAAATGAGAATCCATTAAATGCCTACCACACACCGGGCACTATATTAAATGCTTTGCAAATATCTCCTTTGATTCTTATGACAACCCTGTGAGGTAGGTGCTATTATTTTATTATTCCTATTTTACAGCTGAGGAAGCTGAGGCAGGTGGCAGTTGAATGACTTGCTAGTGTCGGAGATTGGATTTGAACTCAGGCCCTCCTGACAGTAGGCCCAGCATTCCATCCAATGTACCACCACACGACATACACATTAACAAATTTGATTCCCACAACCATCCTATGAGATATAAGTAATGCTAAGTTTATCTCTCTTTTACAGATGAGAGAACTGAAGCTCAGATAGGATGCAATCTCTCCAAGGTAACTCAGCTGTAGTAATGACCTCAATAGGATAACCAAATTCTTGCTGTGGTAGAGTGCCAAGTTACTTGAAATAACACTCTAGTTCAGAAATGCTGAAGTCTGTTTTCTAATGAAGTGCCCAAAAGTGTTACTAATATGTCACAGTAGAAAGGGCTCTGGATTTGGAGTCAGAGGATCTGAATTTGAACACAATCTCTGCCTCTTAGTTACCTACATATGTGACTTTGGACAAGTCAACTTCTCTGGGTCTGTTTTCTGCAAAATGAGGGAGTTGGACTAGATGGCTTTTCAAGTTCCATTCAGCTCAATTCTATGATTTTGGGATGATAGTTATCGGTTAAAACAATTTATGGAATTCTATTATGTACCTGGTATTCTGCTAAGATTATTGGGGAAAAAGAAAATGGTTGCAAAAGGAAGCATAAAGAGATAATCCTCCAGTAACAATTTCTTGAACAAAGAAAAAAATAAAATCTTCCCATTCCCCTATGTGGTGCAAAAACAGGGTGTTCTGAAAATCTCAGCACAATGTTAAGCTTCACCTACTAAGGATTAAAACAACTAAGACTTTGGAAGAACCTAGAATACTCCATCAAAGATGTTCTAGTTACTAAAAGTGATTACTATATAGAGGAAGGAGTACTGAATTATTCATTCCAGGGAATTATTTCTAACTACATCAACAAAACAAAGATGCACCATGGAAAGTTTCCTTATAGAGGACCATTCTTATAATGGTAACCCCTTTCAAAGAGATTTTACCTGAAGTGAGTGTTATCTCAAATGTTTGCCTATCAAAATCACAGACTTATGACCTCCTTGAAAGATAAAAAGAGTCTAGATGTATGAGGTGGAAATTAGAGGAAAACTGTAGAATTTATTAGAGTAAAACAATCTTGGGGTTGAGGTGGGGTAGGAGAGAGGAAGAAAAGATCATTTATGTTCTCCTTATTAAGGTAAACAAACTCATCAGCAGAGGTCTCTCAGGATAGCCATAGTAGGAATGGGTGTATTGTCCTCCACCACAGTCTGCTGGGAGTCAAGAAGATGTGAGCTCTTCCCCACTTCTTTTGTTTCCCTCTCCTCAACGTTACCACTTCCCAGCTCTGTGAGTTTTATCTAGTATTGCTTGCTGGGACTGAAGATATGAAAGTGCTATAAGGCAAAAACATAGAAATCATTTTTTCACTTAGGAATGACAAAGTAGATAAAGAGAACCAAATGACAGTAAAATCCATTCATTCATTTATACACTATCTAAATGTCTACTCTGCTCAAGGTACCTGACAAGGTGTTAGGGTAGATGCAAGTTGAAGAAGACACAGTTCCTGTCCCTTTATTCTAATACAATAAAACATGAAAAAACATTTCTTGTAACTTAATTTATATCTCTTTAAAAATTAAGGATACTAAAAAAATCTAAACGATAACAAGAAAAAAATATGTATATAATTGAAACCAATTATTTCTTAGACATAATTAACTTTTTATGAGTTTTTCCTGTTAGTTCAACATAAAAAATTTTAAAATACAATCTTTAAATGTACATCGTCATGAGATTTTACTGCATCATTTGAAATCTGTGTTGTTTTCTATTTCCATGTTTACTGTCTTCTTTTCAATATTGTAGCAACCACCCTCCCTTCCTGTTGGCTTTCTTGACAAGAAGATACCATACACATTCTGAGTAAAAAAAAATAAAATCCATAGGAAAACTACAGGGAAACGATTATAAAAAGCTCAAGAGACTAATTTATGAGAAATGAGAAGGAACTAATGTTGGCATTTAGCTGAGAGAACTGACACTGACAAAGTAATCATCTTCAAGGAATTGAAGATTATAAAAATGCAAAAGGCTCTGGAATTAGAAATATGATAAAATATATCACTGAAGTACTATGAAATATTTAAAGGTTGTTGGGAATCTTTGCCAACTTGAAATAATGGTTCTGAAAATTGTCCAACCTAAAAGTCAAGCCACCCCTCCGATGAAGAAAGTGCGTACGAGATTTAATTTTTGATGCCAATTTCTCAACTGGGCCTACAGGCTTATTTTTCCAAAAACCAGGCTATATACTGTATATGGAAGGTATTTAATACTTAACATAATCTTCCAGGACTAATATATAATTAACTATGCCTATACAAGATCTTGATGCCAAATTTTCATAACACTTTATTTTTTCAGATAATCTGCAAAACATTTTTAAAAGCCTGATGTCTATGCATATCCTAATAATCTCTTTCTATTAATAGGCTTAGTTCTCCTTCGTTATTTCTTTTCACAAGTTAAAACTGTATAGGTAATTTGGCCCACCAGGCTAATTCACAGTATGATCATTTACTATTTACTATGACAAAAAAAGGACAAAAATAATAATTGTATGTTTAGTATGTCTTTTGCTTTTAAAAGCAATTTTTAAAGTACATCAGAGATCTTATAACTGATTAGTAGATTTTATAGTGCTTACAAAATTTTATCTAAAATATATATTTATTTATTCTAAATTAACAATAGCTTCTTGAAGATAGGATAATAATTTATAGTAGCCTACACATGCTACTGTAGCAAAGGCTGGGTCCACATGTTCAGTATGAATTCTATTTTTAGGATTTCATAATTACCAGCCTTAAAATGTGAAAGCAGATTAAAATTTGGCATAAAAGGTCTTAGTCTGGTAACAAGTTCTTTAAACTAAACTTTATTTTTAAAAATCTACTTAGTATGATAGGAGAATGTGGGCATATGTGTACCGTATGTATACGTATACACACATACATACATATATACATACATTATTTTGAAATAATTTCCCCCCATGTAGCAAAAAATTATCAATTTCAAATATGATATTTGCAAATAAATTAACTAATAATATGCTTTAAACTATTCTTAAGTGATTATAATCTTAAAAAGCAGATAAAAATACACAGAACTTTTAAACAAGACCTTTAATATGCATAAAACTCTCAATACATATTTAACCAATAGACTGGAACTCTTCACTATTGGGTATGTTAATACATAAAAAAATTACATGCCCCCAATTGCATATAATGAGGCTGTAAATCCAAGGGTTCCAATGAAAAGTCAACCAAGCCAAAGCGGTTTGTTAACATTACCAGAACCCCCAAATTAGCATTAGAACCTTCATTTCTACAGATTTGGGGGTTGTTATATGTGCAAAATTAAGAGGTGCTAAATTCCTTGTGACTATTAAAAAGCCACTTTAAACATTGCGTAGCTGCAGAAAGCCATTTTTTTTTCAAAATTCACATTCATTCTAGTTTTGTTCTTTCATGACCCTTACTTTTACCTACTCCATCCTCTCCTTAAACTCTGACTGAAAAATAGTAATGCTGACAATCTCTCACAGGCTTCACATACAATACTAGTAATATCTGTCTACATAGGTGTTTATTCTTTGGATCCTCTCCAGCATTGTAGGTAGATATGTATTTAAAAACATTTCACGAAAAGTTCACTTTTTCCACAAAAGACAGAAAATTCAAATACTCTAGGCTTTTGTTTACACATTAAGATAGAATCCCAACCACAAAGTAGGGTACCCAGAACTCACACTAGTGTTCATAGAAAAATAAAAGGCAAGAAAATTTTTTAAAAAAGAGAAAATATCAGCTGTTCAATTGAATTCTCGGCTTTCCTCTTTATAGTACACCATTTCAATAATTTTTTTAAAATGTTCATAACATACTCATCTTATGTATGACAATAATAGAATGCTTTGGCACATTAACATTGTGATACAATAAATGTTAAAAAAAATTTTAAACCCATCTATTAACCAATATTCTTGTTTGTGGTGCATCGTCATTTTTTACAGTTACTTAAATCAAATACACAAAGGTTTGTAACTGATTTACAGAAGTAGCAATCACAGATTGCAGAAATATATACCACTGAAGGGAAAAACTGCATCTTAGCAATTTTACAGTCCAATGTTTTCTTGGTATCTCTATTATTTACAGGCTTCTTTAAATCCTGGGGGTTTTTTCTGTACAAAAACATATTTTGCTTTCTTCATTCTTGATGAGATTTTTCTGCAGTGACTTTACATTCATACTGCAAAAAATTAAAAAGTTAACAAATGAAGCTTTCTTTTACAAGTGGCTCTTCCAAATAACTATGAAGCTAAAATGCTTTGCAGAATTATTAGAAAATGGCAAAAGAATATGGAGAAACATCTACAGATAATTAAGGAGCTAGCTTAGTTAAAGGCTTAAAAGGCAGGAATAAAGTACAACCTGTTTGCATAAATATGTATGATTTAAGATCAGAATTGTTAGTATGAAACAAAAAGTTTTTTGATCTTTTTGTATGATCACAAAGAATGTTAAATAAGAGCAAATGAATTTAAGAACTAGAGTGCTTACTTATCTTGAGTACACAGACATTTTGTAGTTTGAAGAAAATAATACCATTAGGTACCAGCACATTCGGAATTATTCTGTAAATCGAACACTATTATGTAAAGAAAATACTCTTAAAAATTTAAGCACAGGTTCTGCACAACTGGTTGACGATAAGAGAAAGTACTAGATAATAATAATGAAATGTCATGATTACTAAAGACAGTGAATTAATCTAAGTTGCTCAAAAGCAAATGAAGATAGTCTCAATGGAGTAGCTTTGTAAAAATTACTAATATCCTAAATTCAAGAAAATGGCAGAAAAATGTGGCAAAATTTACCAATAAGTTTTTAATACATTAACATTCTGAGTGTGCCACTACCTGGAAGACAGCACACTTCAAACTGAAAGTAATGTGTTGGTCACATAAATCCTTTTCAGTTTCTCATTCAATGATATTTGCCTTTTTTATATCATTTCAACCTAAGCTGCACCAAACTGTTCATTTTAATGTATTCCCAAAATAGATCTTTAAGAATTTTGTCTTCACAAACCAGATTTCTTTAAAGTAATACATGACCATGAAATAAAACATGCTACTAAAAAAAATACCATTACAAATAAGCTTCAACTTACCATAGCTAGTTGTCGACCAATGTTTCCCATTGTGATGCCACCAGCAAAAAATATACACGGTAACCAAGAACGAACATAAAGAAAATCTGGAGATGTATATCTAGAATGAAAGAAATAATTTTTAGTGGCACATAGAAAAAGGACAACTACAACCAGAACAAATCTGACTTAGCAAGAAAACTATCATGAAAATAATAAACTGGATGTACTCAATTTCTAAATGTTTAAATTTAAAATCTATTTTTCTTTCTATTCATCATAAACCTCCACCAAAAAGACAAATACTTACTGATAAACCCCATTATAGACTAGTAGTTGAGTGACTAAGGTTGCCAAGAAAGCAATTCCTACTCCAAGGCCAAAACCACTTCGTGATCTATCAAAAGTCCACCACAAACCAATGGATAGTGCAGCTAGTGTGAGAGACAACTGTATATTGTTGTCAAAATCTACTTTCTGGGACAACTGTTAAGGATTCATTTTAAAATTTTCAACCAAAGCAAAACAACGGCATTTTTCTAAATCAACAGAAATACTGGACTGGATGCTACTGGTGAGAAAGGAATATTAACTCTTCACTTTCAAACATACTGCTTTTCAATTCAACAGTGAACGCTTTAGTACATGAGAACAGTTAGTAACATTACCATTACTAATATTTACTGAGGAAAGAGAGGACATGGACAATTTAATAAACAGAATATGGTATCTTTACCATGGTATCTTTAAAATAAATAGTGTATCCTTTCTTCAATTACAAGATCAGGTCTAATTCTACAACATATGATTTCCTCTACTAAAAATGTATCTGAAAGCTTCTCAACACAGGTCTAAAAATTAACATACGGCTTTAGGGTTGGGTGTTGTTTTTTTTTTTTTTGGCTTAAAAAAAGTCCTCATGAGATTATTACTGAAACTGGTTTAGAATTACTTGAGAATCATATGGGAATTTGAAAACAGAAGAGTTGACAGCTATTTAACAGGGTACCACATTTTCTATGTGATTTACTGACAGACACATTTTATAATAATGCAGTTCAGAAACAAGAGTACCAAGGACACAGTATGCCTTTCTATTATGTCAACTGTTCTAGTTTTAATTTGTTGTGGATAAAGCCTTGAAATGGGCATTATCTTGCAACCTGTCACGTTATTTTGGTGTCTGAGACTTTTTGGTATAGGACAGTTTGCTCAAGTGATATTTTATTTCAAGCACCTACTTAAGCATCTATTCACAAATGTGTGGCTCTTTTCTTCCCCAAATCTCTTCTTACAAAATAGAGCTTTGCAAATTCAATTTTCTCATTTCTTTGCTAAAGGATTATACTAAAGGTATTAATTTCAGATGTCATTAAAAGGGCATTATCTATGTCCCACAAGGCCACACTATGGCTCTTCAGACATATGAAGCTCTCTGGGATTGGGGGGTGGGGGAGATGTCCAGTGTTTCTCTTGAGACCATCCAGTTCTGCCTTCACTGAACAGAAAGACAAGCACAGTAGACAGTATTAAAAATATCCCACAAGGAGCTCTCTTTTTCCTTTCAATGCATCCTATTGCTTCTCTTCTCCTCCCAGCAACCTGCACTTTTCTACCTCACTTAGCCTGAAGAGTTCAGTAACAAAGGATTAGTCAGGTGCAATTCTCCAAGGTTACTAAGTGTTGTCATTCATTGTCTAGGTTTAGATTGTACTATAACCTGGTTTATAGCTGTACTTGTTGGAAAAGGTTTTCTTATCCTTCAGCTGGCAATAAACTTAACAGTCTAAAATAAAGCTCGTAGTGTTCTCTGATTTCTAGTAAGCAGTAAACATACTGCTGAAGTATGAAATCTGGCACTGGATGGATCCATTTAAGGTCTCATTCGAGGAGTTTGATTGGAATATCATTATAGGTTAGTAACACAACAGACGTGAAAAAGAACATGTCCCAGCATGTCTCGAAATGCAATATGCCTTTAGAAAGTCCAAGTGATTAAATACCACATTCCCGAATCATAAACAATGGCTACGGACTTTAAGATAAAGGCAATAAGGAAAAAAGGAAAGAAACTTAAAAATAATAGAAAAATGATTAGACAGGAGGGATCCTTTGGTAATTTTCCCACTACAGAAGTGAAGAATTAGTTTAAAATAAAGCAGGCTCATTCAGATTTGAAACAGACCCTTTTTCATCAGTGAAAATGAGGAAATTGAACTTAATGATACCAGTATAACATAAGCTCCTTTAAGGCAGAGATTATTTCCTTTATTTGTGTTTATATCATTAGCACAGTGCTTTGTACACGGTAGCTACTTATTAAAATGCTAACTCTAAGGTCTCTGCAGGACAGCTAGAAGATGCAGTGGATAGAATGCCTGGCCTAGAATCATGAAGACCTGAGTTCAAATAGGATCTCAAACACTTACTAGCTGTGCGGCCCTGGTCAAGTCACTTGACCCAGTTTGCCTCAGTTTCCTCATCTGTAAAATGAGTTGGAGAAGGAAATGCCAAATCATTCTAGTATCTTTGCTAAGAAATCCCATATGGGGTCACAAAAAGTTGGACAGAACTGAAATGACTTAACAACAAAGATCTTAGATCTCTAAAATTCTACTTTCTAAGTCTCTCTTAAGCCTATATGATATTTTCTATATGACCACAAAATTCAAAGGATTGAATAAAATTAATATTGTGAGACTATTCAAAACAGAAATAATAAATTATCAATGTGAAATCAGGATAATAATGGCCCACAATGCTGTCTCAAAGATTCTCATTCATTCATATGCTTCTATACACAAGGATATATTTGCATAGCCTAGACATTTATTAGACCCAAAAATTAACATTTCACCCTAACATAAACACTCTAATTACTTTACATTTGGAAGGAACAGAAAAGACTATTTCCTACCTTTCCTCTAGGTATTCTTTCACAGCTGACCTCTTGTTAAAACTGTAAATCACAACACAGACCATTTCCTCAAGTGTTCCCACTCCAAGGTTCTTGTGATTGCTACTCTCAAGTACTACAGCTTACAATATTTGAAACAGAAAAAGATAAAGGGCATCTCTTAATACCTCTACTAGAGTAGAATCAAGAACAACACAACTAGGTTGAATCCAACGAGGGAGAGTTTTTATGAGGCTGTTTAGTTTGTCTCTGGGGTAGAAAACAGAGAGCCAGGAAAACACAGGCTCACAGAAGCACAGCTGGAAGGGACCTCAGAGGCTATCTTATCCAACCCCTCATTTTAATGATAAGGAAAACAGGGCCAGAGGCTGTGACTTGTGACTTGCACAAGGGTCACCCAGATTATTAAGTGAGAGAGGAAGTATCTGAACTCAGGTGCTCTGAGTCCTTGTCCAGGACAAAATGATTCCTATAGCTCCTGAACTCCTCCAAGTAGTTCCCACGGTGCCAACAATGGTTTAGATAAGGAAGGATGAGTCAGAAGATGAATCGGGGAGGAGGGGAGGAATGGGGAGAAGAGTTTTATAAAAAAAGGCAAGATCTGAATAATAAAAACAAACTGAAAAATGGCCCATGATAAAAGCATAGGAAGGGAGGGGGAGTATGTGGGACAAGATTACCCCAACCTCCTTTTAAATTGCAATAATTAATGAAAATATACTGCCTCCAGTTCTGGGATGGAAGTCAACTAGTAGCTCAAAGCATAGGTGACAGGCCTGACATAACCTATAAGCAGTTAATATGAAAAGGAAAGAGGCATTTAAGAGCATAATAGCCTTTCCTCATTATGCCTCCATATCCCTCTTCATTTTTCACTCCTCAGAAAAAAGGGTACACAAAGGCCAAGAACAAAAATTGTGACTAAAAACAAATTATTTTAAAACCCTGAACTTCTATGTATATTAGTGACTTTGTATTGAGATGATACCTAAAATTAATGAAAATGACTAGACTACTGCTCCCAAAGAGCTAAGATTGTGTGTATGTTTAAGGATTTTTACCTGTCAATTCCTAGGTTTACTGTTTCCACTAATTCTTGTTTGGAAGGGTATTATTCTTTTGGTGCTTTGTTGTCATTTACTAAGACAAACAAATAACAGTCTACCTTTCAAATACTTTATGGCTTCTTAAAATTTTAACAGGGCAGAAAATGACAGAATTTAAAGGATAAGTACCCAAATTCTTAAGGATAAAACATAAAAGTAACATCATTATTTTAAAAAGAAAAGAAATTCTTAAGAACATGGTTTCACTTCTGAAGTTAACAAACTGGAAGAAACTTAATCTAAAGAACTAAATACTAAAACCATGAACAGTTTTAAAAGATGCATCTGAAAATAACATATTTTAAAGTAACACTTTACCTACATAACTATATAACTGCTCCTGTGATGTTTTAACAATACATTTCAAATTCTCTTTATGAATAAGTGGGAATATCAAATTTTGACAACAGTTACACTGAAAGGGACTGTTTAACCTTTGGTTCATAGGAAGCTGCTTTGTTATTATGCAGTTCATTACAGTGAAAAGGATACAGCACTAGCATGATTTATACCAACAAAGACTGCTACACATCGCATTACACTGGACCACTCTCTTTTAAATTTATGTGGCTCTCCCAGATGCCTGTCAATGCAGGGATATAATAACCCAATCACAGCTGTGGAAAAAGGAGAGAGAAAATTAAGCCATCTTCAATGTAGCACTGGGAAATACCTAAGCTAAAAGAGTTACCATAACCAACACAAGCATTTAAAAGCTCCTTTTTAAAAGCTTTTCATCAAATTAACAACACTAGAATTTTAAACTTATAAGACTAAAATAAAAATGAGGACAATATTACTGAAGGGATTATTAACTACTGTAGAATATTAAGTTATAAATGGCAAAACAGTAATTTTTCAAGCTGTAATTCACAGTTTAGCAAATTGGACTAGACTCATTGGAGTTTCCTCTACAATGGTCCCTCTAAGCAATGAACCTGTAGCAGCAAATACTACATATCTGAGCCAAAGAGGGATGATACACACTATATTTACATGATGTACTGATGACCTATTTCCTGTTTCTGAAGACTATGTATAGTCTAGCTCTTTAGGCACCATCCCACCCAACCTGGTCTGACAGTACTTGCTCCATTTCATCAATAAGGTTTCAAAAATATGCACATAAAATTCATTATACACAAAGATTAAAAACAAACCATGACTTAAGAATTGAATTTATGGCTCAAATTTTAAAGCACTTTTTTATCTAGTAGATAATTAATATTAACTGATTAACATTTCTTAGTCTAGAAAAGACAACCTGCAACATTAGGCAGGCAATGACACAGCAAACATTACAAACAAGCAAACGAACCATAAGGACATTTGATACAGCAGAAAGACCACTAAATCTGGAATGGGAAACCTGGCTGTGCTGCTAACTAGCCCTATGAATTTTTAGGCAAGTCCCTTAGCCTCTCTGTGCCCCAGCTTCCTTGGCTACAAAGTGGGAATAGATAACATTTACAATTCCCTTCCTCACAGGGTCATTGTAAAGAAAGCCTTTGTAAGCTTTAAAATGCCACTTGCACTTAAAAATGGAAAATATTGCTTGAGACCTGGACTTTACATGCCCTAATTTCAATACAAGAACTTATCAAACACCAACAGTATTTATCAAATGGTAGAGAGTTCATCACATTTCTGGAAAAACTCTAATGAATTAAAATTTTTTCAGCCAAGTTTTAAGAAGCAAATATATTTCCATGTGCCAAATTCAACTGGACATAGATAAACATTTTCAATTTACTGATCTTCCTAAAAAGGGTCATTATATTTCCTTTCTAGGACACAATTATCAGTGGAGAAACATGGCTACAATTTCAATACATCCCACGGTTTGTCATTAAAACACTGCACCAAAGTCTAAAAGTCAGAGGTTCAGAAGCTCCTCCCTTGCCTGGTTAGATGTTTCACAAATAATGCATCTAATCTTAAAGGGGAAAAAAAAAATGGATCCATTAATAACCAAAATCACCTGCTAGGTGACCAGTGAAGCACCCTTAGAAACAAGATGGTATGGTCACTCTCCCATTTGGAGATAAGATGCTGCAGTAATGTGAGGTTTTTTGTTTGTTTTTAAACACAGAGCTCTGAGGGCTGAAACTTGAGCTGGGTGTCTACTGAGTATATAGATGATATACAGAGCTTCACACCTAGGCTTCAACAGCAGGAGAATTTCAACATCTGATAGTAAATGTTAAAGATTATGTTATTGAAAGTAAATTAAAAATCCTTAGAGACTGAGTATTTCAGAAGTCCTACACAATAAATTTGACAACAAAGCATGGATTGATCCATCCTACTCAGTAACT
Source organism: Phalanger gymnotis (assembly GCA_028646595.1). NCBI lineage: Eukaryota > Metazoa > Chordata > Mammalia > Diprotodontia > Phalangeridae > Phalanger > Phalanger gymnotis. The sequence goes on from CM053622.1 coordinate 570,376,795, forward strand.
GAACTGCAACTGATAGGACATTGATTCTTCTTTTCCCAGGAATTTATGAAATAAACTATTTTGCCTGTCTTCTTTTTGGTTTCTTCTTGTTCCTGAGTGAAATTGACTAAGATCAGGCATTCCAAGTCAATTTTCCTCAGCAGCTAAAGCCATAGGTAAAGCATTATTGCATGGAAAGTCCTGACATGTCTGTGCAAAGGTACAAATAAGTAAAAATGACTATATTTTTATGCACGTGGTACAAGACTCCCAAGCGGAGACAACTAAGAGAGAGGAAAAACACAAAAAGGAATTTAAACTGCCACTCTGCCAACCTTGGGATTTGCCAATAAAAATCAAAGCCATTGAGTATGCAAGGCTCTCAGTTGTTCGCTGAGAGAAGTAGAATTCTAGGAAACTTGTCACTTCTCATTACATGTTTTCTTTCATTTAAATAAAGGTATGGCAGAGTTGGATAGCAGATATTTACAAAACTGTGAGCTGCCACTATTAAACTGTTTGAGAACTCAGTGAGAGTGTCTATGCTTTCCTTGCTCTCATGCCACTTTAATTCATATCTTAATAAGAAGTATGTTTTGTTCATCACCATATAATTAAAGTCAGGCTAGCTGTTGTTCCAGCAGATATTTCTCCTATCTGGAAAAAAAAAATTCTCACTCTATCTGTATGAGATTCACTAGTATTTCATTCATATTCTTCCAATTTATTAAAACAGAATTAGTTTACAACATTATTAAGCCTTTGTTTCTCCAAAACCACATATCTGAACCACAGGAGTCTACAGTTCTTTAATGAAAGAAAAAAGCCAATTCAAATACAAAACAGGGTCCTGCAGAAAAAGCTCAGGACTAAAATGTTGGGAAACCCAGCTTCAAATTATGACTATGTGATAAAAGGCAAATCATTTAGCCCATTTAAGCCTCAGTTTTCTCAACTGTAGAATGGGGATAGTCCTTCTACTATCCACCCCTCAAGGTTCTCCTAAGAAAGAACTTAGTAAATCTTAAAGTGATATTTAAATGTAAGTTGTCTTTGAAGAAAAAAAGACACTAGCCCAAGAAATTCAACTTAGGCATAGAAAAGCCAACTGAGAGTGATTTCCCTCTCAGTGGGGTGGGAAACTTGCAAAATGTACAATCTGTGGCTGTTTTTCTTAGAGCTCTACCACCCCCTGAAGATTTTCCTCACCACTGCGTAACAGGTAAGACGTCAAAGTATATGAACAAACAGTTCTCAAAATAAGAAGATAACCATAGCATAACAACCATAAGAACACTCTGAATCACTAAAAATAAGACATACAAATCAAACTAAGTCTAAGACTTCACTACAAACCCAGCAGACTGGCAAAAATGACAAAAGATGGGAATAGTGATTGTTGAAAGGGCTGTGAGAAGGGCACACTAGTGCACTGTTGGTAGAGCTGAGAATCAGTACAATCATTTTGGAGGGCAATTTGAAATTATGCAAATTAAATGATTAATTCATACCCTTTGACTCAGAGATTCCACTACTAGGCATATATCCCCAAGGGGGTCTTTCATTGATAGGAAGAAGACCCACATATACACCAAAGTATTTATACAGCACTTTAGAAGCAGATAGGTGGCATAGTGAATAAAACATTGGGCCTAGAATCAGGAAGATTTGAGTTCAAAGCCAGCCTCAGACATCTCCTAGCTGGGTTACCTTGGGCAAAACATAACCTCTGCCAGCCTGAGTTTCCTAATAGAACCTACATCTCAGGGTTGTTGTGAGGATTAAATGAGATAATATCTGCAAATTCTAAGCACGGTGCCTAGTATACACCAGGTACTTAAATGTTCTTTTTCTTCCTTCTTTTCCCCTTTCATTCTTCCTTCATTTTTCTCTTTCCTCCCTTCCATAAAAGCAAAGAATTGTAAACAGAATAGAGTTCACTGATTAAGGAATGGCCAAGCAAATTATGATATGTGAATATAATACATTATTACTGTGCTGTAAGAAATGCTGAATATGATAAATACAGAAAAGCAAGGAAAGAATGGCTTGAAGAGACAAAATGAAGTGAGCAGAGCCAAGGAAACAATATACACCATGACTACAACAATGTTAATGAAAAGAACCATCATCAAATACTCAACTGAATTAAAATAATCCAGTGAATACTACAAAATTATGGAAAATAAATATGATCCTAAAGAAGAGATATGAGAAGATATTTCCCCCCATTCTTATGAAGAGGGGGAAGTCCCATGGGTATGGAGCACTGCAAATATTTTCAGAGTTTCTGAATGTGTTGATCCATTGTGATTTTTTTCTTTTTCTCTTTTTTTCTCTAAAAACCAAAGAGATCAATAAGAATTTATTTTTAAAAAGATTTTCTTCATGATTTTGTTTTCCTTATCTTTTCTTACACCACTGACTACCTTCAGTAATGACACTGAGCAAATGACAGTCAATTTAACCCAGCAAAACTTTATTAAACACCTGCTATGTGCATACTGTACTAGAACCCAGGCTTGCAAAGACACGAAGGAAATAGTCTGTAGTCTCAAGTAGCTTATATTCTACTGAAAGATATCATATGTACAGATGAGTAAAATCAAAGAGGAAGAAAATGTCAAGAACTTGGAGAAAGGGCAGGTGTTATGGAGAACATGGCACCAAATTAAGTCTTGAATGAAGACAAGGTTTTTATGAGACAAAAATAAGGAAGGAATTAATTCCAGGTATGCAGGACAGCTTTTGTAAATGTAGGTGACATCATGTCAAGTTTAGGAAACTACTTATAGCCAGGCTGGCTAGAACGTACTGTCAATAAAGAAATACCAATCCAGCTATGTCCCTCTCCTACTCAATAACCTCCACTGGCTCCCCATTGACAACTCTAGGTATAAATATTATTTCATTTTTATTTCTCATTCTTCTTTAATTTCTAGTTTTATATAATAAGTACAGTACTACATTCACATAACTTACAAATAAAAACAGATATACACAGGGGTGAGGTGTGCCCAATTGTTCTGCTGATAGGATTGTATAATCAAAGATATTTAGAAACCTCTGTTTAGGACAGTGAGGAGCCAATGAGATTTTTAAACAGAGAACATGGTCAGATCAGTGTAAAAATTAAAGACCCCCTGCTCTAGGCCTTTCTTCCTGAAAGCTTATGCCATCATATTCAAATTGACAAATTTGGAATGTTTGACACTAAAAAGCAGAAAACAGGGAGAAGGGAAAAGCCAAAACAGTCTCATACTATAATTGACTTCTATTTTTCATCTCTGAAATTGTCACCTTTATTTCTTGAGGAAGGACTAACCCAAAATAATGTGCAATAATTAACTAGAGGAGGTGGAGACAAGATGGCAGAGTAGTGGGAAACAGTATAGCCAAGTTTTCCCCACCTAAACTCCGCCAAAGCAGCCTAGTAAAAACACCGGTATGATCTTGATGGGGAAATTTTTTTTAAAAAAGCCACAATGGGCCATTTTCACAGGGAAACAAACAGAGAAATCAGGAGACACTGGGACTGGGTTCAGGCAAGAGTACTGGAGCACGGTAGTACCCAGGTAGAGGCACCAGGGCAAGAGGAGGTCTCACACCCAAACTTAGGTACCCTGACAGAAACAGGTGCCATCTGGAAATTTTGTTGCTTACTACTCAGTTTCAAATCACACACCTAGGGCAGAATGAGGAAGGGACTGGGGTCCACAGGTGGTATTCCAGGGAAGAGAGCAGGACAAGGCACAGGGCAGTATCCTGAAAAGAAACAAGTTCAAAGGCAAGCAGCAGTGGTAGCTCAGACCCCAGGAACAGAGTGGTATCTCAATTCCAGCTTCTAACCAAGTCGGAAGCCTGAAGAAATAACTAAGGCAGGGATCTCAGATCAAACTCCGCAGTTTTATCACTGAACCAGCAAAGCACAACACGTGGCTAATAAGGAGACCTGAGCCTAGCAGCAGTCCACTGTTGCTCAGACCCAAACCCAGGTCAGAAATATGCAGAGTTCATACCACGGGGTCAGCAAAAAGACTTTGCCCTAAATCAGACCACTAGGGGACCGCTGAAAGCTTGCAGGTTTTCCAGCCTGACTTGTTCCTAAGTGTCTGAAATAACACAACACTTAATATCCCAAGAAAGCAGCAGCAAGACCAGCCCAGAACTTCCCTCCAGAAATATACAGAGACTGGCCTTAATATCAAGTCTGAAATCAGGAAGTAGGCTGAAAGAATAAGCAAACAAAACAAAAAAAGAACTGCACCATAAAAACTACTATGGTTACAGGGATGCTTAAGACACAAACCTAGACAAAAAGAATAACTCCAAAACATCTATAAGCAAAGCAGCAGGAAAAACACATCTTGTACAAAAAATCAACTAGAATTCCCGGAAGAAAATGAAGCAAGAGTTAAAAAATATATTAATCAGTGAAATGAGATTGCTAAAGGAAAAAATTGGAAAAGATGAGAGCTACGGAAGAAAAAATCAGAAAGGGAATTAAAAAGCTTAGCATAAGAGGTACTAAATCTTGGCCAAATAGGATGCTCCCTGAAAATGAGAATGGACCATACCAAAATCAATGACTCCAGGAAACAACAAAAAATATTAAAACAAATTCAAAAGACTGGAAAAAAAATGGAAGAAAATCTAAGGCATCTTATAAGCAAAAAGAACTGACCTGGATGACAGATTAAGGAAAGAAATTTAACTCACTGGACTAACTGAATTCCATGATTAAAAAAGAGAGAGTGCCTAGACATCATATTTTAAAAAATCTTAAAAGAAAACTACCCAGATCTCTCAGATCCACCAGTTACCTCCTGAAAGAAACCCAAAATTAAAAACTCCCAGTAACTTTATATAGCCCCAATTCAGTGCTTCTAGGTCAAAGAAAAAATACTGCAAGCAACCAGAAAGTAAGAATTCACACACTGAAAAGACACAGTCAAGATCACACACAATTAAACAACTTTTACTATCAAGGAGCAAAGAGCTTAGAAAATGATATTCCAGAAGGCAAAGGATACCAGCTTTTGGCCAAGAATAATTTACCCAGCTAAATTGAGTATAATCCTACAGGGGAAAAAATGGATCTTTAGTGAAATAGAAGACTTCCAAGCATTCCTGATTCAAAGACTGTAAGGAAAGAGCTATAAAGAAACTAAAATTCAAAAAAAGAAGTTTAGGGAATCATAATAGGTAAATATAAAAGAATAACTTTAAGAGACTAAACATGAATAAACTGATTATATCCATATATATGGTAAGTTATATTCCTCTGAACCCCATCATCATCAGGGGTCACAGAGGAAGTTAAATTATAATAAGGCCTGAAAATAATTCTGCTATATCTTAAGAGAAAAGAAAGAGAGGGGGAAAGGAATAGACCAAGATGGGAAGGGAAGGTTAGAGAAAATCACTTTACATGATCAGAGTATGCAAATATACAGGCAAGGGGGTAAAGGGGGCAGTGATACTTCAATCTGATTCTTACCTGAACTGGTCAAAGGAGGGAAGAACATATTCACACACATAGTCTGGAAACAGAAATATATTTCACTCAAAAGGGAAATAGGAGAGAAATGGAAGAAGGAGGAGAAATAAAGTGAAGGTAGGTTAAGAAGGGATTAATCATAAGCAAAATAAAACTCTAAGGGCATACAAAAATATTTATGGCTCTTTTCTGATGTCACAAAGGAGAATGTGAGGAAGTATCCATACATTGGAAAATGGATGAAAAAGTTATGACATACAAATTATTGAAACAGTAGTGCATTGTTAGAAATGATGAAGAGGATGGTTTCAGAGAAACTTAGAAAGACTTGTATGAACTGATACAGAGTAAACAGAATCAAAAGAAGTAGTATAATGACAACACCATGGTAAAGACCATCAATTCTGAAAGACTTTAGGAATTCTAATCAGTGTTATGATGAACCATGATTCCAGAGGACTAAAGATGAAACATGCTATTCACCTCCTCAGAAAGACGTGAAGGACTCAGAATGCAGAATGAGACATATTTTTTTATTTTTGCACACTGCCAATGCAGAAATTTGCTTTGTTGGACTATACTTGTTTATAACAGAAGTTGTTTTTCTTTTGTTCTCCACAGGGTGGGGAAGGATGAGCAGGTAGGAAAGAAGGAAAACTTTTGCTGATCGGAGAAATATATGTACATACATACATATATATACACACACATGCATGTCACATATATTATACATATAAATATTATATGTGTGTGTATATATATATTTTTTTAAAGAAAAAAGTTAACTAGAATCTAGATTTCCTAACTCTACTCCCCCTCTTTGTCCCAGATGCTTCCTGGAACTTTAATAACTTCCTCAGTATGAAGCTGTCACAGGCTATGTGTATCAACTGGTTTGCAAAAGGGTAGACAAAAGAAAGTGGGAAAAATTGCAAAACAAATGAAAGGCAATGTTCATATTTAATATTTTATTTTTGGAATTTATGTGAATGCATATAAAGTGAAGTAATAGCTATTACTAATACTATCTAACATTTATATGGCATTTTGAAGTTGCAAAGCTCTTTACATACATTATCTCATTTGACTATCATAATAACCCTGTGATGCAGATGCTATTATAGTCTTAATTTTATACACAGGGAAACTGAGGCTTAGGAACATTACGGAACCTGCCAAGGTTCACCCAGTTTGTGTCAGAGACAGTGCTTCCTAACTCCAAATCCAGCACTCTTGCCACTATACCACAATACCCCTCTATGAAGCAGAACCAAGAAAACGATGTACACAATGAAAACAATAATGTAAACTGAAGCTACTGTAAACATTGCTGAATGCTGTGTAATTAAAATGATCAACCTTAGCCCCAAAGAAGACATGAAAAAGTAAACCTTCCTCCATTTTCTGCAAAGGTATGGAATACCGTATAGACTGTGAGACATTTGATATGCTAGTTACTTGGCTGTACTATTTTTTTCTTTTTTTTCTTGCTCTTTATGACAAGGAATTAGAAATACCTCTCCTATATGGGAAGAGAAAAGAGAGACAGATATGGAAATAGAGTTTATTTTTAAAATATCAATTTAAAAAAAAAAATTTTTCCAGGTCTAGGACTTTGCTAAAGGGAAAAAGGACTTGGGGCAGGTTAAGTGGCACAGTGAGTAGAGCACCAGCCCTGGAGCCAGGATGACCTGAGTTCAAATCTGACCTCGGCTACCTGACACACTTACTAGCTGTGTGATGTTGGGCAAGTCACTTAATCCCAACTGCCCTGCCCTCCCACCTCCAAAAAAAAAAAAAAAGTGGGGGGGGGAAGGACCAGAGAGCTGGTGCTACCTCAGCTCACTGGTCCAACATTTCTCCATAGAATATACTGGAAACTGAATGTTGCATACCTTATCAGACATGGTTGATAAGTCAGTTTGTTTGACTTGGCTATCTTAGAAGTTAAGGTTCCATTTGGGGGAAGGGGAAGATATTAGGAAATGACAGAAGCAAATAAGAAAAAAAAAGCATCAATAATTTTTTTTTAAAAGTTATACTGGACGAATGCTCATATACCTAGTGTAGACCACAGTCCACTATGGTCAAGCTTGGCCCCAGATCTGTGTGGGACAGAAACAGTGAATACTTATTCACTCTTCCCCTTCCAAACCACAGGCAGAGGCAAGCAGCTGGCTATTCCTTTAATTTCAACCTTTATTTATCCTGGAGAGAACAAAGCAACCATGGCTGCCAGCAAATGCTTCTCTGGGCCCAGGGAACATTCTTTGTTCTTTCTAGTCACTACTAGAAAACAGAAACAAACCAGGTTGGAATTCAATGCGTTCTTTTGGTGAATTAGGGTCAAAAATTTAGTACTCTAAATTTAAGAAACATCTAAGTAAGAATCAGACACATAGAGATATAAGCAGGGACTACACAGACAGTAACACAGCATTGATAGCTACTAAGCCTAAAGAATGAGGGAAAAAGATATTAGGCAGTTTGGATATAATATAGGGTTATAAATACATTAGAAACTTGCTCTAACACTGCCTTGGTTCTTCAGCAACTATATCCTTTGGAATAGCATTCAAGAGAGCTCCACTTTCAAGTAAATTTTGTAATAAGCTAGAATCTTGCCAGAACATTGTTCCTGGGATCTATGCAATAAGTCTGTGACACAGTTGATCCCATTTTATAATAAGGTACTTCTGGCACTTTTAATAACTGGGTTCCCTTGAATGAAATATGAGTCTCCATATTGTGTTGAAAGATTTCAGTTTATTTTACATATACCAGGAGAATTTAAACAGACATATTTAAAGAGTCTGACAATTTTCTCCCAAATTCTCTTCTACTAGATCTACAGAAGGTATGACTCAGTAAGAATCTTCAAAAATTCAGAGGTCAAAATAAAAGCCCAAAACCTATTCTTAATAAAAACTCAGCACTAGATAAGCTGATGTTAAAGAAGGCAGTTAGTAAAGGAAGTCACCTAATAAAAAGAAAGGTAGGATCTACTTGTGTTGTTAAGCAAAATTGTCTCCTTAGCATGGCTTTTGTTTACTTTGAGTGAAAGTACTTTCAGCTGTTAAATGCTAAGCCCCAGGCCCAAAGCCCTATCAGGTGTGAAACCTGTGTGGGTGTAGATTGATGACTTAAGAGGGG
>CM053622.1:570385526-570402720 GCA_028646595.1 Phalanger gymnotis
GGCTGGTTCACGGATCTGCTGCGGTGGGGCCTAAATAAATTTTTTGTTGTTTTCTACTTAGAGAATCTCTCATACCTTGCGATTTCGAACCATTCAAACATATACGTGATTATATTTGAGATTATAAATTCGGCCTTCCTACTACACTACTTTCCTCATTTATTCAAGTATTTATTATTTTTCAGCTATACTAATTCCAACAGTATTAGAAACAACATGCCTGGGGCGGGGGGGGGGGGGGGGGGGGGGGGGGGGGGGGGGGGGGGGGGGGGGGGGGGGGGGGGGGGGGGGGGGGGGGGGAAGGGTGTGGGGGGCGGAGAACGTCACTTTTGTGCACAGACTTTGAATATAATATAATTAGGTTTCAAATGTGAACAAAACTTTTCAATTTAATTTTAAAATCTCAATACCTCATTTTACTTCAAAAACAACAGCAAGACCAGATTAGCATATGCAAAAAGCCAATTAAAAAATTAAACAATGACATGCATCTTCAAAATAAACTTAACACTCATGAGCTAGATGTTACAATATCCATTTTAAAGAAAAAGTGAAACTGAAAGCTTATGTCACTTAGGACACTAGGAGAATTGACATCAAATCTAGAATCAAAGGGAAAATATTATTTGGTCAGAGCACATCATTCCCATTTATTTTAATTCCATGCTAAGCATTAAAGATAACTTCTACACCTACCTGAAGCTGTGCCACAGCATGGTGGTACCCACCATGCTGAAGAAAAGATGCTTGCAATCACATCAGGTGGAAAGAGTGTGACATTTCTCTGAATCTGAAGTAGATTTAATACTAATGCAAGAAACACTCCAATCAAAAATAGAACTACTCCACGTATCATCAAGTTCATACTCCGACTAGTGACAGAAGAAATGTATGGCCCACACTTTGGGGGCACAGATGATGCTGTCTCTCTCTCTGCCATAGTTTCGTAAGTTGAATAACTTCTAACGATCACAGTAGATAATAGACTTTTCATCAGTATTTCATCTTGTCCTAAATTAGAATCTACCAAAAATCCTGCCAAAAAAAAAGATAAAGGTGAAAAATCAGCATGAGTAATTGTTCAACTTTTTTGCTGAATTCAAAATGACTTATTTTAGAGATTAAATTATAAAATAACTGGATCCAAATTCACATAAATAGTACAGGTATCTACTGAAGACAGTTAATTTTAAAAGATACAATGTAAATGATAATGAAAAATTATTGTTCGGTTGTTTCAGTAGTGTCCGACTCTTCATGACCCCATTTGGGGTTTCTTGGTAAAGAGTAGTTAGCCATTTCCTTCTCCAGTTCATTTTATAGATGAGGAACTGAGACAAACAGGGTTAAGGGTGACATAGCTAATTGTCAAAGGCCAGATTTGAACTCAGAAAGATGAGCCTTCCTGACTCCAGGCCCAGCACTCTATCCACTGCACCACCTTGTTGCCTGAAATGAAATTTAACTTAAAAAAAAAATGTTACAGCTTGTTTATTGGGGGGAAAAAGTGAGAAAATTGTAACACTGGAGAATCTGATAAACGGTTAGAATGAATAATGGAGAGAAATGAATATGTCAGCTTCTACTAGAGTATAAATTCCTTCGGGCCAGAGTCCATCATTTCTAATTCTTTTGTTTCCCCTTAGTTATATAGATAGCTGGTTGTGAGAAGTTAGTACATTCTAAGAATGAGACTGCCATTTATTTCCTTTTTTATAACACAAGTTGATCTGCTCAAGTATAACAACCTATTAAAGTATAAAAAAATATTTTTTTTCTATCAAAGGAAAAAGGTCTGTCTTCAAATTGCACTGTTTGATTTTCTGTAGTAGCTAATATGATTTAGAGAACACAAAGGAATTCTGTAAAGCGCAGGCGGACCTTAGTTACTGATGTATACAGGACATCATCAGCATGGATTCCAAGAACAGATAAGAAGGTCTTTAGAATAAGGTCCTAGGGTGTTAGTTTTTCCATTTATAAAAGAATAAAAGCTTTTCATTCAATCATTTTCTCTTGCATGAGTCAATGTTTAAATAACTAAGATACATAAGCAAATGACATCTGGAGTTAGAGCAAACTAATACTGCTTAATTTTACCCTCTTCAGACCCTAACTGAAAAAATCCTCAGATTGGCCAGATTTCAATTCGTATTACAAAATACAAATTCAAATGAAAATAAAAGTCTGTATCTAATCTTAAAAAGGAACTGTCTAAATCAAACCATAAAGTGTTCCCCCCTAATTCTTTTCATTCAAGTTTATCGATCACTAGAGGTGATTTTGTGGGACAGATGAAGCATATACAACATATTTTAGAGTAGTCTCTATAGAAGAAACAAAATCAGCACATTATAAATCGAACTATAATTAAAGGCCTTTTCAATAGTATCAGGTGACAAGTTGTTTGGTGTTTTTTTTTTGTTTGTTTTTTTTTTTATCAGTTATCTGGAAGGCACTCATTTAAAGGACTAACTTTCAAACATGAACCAAAAAGCTGTCTGAGAAGCTTTTGTAGAACTCACATAACATTTTCCTACAGAGAACAACATAATTACCTTTCAAAGACCAATATCAATGTAGCTGCATGCAGCACTTTGAAGTTATAATACTGCCTTTCTTGCTTTTGGAAAAAATAACAGTACTCGAGTTTTACAAAGAGTGTAGGCATGCATGCAAAACAATACCCAGCCTCAACTTATGAATAAGACTGTTCTAAAAATTCATTTTTTAGTTAGCAGTTTGGAAGTCTGATTACATTTCCCTATAGAAATGTAATGTATTATATCATATGCATATGATATATAAAATATACATACATATATATGTATATACATACACGTGATGGCAACGGCAACTAGTTAATCCACACTGTTCTATAGCTCAAACTAGATATAAACTAGATCATGATAGTCAATTTGCTCAAGAGTAAAGAATGATGGTCTTAGAGGCAGGAGAACTGGATTCCAATCCTGCTGTGACACTTATTAGCAAGCAAGGTGACCACGGCAAGTCACTTCATTTCTCAGAGCCTATCTTTCTCATCATAAAATGGGAAATGAGGATGTGGCATAAAAAGCATTTTGTGAACCTTACAGCACTATATAAATGTTATTATCATCATTTAGAAGACAGATTTCATAGGAAATTGTGCTTCCCTCTAACTGGGGATGCCATGAATGAATCCTCAGCTGCCTCAGCACTAAGATGGCGCAGGAGCTCAAGCCACTCTCTGGAAGAGGATCCAGAGAGAGTTTCCATAGTTGGAACTCTAGGAGTGACTTTACAAGTGCTAAAACATATGTTTCATGATACGCAAAATATTCATTAAGGTGGGGATTATCTCTATAGAGCAGACTTTATTTTAACTTTTGTCTTATAGTGGCTCCAAATGAGTTAGTTACCAAAAGCACTGGAATATAACAATCTCAGCTATATATTCTCACAGCATGGACCCCAAAATACTATACTAATTTGAGTACAGTCTGTACTGAATAAATTCCTAAAATGAAATTTCTTGGAAAGGAAAAAATACATACGTATACTGAAAAATAACACTAATTATAAATTATTCAGGCTTTATCTTCTCCAGATTTAAGGAAGGAAAGTAGGACCAATGTTCGAACTAACATAGTTGATAGGTATGTATGCATGCATGTATGTATGTGTGTGTGCGTCCTATCTTTTAAGGTAAAGTGACATTCTAAAGCTTAAAAAAAAGTTGAGGACATACTTTATATTTGGATTACTGTCAGTATCCTCTAGCTTTGAGTGGCTACCATAAAGTTTTCTGCCCTCTGCTCTAACCCTCTAGGAGAACAATATCTGAGAAACGCAAAGTAATCTAACACCTCACTGATTTTCTGTGTGTATATCTCTAAAAATGGAAACATGCCTTATGTTAAGAAATTCTTAAGAAAACAACAGCATAAATGTTAAATTTTTAAGGTAATTTCAGGCTTGATAGCAGCAAAGTATTGTGGAAAGCATGCTGGTCAAAGGGCATGACCTGAATTCCAGCACTGTGACCTTGGGCAACTCACTTAACCTAACTGCCTCAATTTCCTCATCTGTTAAGCAAAAGAGTTGGACTAGACAATCTCTAAGGTCCCTTTCAGCTCTAATCTATGATCCTTCAATCACCAGTTAGGTGTTCTTAAGCTTTTTTGTATCATGGAACTCCTCTGGCAGACTGGTGAAATTTTTGGACCCCTTCTTGGAATAATGTATTTAAATGCATAAAATAAAGTCAATTATATTGAAATATGGTTATCACAAGTTCATGAATCTCATATTAAGAACTCTTTTATAGCCTTTTAATCCCTTAGCAACTTCCTAAAATTGTTTACTTATGCTACTGTACTGCTACTGTTTACGTAAGCCTTACCTGCAGCATTTATGTAATTCTAGCTCATCAATATAACCTTTATAACTGACAGAATCCATTTGTTTTATGTAATAGCTTGAAAAAAAGTCAAGGAAAACTACATGAGACCACCTCTCTGAGTAGCCAAAAAAAAAAAAGGTTTCATAATTAATCAGCAGGTCAGAATAATTTTAAACATGTAAGGGAAATTTTAGGGACCCAACCCCAAACTTATCATTTCAGAGATAAGCAACCTAAAGCCCACAGGCCAAACTTTGTAAAAAGAAAATAAAACAAGAAGGCTGCTAGACAGCCAAAGTATGTACCATCAAGCCTGGCCAGCAGCCTCAAAAACAAACTCTGTTGGTCACTAAGGGAACTGGGTAAAAGAGTTTAGGCAGATCAATGCTGACCCACCAACAGTATTTTTACAAAAAAAAAAAATCAAAGTGCATGTCTAGTTACTGATTGTGGGTTAAGAGTATGATTTCACATACAAATACATGATATATATGGAATAATAAAATGTGGCCCACAAAATCACAGAAATCGAGTTTGAAGGGCTTCCAGTGACCATTTAGTCTAACCTCCTGATTTTACTTATGAGGAAACTAAGGTTTGGAGGTCAAGTCACCTGCCAAATGTCGAACAGGTAGTAACTTCATGTCCTAGGATCTGGGTTGTACTTCCAAAGCAGCCACTATTAATTTTGGAATTCATAGGATTGTACATTTAGAGCTTTCTCTCCATAAGTGAGAAAACCGAGCACCAAGGAAATGAAATTACATTCCCAAGGCCACCCAGGTAAATATAATATAAGGATCACAGACAGAATTTGAGCCCAGATCCTCAAATCTGACTCCAGATTCAGTATTCTTTCCACTGCACCATGCTGACTCCTGGGGGTCCTTACCAAGTCACTTAAACAGGATGAAAAGTAAAGTCTTTTCTACTCTACAACAGAGAGACAGGCTTCTCATGAAAAGTAATGTCTTTTCTACACTACAACAGAGGCAGGCTTCTCAGGGTATAAAAGAAATCGATACAGGATAGAATAGAAACGATAAGAGAAATTTTCGTTCATAATGTTGTATGTAACTTCAAGGCTACATTTTGTTATTTAACCACCTTTCCTTTCAGAGTAATTTTTCTTAAACTTGGGAGGGAAAAAAACAACTGAACTAAAAGTCAGGAGATGTGTTTGCTTGGTCAACTCACAACCTCTGTGGGCCCAAATTTCTTGAGCTGTACAAATGAGGGGGCTAGATGATTACTAAAGTTCTTTTCGGTGCTAATGTATGATTGTTTTGTAGTAAATGACAACTCTACTAAGAGTGTGGGGCACTTGTATTATTACTAAGAACTTCTTAAAGTAATCGACCATTATAATTTATGATGTAATCTTAATCATAGGAATAGGAGGGATCTTAAATCTTTTCATGAAAATAGGTACTGCAAAGTCACATAACAGGTAACTTTTAAGGTAACTTTTTAAGAATCAGATGTATCTTAATGACTGTAATATATATCGCAAAAATCAAATATAGTACTCTCCATGTTCAAATGATTACTGAAGACCCTATATTATGTGTCTTTCCTAAGATAACCTGTATTGGGGGCCTTCTGAGAGAGAAGCTATAAAAATAATGAAGGCGAATTACTACTGTCACTTCTCTTTCATATGGTTAATCTCTGCAATGCTTTCTTAATTAGGGCTGTATTCCTAAAATAGTAACATTTGTCATTAGACTAATTCAGCAAGTCTGGTAAACCAAGCAGGTTAACTCTTCCTAAATTAAAACAAAGTCAATTCAGAAGGTACCTAAGCAGGGTTAAATATTTTAACCTAAACACACTCAGGAAAAAGATATGCACCATAAAACTATGGGAGAAAAAACTTACTGTTGTCCACTTCATATTAAAATCTACTAAAAGCCTCTCACACTAGAATACAGTCAGAAAGCAGTAACTAAAATACTTTCCCATTCTACTACTGTTTTTCAATGCCAAATGCAGTTAACATTTGGAATTTGTTTTCAGATAACATTCAAGTATTTCTTTTCAAATGAAAACATTTTACCCTTTACGTTCAATGAAGACACCAAAGCTACAGGTATCATATTTTGGAAATCTCCCTCTTTCCAAACAGACATGAGTCATGATCCAGACACTTTACTCTAGAAGTGCTCTATAAACAACTTTGACAGAAAATGCTACCCAAAAAAAAGTGCAAGAAAAGAACAATTGGAGGAAAAAACGAAAGGAGAGGAAATGAGTTAATATCTGATTTTTCCCCTCTCTGATTTCTACTACTCTCTTCTCCACTCTTTTTTGCTCAACGGTTTATCAGTCAAACCTTAAAGACTGAAATAATAATCTAACTACTCATTGACCTATTTCTCTCAAAAAAAAAAAGGGGGTCAATTTTCTTTTGCAATTTTGAATTCATCTTTTTTCCTAAACAAACTTCTGTAGTTCAGGAATCTACAGGAATCCTTACTCCACCCCTCCCCTTTGTAGCAACGTAGAAGAGATACACCTCAGAAACAGTTCTTAAAAAAAAAAAAAGTAACCACCTTGACCGTTCTACGGTTTCCTAAAGCTTGTTTGGAAAAACTACTGTTTCCCAGTCCTAAGTTTCAACACTTCCTGGACAGTTGCAATCAAAATAGAATCTACGAAAGCAAGTCAATTCCCATGGCTCACAACCTACCCCCTCCCCCCCCAACCCCAGTTACCAACATTCTACTTAGAGGAGCCAGGCGAGAGTTGCCCGTGGTCTCTGTGCACACCAGGTTATTCACCCCCTCCCCAAGCATTCGTATGCAGGTGCTCCCCCCACTTCCCCATCCATTTCTCGAGTCCGCAGTATCCCCGCGCCCATCCCGGGCAAAGGCTACCTGTGCGCATCCGTCTCAGCAGCCTGACCTTCCCCTGCCTGCAGCCTCAGCTCCCACATAGACCTAAGTCAACATCTGGGGCTCGCAGGCTCCCTGATCCCGGCAACCCCCCACCCCCGCCTCCTGACAGACGCAGGGCCCCCTCCTGGACCCCAAGCTCCCCTCTCCGCCTCCTCCTCCTCTTCTCCAGGCCCCTGCGAACTGGCCCCCAACCCCGGCCGCCACGACGAGGGGCTGCTCGCCAATGCCAAGCCCTCGGAACCGCTGGGGCCTCCCACGAGCCGACGCATCGCCAGAGGGGTCCCGTAGCAAGGGCAGCCTCTCTGCTCAAGCCTATCCCTTCAGCGCCCGGTGCCGCCGCCAGAGCCCCCGGCCCCTCCTCGCCCCCAATAACTCACCCCAGCTTCCGCCATCTTTCCCGGTCGAGCCCACCCCTCCACCATCCCTACCACCGGCCGCCACTCCCCCCCACCGGGTTCCCCCGAGCTCCTCCCCCCTTCTGTCTCGTACGCCTGCGCATCCGCGGAGGCTCCGGGAAGGGCGGCTTCCGGCAGGCGCGCGTTCTGACTTCGGAGCTGGAGGCCCGCAAGTTCTGGCACAACAACTTCCGGTCTCCGAAGAGGTGACGCTGGCGGGGCCCGCTGGGTTGGCTCCGCCGCAGCTCTTGTGACTGGGCTGGCTGTGGATCAGAAAACGGTCCGCTCTCCGTGGGCGGGGGTGAGGGAGACGTGCGCACACACACGCACACGCTCGCGGGAGCCTGACCCGCTCCAAGGCCTGATGGGGGCTGGCGAGCTTGGTTGCCCGGGCAGAGTCGGTAGTCGCAGCCATCACGCTCTCGGCGGGCTCGGGACCCGGGCAGCAGTGGGCACGAGCCCCTAGGTTTGGAATGGGAAATAATGGAGCCCAGAGCCCCACCCTTCCTAAATGCGGAAACGTGGACCCAAAGAAGGGAATGACTTGCCCAAGGTCATGCAGGTTGCCCGGCCTGACTTTTGACCCTGGTTGTTGTGACGCCTAAGTTCAGCCCTTTTCAGGCAATCAAATAAGCAATTGTTAAACACCCACTATTTGCTAATAGGGCAAAAGGTGGTGTAGTGTGACCTTGGGCAAGTAACTTAACCTCCATTTGCCTCAATTCCATGTTGGGGACGACATTGGAGAAGGAAAGAAAGATGGCAAACCATTCCAGTATCTTTGCCAGGAAAATCCCTTGGACAAAGTCCGTGGAATAGGACAGGACTGAACCGCAACACTTGCTAAACATTCTAGATGCAAATAAAGTGGGACCCAAGTGCTGGACCGATCCCCTGAGCAGGCTCTGAGCTGTTGGACTGTGAGCTTCTGCTGAGAGCCCCTTGCTGGAACAAAAGGAAATCTTTATTAAATGAGATAACGTGCAAATTGCTTTGCAAGCCTTGAAGCTGTTACACACATGCTAGTTTTTGTTTTGTTTTTTGTAAAGCGGCTGCCATTTGAAAGTTGAGAAATAGGCACATTGTTCATTTTCTACCATCTTAGGACCATAATATTTACCAGGAACGAACCAAAGAGAAGATTTAGGTACCTTGAGTCATTAGAATAATAGAGCTTGAAGCTGGCCTTGAAATCAGTTTACATTCACCCCTGAGGATATTGAGAGATTAAGTGATTTGCCAAAGGTCTTAAGTAGCCTTGAGAAACTTGGTTTCCCCGATTCCCAGTCTTCTTTCCATGCTGCTTCACTTTATTTTGCCTTTAGCAGTATGTTGAAAGTGTCCTCCAAACCTTCATGTTTTATTTTCCTAAATTTTGCTATCACTTCCTCGAGGGTGGGGATTATATTCTGCATCTTTCATAATTCCCCACATTGCATAAGATAGTGCAAAATGGCATAGTAGACAGAGCATTGGATTTATATTAAGCTGGTGTGGGTTAGAATTCTGACTTTGCTATTACCTCATGAGTAAATCTTGCGTCTCTCTTGAGTTATCTGTAAAAATGAAGCAGTTAAACCAGACATCTGAAAGACCTTCCCACTCCAAATCTATGGTGCTGTGATTGCTACCCGATCAGTAGTGCAGAGCCCAGGCTTCACAGAATCTAATTTCTAAAATTTATTTTATGATGACAATATGTAAGTCCCTTGATACTCAGAAGTTCAGGCTCCTGGTGTGTCTAAAGTGAGTTTTGTGAAACCATCATTATTAAACATATGGTGAATGACTAAAGAGTATCCTGAGGAGCTTTTGACCCCTCCTCCCCCCAAAAAAATACAAGAGAAGCTCCTTTTATGGAATTTACAAATTACCTAGCAATTTAGCGCATTGTCTTTTCATTGTGACCAGCTTTAGAATGTTCCTGAAGGATATAATCTGTGCTAGATGAAGAAGAGTTGCATGATTGCTAGAAGTTTGTGCAATTCCTGATCAGTTTTACCATTTTCTTAGGATTATCACATCTGGCCTAATATATTCACACAGTTCCCATTCAGTAGGAGCCTATGATATAAAGGAGATAGTTACATAAGACTAAAAGAATGGACAAAACAAGGGCCAACTTATATAAATATAAGGGGGGGGCAGTAGGATAGATTTCACATTTTTAGCCTTAATCAGGACGGTCTTTCCTGAAAGATAAGGGGAAGACTAAGTCAGAAGTCAGTACTCAGCAAACTGTGGCTTTGATATTTATATGAGTTGGCCCTTGTTTTCTTCATTCTTTTAATCTTATGTAACTATCTCCTTTATATCATAGGCTCCTACTGAATGGGAACTGTGAATATATTAGGCCAGATGTGATAATCCTAAGAAAATGGTAAAATGTTCAAAAATAGTCTCATTAAGAATACATAAATAATGTGCAAAGACAGCTATTCCTTCCTCTTCTTCCCTACCCCCATTGCCTTAGCCAAGGCTTTAATACATCTTAATAGGGCCTTAAGGAAATCTTAATGAAAACCATTAGACAGTATAACTTCTCCATGTTCCCAATACCCTGTGTTTCATTTATTGCATTCTATGGTGATTGAGGATGGAAATGAGAAAATCCCAAGTGAGTTAATTTCCAAAACCAAATTAACTGAGAAATAGGACTATTCTAAGTAATCTATGACATTTTAGTAGGACAAGTCCTAGATTATGTGTTAGGAAGACTAGAGTTTAATCCAGGCTCTGTCACTGACCAGCTGTATAACCCCAAGCAAAGTCATTTAACTTCTTTGGGCCTGAATTTCCTCCATCTATAAAAGGAAGGAATTGGATTAAATCATCATTATCTTTCCTCTACAACTTAGCAGGTTGTGATGCCAATCAGTGATGAAAGATCTTTCCTGCCCATTCAATAGGCCTCAGGTGGGGCTAAGGGAGGCTTGATTAGAGGCAGGCCTACATCCTTTACATACTAAATGCTAAGCCCCAGGTCTACACCCTTTCACTGATTGGGCCTGAGGCCCTTGGGCCCTAAAAAGAGTGTATATACCCAGAAGGTAGCCATTAAGGTCAGAATTCAGCCCAAGGAGAAGAAGTAAGAACTCTGAAACAACAGAGCTGAGAATCTGCAGACTATCAAGCTACAGAACTCAGAGAACTTTGGAGAGATGAGAGAGCTGCAGAGAGTGCAGAGCACAGAGTGAAAACCAGGGAGCTTCAGAGAACTGAGGAGAGAGAGTACACAGGCAAGCAGACAGTTGGGATTCATGAGTGAGTGTTTACAGGAAGGCCCCAGCAGGGGGAAAGGTTACAGGATGATTTGGTTCCTTGCTGTAATACTGTTATAATTTCCTTGTTATTATATTGAGATGGACTTACTGGTTTTGGAGTACAATTACTGCTATATTGAATTGGAATTACTGGTTCTGAGATTTGGTCCTCTGGTGCCTAATAAATGTTATATTTCCTCTGCCTTCTACCTAGAGAATCTCTTACACTTTGCAATTCCAAACTACACAGACATGTTCATGGTCATCTTCGAGGTCATGAATCTTGCCTTACTAATACATTTGGCAACAAGGATGGGATCACAAAGTATAGTGCCTCTATTTGTTCCAGGATCCATAGCCATTTAGATTGTAAGGCCAAGGATCCTGGGAGGGGTAGAAATGTAATGGCAAGCAAAGTGGGATTTTTGCTGGATGAATGTGTGTTGAGTTTTAGCCAATCAGATGTGGATGAACTCAGCCAATTAGGGACCTGAGTTCTAGCCAATCAGATGTGGATGAATTCAGCCAATCAGGGCCCTGAATTCTAGACAATCAGATGGCGAGAATTGTATATAAAGAGAGCCCAGAGCGTGAGAGAAGCAGACATCAAGAGGGAATTGAAGAGAAGATGTTGAGAGAGCTGCCAGCTTCTAACTGAGAAGAAACCTAAAAGAGCTGGGAAGAGCCTCCAAGAGCATAGAGGAGACCCTCTGGGAGAGAGAAGACCTTTGATGGCAGAGACTTGCTGAAGGAGCCTCTGAACTTTGGAGGTGAGTGAAGCCGTAGGATAGAGACCTGCCCATGGGAAGGAGGCTTAGCTTAAGCCCCTTTTGAGAGTTGTTAAAGTGAACTGAGTGTTAACACAGAGCCTCTGGACTTTGAAGGTGAATTGAGCTGGTGGTGTTGGTGGTGTGTGTTTCTGCCCTGTTAAGCTTTATTTTCCCAGAAACAGAAGCTGTGGGCAGGAACCCCTGGAGCCTGCTGTTGGGCAGGAGCTTGGAGTGGAGCAGTCCCTGTGAGCTGAGGCCTGGTGCAGGAGCAGAGCACTGCCTGCATGTGAATCCAGGTGAGAGTCAGAAGCGGTCAGCCTACAGAGGAGGAGCCATGGGACTTGGAGGTCAACCTTGGGTCAAGATGAAAGAGGACTTTGCTTGGATGTTTGGTAATAGTTAAGGAAATTGTTCTTACTGTGACCTAGGGGTGGATGATGTGGTATTTTCTGCTACTCCATAAAGATATGTTGTGCTAAGGAAGACCTTAGCTTGGGACCCCCTGCTGTATGGATAAGTTTTATGGGGATGCAATGATATATACAATGGAGTGTGATTCTGTAACCTAGGTGTACATATGAGATAAATGATATACTTTGCCTAAGGATGTTGCCATTAATGTTATACTATGCTTTATTGAGCAATGCTTCGGTTTATTGCTAAATAAATAATAGAGAGTTCATTATACTATGCGATTGGATCCCTGAAATTGATCACAGCAGTGGTCCTCCGATGTGCTGCCGTGATTGGCAATACAGAGGTCCAAAACTTACTTTTCCTCCCAAGTCTCTCTTCCAGTGTCCCTGTTATTGACAAGGATACTGCCATCTTCCTGGTCATCTCATCATTCTCAGTCTCCCCAAATACAGTCTGTTGCCAAATATTGCCATTTCTATTTAATAGCATCTCTTAAAGACTTCTTCACTCACAGAACTGCAATTCTAGTCCAGTCCCTTATTACTTCTGACCTGCTCTACTGTAATAGGCTTCTAACCCAGTGTCCTGCATCTTCTCTCCCTTTCTAGTCCATCATCCACTCAGCTGCCAAGGTAATTTTTCTAAATTGAAGGCTTGACCCTGTGTAGTAGGAAGGCCGAATTTATGATCTCAAAGTATCATATATATATATATATATATTTGAATGGTTTGAAATCGCAAGGTATGTAGAATTCTCTAAGAAGACATCAAGACATTTATTCAGGCCCCAGAGCAACAAATTAGCGAACCAGCCTCCCCATTCCAACATTGTGATCACAAGCCTCCAGGCCCAGTAGGCCCGCCTCACAAGAGTAGCCAGGAGGCCACAGAAAAATAAGATGACATAAATCATATTCACTGGCCTCAAGTCCTTGCTCAAACTCCTGGGTCCACACACGGGTAGGCTTTGCTTTGGCTTTAGCTGTAGTTTTTCGACTCTCCTCGCAGCCAAGCCTCTGGCATTCTCAAGCCCCACCTCAACCACCAGAGACCAGAGGTTCCCCAGTTGGCCCCTCTTAAGTCATTAATCTAAGCCCCACACAGGTTTCACACCTTTATACTTTGGGCCTGGGGCTTATAGCACTTGACAGGTGAAAGTACTTTCACAAAATAAACAAAAGCCAAACTCCTCAAGGGCACCAGTTAATCTAAGCCCATTTTGCCTTACTGGCACACCCTGTCAGCTCCTCCATCCTCCCTCCCACCAGTGTCACCCTATTACTTCCAAAATCAAACTCTTTATTTTGGCATTTAAAGCTTTTCATAACTTGTCCCTTTTCTACCTTTCGGTCTTCCTGTACTTCTCTATACACACTACATTTCAGCAACAATGACCGTGCAATTATTGCTAGAAAGAAACACTACATCTCTCTTCTCCTTGCCTTTGTATTTGCTATCTTCTACATGTGGAATGCTTTGTCTCCTGCCCTCTGCCTCTTAATTTCGCTATTCAAGACTCAGCTAAAATTCCACCTACTCAAGGAGGCCTTTTTCCACATCTCCCAAACCCTCCTAATCCCTAATGCCTTCCCCTCTCAGATTGCCCTCCATCTTTGATTTGATTTTTTTAATTAAACTTGATTTTTTTCAATCAGCAAAAATCTGCCTTCTTAACCTCCCACTCTTACTCCACCCCTCACTTGGGAATTAAAGATTCCCATAACAAATATGTATAGTTAAAACAAACTTCCATATTGTTCATGTCCAAAAAAAATTTGTGTCATTCTTGCACTCTGAGCCCTTCATCATCATCATCCTCAGGAATCATTGTTGATCATTGTGACAATAAGAGTTCGTAATTCTTTCAGTGTTGTTTGCCTTTACCATATTGGTGTCATATAAATGGTCGTATTCACTTCATTTGGTATCAGATCATACAAGTCTTCCCAAGTTTCTCTGAAATCACCCTCTTTATCATCGGTTACAATAGCATTCCATCAAATTATATACCATAAATTGTCCATCTATTCCCCGATTTATGGGTCCTCCCTCGAATTGCCACCCCAAAAGAGCTATAAATATTTTTGTACCTCCTTAGAGTTAATATTTTGCTTAGGACTTGATCCCTTCTTCAACCTATCCTTTTTATTCCTCTCCCTGCTTCTCCCCTTTCCCTCTTGTTCCTTATTGAATGAAATGTATTTCTGTACCCAACTGTATATATCAATGCATATTCTTCCTTCCTTTACCCATTTCAGTTAAGAGTGAGGATAAAGTGTCAGTTGCCCCCCCACTTCCTTTTCACTTGATAGATGTCTACTTGTGCACCCTAATTATGTGAGAGCATTTTTCTTAACCTTCCTTTCCCTTCCTGTCCCCCAAGGATATTCCTTTTCCCCTCTCTGTTCTCTTAAGATCAAGACAAAACAGAACTGCTCCTGGGACATGTCTAGTTAGACTGCCTTAATGACCCCTGATAAGACTCAGAGGGAACACATGAATCATCTCCCTATGATAGAATGTAAGCAGTTTATCCTTGCTTAATCAGTCATCATTCATATGCACCAGTTTGTTTCCCTTAACTGCTGTGTTTGAGCTTCAAAGTTTCTACGCAGCTCTGCTGGTCTTTTTGTCAGGAATGCTTGGAAGTCCTTTTTCATTAAAAGTCCCATCCCCCCATCCATCGTATTATATTTAATTTTGCTGGATAAGTTATTTTTGGCTGTAAGCCTATATGTTTTGCTTTCAAGAACATATTCCTAGTTTTCTAATTCTTTATAGTGGAGGCTAAGTCATGTGTAATCCTGACTGAGGTTCATTGGTACTTGAATTCTGGCTGCTTGTATTTTTTTCTTTGGTCATGAAGCTCTGGATTCTGGCTTTAATGTTTCTGGGAATTTTCATTTAAGAGTTTCAGGAAGTGATTGATAGATTTTTTCTATTTCTGCTTTGCCCTCTGGTTCTAAGGGATCTGGGCAATTTTCTTTTGTCGTTTTTTGAAATATGATTCAAAGCCCTTTTTTTAAAAGTCATATCATTCAGATAGTTCATTTCTTAAATTTTTATTCCTCAATCTCTTGTCCTGGTCAATTGTTTTTGCTATGAGATACTTTACAAATTTTCTATTTTTTCAGTCTTTTGATTTTGTTTTAATGTTTCTCGTTGTCTCATGGAGTCATTGGCTTTGATTTGGTCCATGCTAATTTTCAGGGAATGTGTTGCTTGGACAGGATTTTGTACCTTTTGTGAGAAGCTATTAATTCCCTTTCCAGTTCTTTCTTCCATAGCTCTTATTTTTCTCCCAATTTCTTCCTCTGATAATCTCATTTATAAACTTTTTTAAAAAAGTGTATTCTCCTTAAGGGCACATACTAAATTTTTGCCTTTCTTTGTATCTCTAGCACTTATCACAGCACCTGGCACATAGTTTTGTGAATAAATATGATTAATAATGCTTGTTGACTTATAAGGTCTTTTCCACCTCTAAAAACACTTGTGATTCAATCACTGCTTACCAGAGGAAGAAAAGACAATGAAATGTTTGCTTTCTTAACATCATTATATTTTGATGATCACCCCCAACAGAAGGAACTAATAAGGTAAACCAAAATAAGTTCCTTTACTTACTTAACATAAATATTGACTGTAGTTTACTTGCCCCACTCAAGTGAGACATTGTTAGATGAATTAATGATAGCTCAAGCCTTCATGACTAAACTTGATAGTAAACTTCCCAGAACCTTGAGCTGGGAAACCTAAGCTAAGAAAATAAAATGCTATTAAAAGTTTAAAACACTCTTTGTACTGAATATGTAGCCAAGGTCTTGCTTCATCTGTCTATATTGTCATTCCACGTTACCGTTAATTCCCTAGAAAAGCATCATGGTGAAGTGGGACATCTTGTAAATAAGATAGCACAGGGAACAACAGGATAACCTCAAAAGGCCAGGAAATTTCCCTTTGTTAAACCAGCAGAATGATAGAAAAATTACTATTGTTTTTCACAATGCACACTGAATTGTGGGGCCACATCCAGTTGTCCTTACCTATATCTGGCCACTGGACCCAGATGGCTCCAGAGGAGAAAATGAGGCTGGTGGGAGCAGAGCCAAGATGGTGACTAGAAAGCAGGGACTTGCATGAGCTTCCCACCAAAAACCTATAAAAAATGGCTCTGAATTCTAGAACTGCAGAACCCACAAAATAGCAGAGGGAAGCAGGGCTCCAGCCCAGGACAGCCAGGTTGGTCACTGGGTAAGGTCTATCACACATGGAGCTGGGAGCAGGAGGGGAGCCGAGCCAGCCCTAGCACCCTGAATCAGTGAGCTGTGGCATTTACCAGACTTCTCAACCCACAAACACCAAAGACAACAGAGAAGGTTAGTGGGAAAAGCTGTGGGGGACAGAGTTCAGAGTTCGGCCCCAGGGGCGGCGGCGGGGGCGGGGGGCAGGGAGGGTGGTGCAGCTACAGAACTACAGCTGCACTTACTTTTTGGCCCCAGGCCCACCTGGTGGGAGGAATTAAGTGGTGGATCAGAGCAGGAGTGCAGAGCCTGCTTAAGAATTGTGTCAGGGCAGGGTTGGGGGTTCTTGAGGAAGGAGGAGTGCTGGTATGGCAGAGCTGGCTGTATAGAAATAGCTCTGAAATCAACAGCATATCCCCTCAGGCTTGGAACAAAATACTCTTTTCTCTACAAGCAGTCATACCCTGCTGAAAAACTCAAAGGTTAAGTAAGTTGGCTGGGAACATGGCCAGGCAGCGAAAACGCACTCAGATTCGGTCTCAGACTTTGGAATCTTTCTCTGGTGACAAAGAAGACCAAAACATACAGCCTGAAGAAGTCAACAAAGTCAAAGAGCCTACACCAAAAGCCTCCAAGAAAAACATGAACTGGTCTCAGGCCATGGAAGAGCTCAAAAAGGAGTTGGAAAAGCAAGTTAGAGAAATAGAGGAAAAATTGGAATGAGAAATGAGAATGATGCAAGAAAACCATGAAAAACAAGTCAATGATTTGCTAAAGGAGACCTAAAAAAATATTGAAGAAAACACACTTTAAAAAAT
>CM053622.1:570403220-570463220 GCA_028646595.1 Phalanger gymnotis
GTAATGGAATACTATTGTGCTATAAGAAACGGGGATGATACAGACTTCATAACAACCTGGAAAAACCTACACAATGTAATGCTGAGTGAGCAGAACAGAGCCAGGAGAACATTATGCACAACTACAGATATATGGATTCAGTGATGACTAACCCTGATAGACTTTGCTCTTCTCAGCAACACAAGGTGCAAAGACAACTTCAAAGGACTCATGATGGAGAATACTATCTACATCCAGAGAAAGAACTGTGAAGTATGAATGCAAATTGAGGCACATTTTATGCTCGCTTTTTTTTACCCCTTTTTTTTTCTCTCTTTCGTTTTTGTTTTTGGATTTTTTTTGGTTCTGTTTCTTCTTTCTCATGATTCATTCCATTGGTCATAATTCTTCTCCACAACTTGACTATTGTGTAAATAAGTTCAATGCAAAGTTGTATGTAGAAGATATATTGGATTCCATGCTGTCTTGAGGAGGGAAGGAAGAAAATCTGGAACTCAAAATTATGTAGAACCGAGTCTTGTAAACTAAAAATAAAAATAAATAAATAAATAAACCCAAAAAAAATTATGAAGAAAATTGACAGCTTGGTAAAAGAGGAACAAAAAATACTGAAGAAAATAACTTTAAAAATCAGAATTGGCTAAATTCTAAAGAGAAGTAAAACACTTCACTGATTAAAATAACTCCTTAAAAATTAGAATTATTCAAGTGGAACTTAGTGACTCTATCAAACATGAAGAAACAACAAAACAAAGTCAAAAGACAGAAAAAATAGAAGAAAATGTGAAATTATCTCATAGGAAAAACCACTGACCTGGAAATAGATTGAAAAGAGATAATTTAAGAATTACTGGACTACCTGGAGCCATGATAAAAAAAAAGAGAGTTCAGACATCATTATTTCAAGATATTACAAAGAAAAACTGTCCAGATATCTTAGAACTAGAAGGCAAAGTAGAAATGGAAAGAATCCACCAGTCACTTCCTGAAAGAAATCCTAAAATGTAAACTCCCAGGAATATTGTAGCCAAAATCTAGAGCTCTCAAGTCAAGGAGAAAATATTGAAAGCAGCCAGAAAGAGATAATTCAAATACTGTGGAGCCATAGTCAGGATCATACAAGAGTTAGCAGCCACCACTTTAAAGGTGTAAAGGATTTGGAATATGATATTCCAGAAGGCAAAGGGACTAGGATTAAAATCAAGAAGAAACTAACCCTTAAAATTTAGTACGATCCTACAGGGAAAAAGAAAACAGTAATAAAATAGAAGATTTTTAAGCATTCCTATTGAAAAGAGCACCTGAATAGAAAAGTTGACATTCAAATATAAGACTCAAGAGAAGCATAAAAAGGTAAACATGAATGAGTAATCATAAGTGATTTAACAAAGTCACACTGTTTATATTCCTGTATGGAAAGATGAGACATATATTCCTAAGGATCATTTTTATCATTAGAGCAGTTAGAAGGACTCTCCTTAGGCAGAGGACATGGATATGAGTCTATTATGTTAGAATGATCTCAAAAGAGAAATGGAAAGTGAGAAAAAGGGATGCACTGGGAGAAGGAGGAAGAATGGGAGAATTATTTTACATAAAAAGGTATGTAAATAATTTTTATAATGGAAGGAAAAGGGAGGAGGCAGATAATACTTGAATCTCACATCTGAACTCGTTCAAAGAGGGATATGTGTGTGTGTGTGTGTGTGTGAATACATACATATGCATATGTGGGTATGTATATACACACAGATATATCCTTCAAATATATACATATCTATCTATATGTATATATAAATGTCTATACACACATACAATTGGGTGTAGAAATTCATCTTATCCAACAGGGAGGTAGGAGGGAAAGGAGTTAAGAGAAAGGGAGAGGATAATAGGGAATATAGAATAAGAGAAGCAATGGGCTAAAGCAAAATAGACCTTTGAGGAGGGAATAGGGTTAAAAAAAGAGAGAAAGATAAATAGAAGAGGCTGGGCTAGAAGGAAATACACAATTAGTAATCATAACTAAGAATCTGAATGGGATGAACTTGCGCATAAGACAGAAGCAGATAGCAGAATGGATTAGAAACCAAAATCCAACAATATGTTGGACACTTGAGACACACTTGAAATAGAAACACTAATGTGGAGTTAAAATAAGAGGTTGGAGCAGAATCTGTTTTTCTTCAGCTGAAGTTGTTCATCCTTTGTTCTTGAAGAGGACCAATGACATCACGAGGGTGATGTCATGACTTGCAAGTGAATTGGATATAAGTGGGGCAGAACTGTACAAAGTCATTAGCCTTACTCTCTCCTCCAGAATCATTGAAGTCCAGTGGCAAGACAAAGGTCAAGATGGCTAGCGATGGCCCAGGATGACAAAAAAAAAAAGACAGGAGTAACAATCAAGAATAGACCTAATTAAAAGAGATAACCAGGAAAAATATATTATGCTAAAAGGTACCACAGATAATGAATTAATACAAATACTGAACATATATGCACCAAATGGTATAGCATCCAAATTCATGAAGGAAAAGTTAAATGAGTTACAGGAAGAAATAGGGAGCAAAACTCTTCTAGTGGGGACCTCAGCTTACTACCCTCATACCCAGATCAATCTACCCATAAAATAAACAAGAAAGAAGTTGAGGAGAACAGAACTTTAGAAAAGTTAGATATGATAGACCTCTAGAAAATATGAATAGATAAGGATCTAGCAAAAGAGACTGAGAAGGAGTTGTCAGATAGGTAGGAGAAGAATTAGGAGAAAGTGGTATCCTAAAAAGCCATAGAGAAGAAAGTGTCAAGGAGAAGAGAGTGAGCAATGTTGTTAAAGACTGTAGTGAGGTTAAGGAGAACGAGGACTGAGAAAAGTCCCTATGTTCCAGCCCTATGTCATTGCACAATTTTGCAAAGAGCCTTCCTCTTAATGGACTATTTTTCATAAAGTTGGTTGTTCTTGTGACAACTTAGAAAACTATATGTTGCTCCTCGTTCATATTTTTTATTACAAAGTGGTTGCTGGGGAAGCATGCAATGTGTCAAAATTGCACGATAGGCTTCATTTTACTAATGTCTATAAACTATGGTTCATTCCTGTTTTGAATTGCCAGTGGATGAAGCAAAAGATGTAGTGAAGTACCTAGGTGTCACAATGGATAAAGCGTTGGCCTTGAAGTCAGAAAACCCAGAGTCCAAATCTAGCCTGCGACACTTAGAGCTATGTGACCCTGGGCAAGTCACTTAACTTCATGCAGCTTCAGCCTCCTCATCTGTAAAATAAGCATAATAATAACATCTGCCTCCTAGAGTTGTGAGGACAAAGGGTCCACTGAGCTCCAGCAGAGCGGAATCCCACACACTTCTCCCACATTGCTTCATTAAAAAAAAAATATGTTGATTACATTTAAAATGTCCTTGACATGACATTGCAACCAACATGGCTTACAAAGTAAAAAATTTTCCCTGACATCAGTTTCAACAAAATATCTTACACATAATAATAATAGCTACCATTTATATAGTGCTTTGAGATTTGCAAAGTACTAGGTGGAATAGTAGATAGAGTGCTGGCTGGAGTCAGAAAGATCTGAGTTCAAATTTGTTCTCAGATACTTACTAGCTGGGCAAGTCATTTAACCCCTCTGTACCTCCATTTCTTTGTCCATAAAATGGGCATACTAATAGCATCCACCTCACAGAGTCATGAGGTTGGAATGAGAAGTGCTTGCAAATCTTAAAGCTCTGTATAAATGCCAGCTATTAAGATTATTTCAACCATATGATAGCTTCCCCTAGCATAAATGTTTCTCCTCCAGGGCAACGTTTTATATTTAAGCAGTTCTATAAATAAACATATGACACAAGCAAAACTTTTTGTGTGTCACAGACATGTATTTTAAATTTGTTTTTCTTATTAAAGTATTTCATTTTTTTCTTTTCCAATTTATTAGGCTTCATGGTAAAGCAGTCACACAACACAGGAAAGAAAAGAGGTCTTACCTCTCCATTAATAATAGCATATTTGAATCCCAGGGATAAATAGAGTGCATCTTATTTCTAGGTTTGAGATTTATGCTTTGCGTTACTATTTTTCCGTTACTTAGGCTGTCTCCTTGATCTTTTCTTGTACTACTTTCAATTCCAGTAAATCTTGTCTTCAAATTAGTTACGTATTTATTCATCACAAAGATACAGTATTGCACTTTTGGAAAAAATGCTAGAGACAAGGAGAAAATTAAAATAATTAGGTTTAAATTTAATTGCGCCCTTTAAAAAAATCATCTGTGATTGATATCTAGTTATCCAGTACTTTTTGGTACTGCTTTGGGGACCTTACTTGAATTCATACATTCCCCAACACACACACACACACACACTTACTTCGTGGTCCCTCCTTCCAGTCTGGAAATCTCTAACCTAAGAAAAAGAAGTAGGCCCAAGACAGAGCCTGAAGGGACACCCATGTTTGATGAGCTAATATACTCTATCAACTGGTTATACATAGCCTTAGATTATTTTTTAGTTGTTTCATGTGGCATTTCATAAAAAATATTGGACTTAGTTTTAGTTTGTAAATATCTTCATAATCTGACTCCTTTCTGCTTTTCTAGTCCTTTTTTTCTCTTTTTTTGAAGATGATATTGGTTTTCCCTGTCTTTCAGGTCTTGCAGTGGCCATTCACAGGCCCAATCCCAGGGAAGATCTATGTGGAAGCTTTAACCTGCTCTGTTTTCTTGCCTGTCCACCCCTCCTGAAGGCAGCCTGGTGGCCTTCTACTCTGAGGGCTCATAATATTAGTTCTGGACTTAGTGTAGATACACAATGAGCATTTTAGCCCTACTGCAGCTCAGGACTCCAGAGCCCACAATCCTTAGCCTCCCCAAGTAACAGGGATTATAAGTGTGGGCCCCAACGCCTGGCTTTTCCCTATCTTCTTCCTATCTCTAAACACTCTGCCTACTTGCTGTTCCTTGTGCATAATACTTCATTTTTCTGCCTTTGAACTGACCATCTCCCATTCCTGTAGTGCTTTTCCCCTTCCACCTCTGCCTCTTAGACTCTTTGGCTTTCTTCAAGACTCAGCTCGAAAGCCATTGTTCAAAGGAGGCCTTTTCCAAGCTGCTAATGCCTCCCCTTGTGAGATTGCCATCCATCTACTCAGTATATATTCTGTGTGTAGCTAGCTATTGGTATGTTGTTTCTCCTATTCTAATGTGAGCTTCTTGAGAGTAGGGGGGGGGGGGTTGCCTTTCTTTGAATCTCCAGCACAGTGCCTGGCACATGGTACCCACTGAGTAAGTGTCTGTTGACTTCTGACTGACAAAAATAAAAATCCCACCTCAAAACCTATTGTATAACTTTGGACAAGTCACTTAACCACAAGGGGACTCAGTTATCTTATTTGTAATACAGGAATAATAATCCTTTTATTTCCTGTTTTGAGGAATGTCTCCTATAATAACCTGTAAGTATATAACCTTAAATGAAATATATCTGTTTTTATTATCTCCCTACATAAAGCCCTTGAGAGCAAAAATGTTTTGTAACCCTGCATGATCTAACCCAGGCCTGCATAAACAGTAGTTCTGCATCCGGAAGTCTTTAGGTTATATAGGTTATACAAACTACCCTCAGTCACTGAGCAATTGAGTGACAAAGCCAAGAAGAGTCCTCAGGTTCCCTATGCAAACAGCTTGAAAACACCCTCTTCCACAGAACCTAATGTAATGGAATGTTGCTTGCCCAGAATGATTGCGGCGTTTGCAGGTATATAATCACTCACTAGTCAGTTTGTAAATACTTTGCAAATTGCCTTATTTGTTAATGTGAAAAGCACTGTAGAAATACAAGGTATTATAGTAACCAGGGCTGAACATGGGAGATAAGGTATTGTGGAAATACGAACAAGTGAGTGAGGCATCAGTGTGTGTCATGTATCCCTCTGCTGGGAAGAAGCTTATAGGTTCTCCCCTCACATTTTCTAAGAACACTGACTCCCCTGGGTGAATAATTTGAAGGACAAATTACCACTCTTCTGGGTACCAAAGCCAGCTATAAGCTAAAATTAAATTAAATCATAAAGCACTACAAGAAACGGAGGGAAGAGTCAGAAATATAAAACCAAGGGAATCCAAAGTTAAGCATGAAATATTAGAGTCAGGGCTATGTCCTTGCCTTCAGTGCTGATGAAGTAAAAAATGAAATGCACCCTGGTTTGAGCTTAAAGAACCACCATCAAATACCCATTGTTAAGCACTTACTCACCAACTACGATAATGACTTTAATTCTAAGTGGGGGGAAGTGGAGGGGGAGCTTTGTGGGGAAGCCTATGGTTGTGAAAGGGAAAAGAACACTCAGGCTGGCTCAGTCACTAATTGAGTGACCTTGGGCAAATCTCTCTGGATCTTAAGTTTCCTCATTTAGAGAACAAGAGAATTGGATTACAGAATTTCTTGGTTCTCTTCCAGATCTTAAATTCTTTGATTCTTATCTTCATCTGGATGGTTCCAAAGGTCAAAGTGGTCAAGCACAAGAGTTTCCAAAGTTTAGCCCTTAAACCAGAGAAAGCTCATTATGACCCTTTACAACACCAGCCCCAATTACCCCATTGAAATTCTCTTTGCCACCCTCTCTCTTTCCTAGTCTTTGCTTCAGACACATAGGGATCAGAAAGGATGAAGGTGGCTGTAGTAATAATACAGGTCACAAAGCTTTGTTTAAATAAGGATCAAATGTAAAATCCTCTGTTTGGCTTTTAAAGCCCTTCAAAACCGGGCCCTTTCCAGTCTTATACTTTACTGCCCTCTGTATACTCCATGATCCAGCAAAATTGGCCTCCTTGCTCTTCTTCCCACAAGACACTCCATTACCCAACTCATTCTTTGCCTTTTCACAGGCTGTCTGTCCTCTGCGCCTGAAATGTTCTCCTTCCTCACTTCTGCTTCCTGGCTTCCCTCTGAGATTTCCTCCCATTTACACCGTATATATTTATACTTTTTTTAACCCTATACATAGTTGTTTGCATGTTGTCTCCTCTGTTAGAATGGAAATTCCTTGAGGGCAGGAGCTATGTTTTTGCCTTTCTTATATCACCAGTGCTCGACACAGTGCTTAGCATATAGTAAATACTTGATAAATGCTTACCGATTGGTTTATTAAATAACCTTGTTCTTAAACTCCTCTTAGATTTAGACTCCCACCCACTTCCCCTAAAGGGTGATTTATTATTTGTTAGATATCTTGAGGGTTTAGCAGCTGTGGCAACTCTGGTCACTTTACTCTACCAGAAGGCTTAGACCCACCCCAGGCTATCAATTCCATTAGGCTTTTAGGCTAAAGAGATATTAGGGGGGCAGCTGGGTGGTGCAGTGAGTAGAGCACTGGCCCTGGAGTCAGGAGGACCTGAGTTCAAATTCGGCCTCAAACACTTGACATATTTACTAGCTGTGTGACCTTGGGCAAGTCACTTAACCCCAATTGCCCTACCTTCCCCCCTCCAAAAAAAAAAAGATTTATTGTCCAAGGGATTCAGTAGTCAATTACTCTTTCAGACCTTGCTCTGACTTCTTCTAGCAAATGATAGAGCATCTGCCATCCCTCTTGGAACTTTTGGCTTTCTATAAGGCTTAGTTCAAGGACCACTTTTTTTATGAGTTCCTTCCTAATTCCACCAGTTAATACTTTCCTCCTGAAATAACTTTGTACTTTCTTGTATATAACCTATATTTACTTCTCTAGGAACATACATTGCCCCTGTGAAATGAGCTTCTTCAGGACAAGGATTGTCTTACCTCTCTGTATGTCCAGAGTCTAACGTAGAGTCTAGTATATAGTCTGCACTTAATAAATGTTCGGCTGATTGATCAAATGTTAAACCTTTAAGGGATCTTAGACATCATCTAGTTCAATATCCAATTTCATATGTGTGGAAACTGAGGCTCAGGGAGGTAATGTTAGCTAGTAGGTGGCAAAGCCAGAACTCAAATCCAGGTCTTCTAACTCTCATTCAGTATGCTTTCTCCTACGCAACATAACTTACCTCTTTTTGGCTTAGAACTACACTTTTCCCCTTTATTTGTTTATTGTAACCAAGTCACTCCATTTGCACCTAGGACACAGGCTTGGTCTTCTATGACCAAAGCTTTGATGTTGGTTGATTGCCTGCTTATACCCCGGTCTACTGCCTCCTGCTATATTCTTCAATTTCTGGTATACCTCATCCAGATTTCCTTTTAGCACCTACTGCTAGGAATTCCTAGGTCTCTTTCCCTTCTTTTGTGGGCTCATCCATAACATGACTTATCTGTTGCCTGCTGAAGTCTGGTTCAAATTCTGATTCTGGCATTTATTACTTGTATGACCATGGGCAAGTCATTTAAACTTTCTGGGGCTTCCTTTTCTTCATCTCTTAAAAAATAATGACAATAGCTAAGATTTATGTAGTGCTTTACAAATGTTATTTAATTTCATCTTCATAGCAATCTTGGGAGATAGGTACTATTTTCAACCCCACTTTATAGACGAGAAAAGTGAGGCAGATAGTACTGAAGTGATTTGCCCAGGGTCACACAGCTAGTAAATGTCTGAGGGCACATTTGAATTCAGATCTTCTTGACCCCAAGCCTAGCAATTTATCTCTTGCACCACCTAGCTGCATAGCCTATAATCACCCAGAGCCTCTTATGTGTTATGATGAAGCATTAAAGTGGGCCTTTTATGGAGGTACAAATGTGCAATATTGGTGTTATCTAGCTACTTGGGCAAATAACGTAAATGAAGACAGAAGAAAGCAACATAATTCACGAAGAGTATTGATGTACAAGCTCTTCAGATGATGAATGTCGTACATTGATACTACTCAGAATGCTGATGTTTTCTCTTCTCTTGCATTTTGGCTGCTTTGTTCAGTGAGCTTTTAAAAAAAATTAGAAAGACTTGTCTCTCTTTCTCTCTCTCTCTTCTATAGGAATACATCCATCAGTGTCAGGAGGGAGCCCTGAGGCAGCCAGAGGTTTTCCATCTGTTTGCGCTGCTATTTAAGCTTTTCTTGGCCCGATGCAAAAGCAGCACAGACAATGCAGGGATTTCTTTCCCGGGCCAGTAATTAAGCATGTTTCCACTTCTGTTATTCAGCATTCCACCTGATTCAAAATCATCTTCCCTTTCTTAAGCAGAGTCCCACGCCACTTCTTCATGTTATCCTGAAGTCTTCCTTAGAGAGAACTTGCTGACGTGCTATTCCTTCTCTTACTGCCTTTCTCACATAAGCAGCTGTCATCAAATACTACCTTCTCCATGCTAATGATGTCATTGGGAAAGCAACACCAGGCCTTAAGTTATGGCAAGAAAGCAGATCATAACAATTAACACATATCTAGTTTTTAAAATACATATCTGGAAAGATGAAGTTAATCTCCAGATTCTGATCTTTAGAATCTGTGTTTTCCTAGCCACCACTGTCTCAATGGCAACTGGCAACTGGGTAGCTCAGTGCGTGGAGAGCTTGGCTTGGAACCAAGAGGACCTGAGTTCAAATCTGTCCTCAGATGCTTTACTAGCTCTGTGACCCTAGGTAAGTAACAGCCTCTGTTTGCCTTGGTTTCCTCAATTGTAAGATGGGAATAAAAGTACCTACCACCCACGGTTTGAGAATTAGTTAGGATATTTGTTTAAGTTAGCATAGTGCCTGACACTTAGTAGGAGCTATATAAATGCATATTTCCTTCCATCCCCTCCCCCCATTCCTGCAGTAGTGATATGAAAGCCAAGGGTGCTTTGTGCTAATTACAATATAGGCAGGAAAGCAAACCAAACATGAAATGTGTTTGAAGAATCCATAGTTCACAACTGGCTGAGCTAATGGGGCACAGAAGGATAATGTTTGCTGCTGACTTTTTTTTTTCCTGTGTAGACTAACAGAATCTCGCAGCACAGAGGTCATCTATTCTAGCTGGCAGCTGAATAGCAATCTCCTACATAAAATCTAGGAAAGTGGTCATCCAGCCACTTCATGAAAGACAGGGCACCCACTACAGAATTTAGAGAATGTCATAGGTAGAAAGGACCTCATTTGACAGAGGACGACTCAGAGACCCAGAGAGATTAAATGATTTGCCTTATAGCTGCTGTTGGTGATTCCTTCCACTTCACTTCAGTTCTAATTGTTAGAAAGTCTGGCAAAAATCTACCACTTTGCAATTTCTGCTCCTTGTTCATTCCTGGTAGGGCCCAGTGAATCACTAGAGTCACAACTAACAACTTTTGTACCTGGGGCAAATAGCACTCAGTATTCCATCAAATGTGAAGAAGGGTGAGTCAGTCCTCTTAGGCTGTGATAGCTGAGACACTGTAAGTCCACTGATAGGCTGCTGCCTTGCCTGGTATACATATACTGTGAAGGGGGAAGAAAGCAAGAGAAAGGGAAGTAGATCTAATAGCTTCAGATTTTAACTAATTATTTTTTTAAAATTGATTTTAAACTTAAATACACAAAGAGAAAAAGAAACATAAACTTGAGCACTAAAACTTATACGCAAAATAAAGAAAAAATAAAAAGCATTGCCATGTGCACAGCAGAACATAAGAGAGGATTCAAAATATACAGCAATAAATTTCCATTTCAAGGAAGGCTATATAATAAACACTCCACATTGTGTTCAGAGCTGTCCATCTTTTCTTCACTTCCTTGTAAGTTTTCTTCTCCGCTGTGCACTTTCTACTTTGTTCTTTTCTTCCCCCTTTCTCCCCTCACCACACAAGAAGGCTACAATAAAGAGTGGATACACACATATATGTATATACACATATATGTATATATAAATGCATATATATGCACATACATGCATATACTTACATATACGCACATATACTTAGATATCTATAATCATGCTCATATATGGACATATACATTAATACTAATTCTTGATAGCTAGTTGCTAAATTTAATTATTTCTATACTGTTGAAGGACCAGAAGTGCTTTCTCCAAATTTCAGTGCCCTAAGGCAAAGCCTCAGCACCCTATCCTAGTTAAAGCTTTGTTAATCACTCTTCTTGCAGATACTTAAAGACAGCTTACATCTAGTCAAATCTCTTCATTTTACAAAGGAGAAACTAAAGCCCAGAAAAGTGATTGGTTGTTGTCCTTCGTTCTCGAAGAAGACTAAAATGACATCACT
The DNA here is from genome assembly GCA_028646595.1 of Phalanger gymnotis. Classification (NCBI taxonomy): domain Eukaryota; kingdom Metazoa; phylum Chordata; class Mammalia; order Diprotodontia; family Phalangeridae; genus Phalanger; species Phalanger gymnotis. The sequence goes on from CM053622.1 coordinate 570,414,400, forward strand.
ATGCTAAAGTCAAGTTTCAATGTGTCCAACTGTGGCTGATTAGACCAATATGAGCTCTGAATGCTCTAATACAGGCTGGGCACAAATAGTCCATGTGAACATTTGGGGTGCATATTCTAAATTTGTGCGTCCTGTGTTTCCTTTGAGCTATTTCAATTCTGCTTTGCTCATAGAGCACAGCACCTTCTCTGATGTGGGCATGCCATGCTGAGTGGTCCTGTGCTAGTGTCTCCCATGTCACACAATCAATTCCAAAGTTCTTGAGAGAGACCTTGAAAGTGTCTTTGTGTCGCTTCTTCTGACCACCATGTGAGCACTTACCCTGTGTGAGTTCTCCATAAAATAGTCTTTTTTGGCAAGCATACGTTTTGCATTCGAACATGGCCAGCCCATCGGAGTTGTGCTCTCTGAAGCAGAGTTTGAATGCTTGGCAGTTTAGTTTAGGCAGTTTAGGACCTCAGTGTCTGATGCCTTATCCTGCCAGGTGATCTTCAGAATCTTCCTAAGACAATTCAAATGGATGCCACTCAGTTTCCTGGCATGGCACTGGTACACTGTCCAGGTGTCACAGGTATATAACAATAAGGTCAACGGCTCTGTAGACCTTCAGTTTGGTAGTCAGTCTAATACCTCTTCTCTCCCATACTTTCCTTCGGAGCTTCCCAAACACTGAGCTGGCTCTGGCAATGCATGTGTCATCTTCATTATCAATGTGTACATCCCTGGAAAGTACACTACCAAGGTAAGTGAACTTATTTACCGCATTCATAACTTCTCCATTTGCTGTAAACATGTAACCTATAGATGGTATGGTGGTGGCTGATGGGGCACCTGAGTTTTCTTGGTGTTAATTGTTAGGCCAAAATTAGCACAAGAAAGGTGAAGTGACTTGTTCAAGGTCATACAAATAGTAAGTAGTAGAGCCAGTTTTCTAATCCACATCTTTGGACTTCAGATCTATTATCTTTGAAGGGTTATCCCAAGGATGTATAGGGGACAGAGTAAATCATATTGTGCCCCTGCCACATATAAAGCTAGAACCACAAACCAGATCCTAACTCCTAGTTGGTAGCGCCTCCATCTGGGTGTTACCTGGGAAGACCCCATACTCCCAATTTCCATGCTACTACTAGTAATTCCATTGTGATTGCATTTTTTCAAGTCTTTAATATTTCCTAATGCATAAGAATCCAGGAAGCCTGGGGTTTAAATCTTATCAGCTAACATTTTCAGGATTAATCGTGAGTTAACTGAAAGCAATAACCTGCAAGATTGGAACTCAGATGCAGAAGTTGAAAGGGCTGCTGGGGAGAGGTGCAGAACATGGAAACTCATAGAACCCAAGAAGAAAAAAATGGGCAGTAGGAGGTTTAAAATGTTTGATATCAGGCCCATTTAATTTACCGCCACACAATATGCTTCTGGGTTGATAATTGATTCAGAAATGTTCTTTCCTTCCTCTAACCCCAAATGGTACATTATATACCATAGAATCTCAGAAGTGGAAGCTATAGATGTCACCTAATTCAAACCATACCTGAATAGGAATCCCAGGCAAGTGGTTATCCAGCTTCCACTTGAGATGTCCAGTGATTATTAACTTAATATATCTATCAAGGGAGAGCATGCCACTTTTGATACTTTTTTTTTACTACATCAAGTCTAATTCTATGTCTGCACCATCTATCCATTGCTCCTCATTATATCCTTAAGTCCAAGAAGAGCAAGCCTAATTCTCATCTACAGCACAACTCTCCAAATATTCAAAAACAAATATTACATGTCACTCCCAACCCAACTCTTTACCCTATCCTTAGCCCCTCTGCCAATTCAATTTTTAACTTAAGTTTAATTTTTTTAAAGTCTGAACATAAACACTAAATGAAATGAATACTTCCATATACATAGTAGAACAGGAAAGGCTTGCTCACGACCTTGTGAATCTCTAGTATATAAAGCTTACTTTTTAAAAAAGAAGTATATAAATTCAACATGTGACTTTCAAAGCTATCCTACTTATCTTTGATTCTTTCTGTCTGTCTTGTTCTCTTTTCTTAAGTGATTCTGGTTCTCTTTATTTCATTTTCATCAGTTCACACATATCTTCTGAGGTTTCTCTGAAACTTCCCCTTTAATTGTTTCTTATGGTATAATAATATTTTACTATATTCATATACCATAATTTGTTTAGCCATTGATGGGCACCTCTTAGTTTCCAGTTCTTTGCCACTACACAAAAAGCAAATATAAATGCTTTTGTACTTTTCCTTTTTCTTTGAGCTCTTTGGGGTATAGGTCTAACAGTTATTGGTCAAAGGGTAGGCACAGCCTAATGACTTTGGGGGCATAGTTCCAAATTGCTTTTAGAATGGCTAGATGAAGTCACAGTTCTACCACCAGTGCATTAACATGCCTGTTTTTTTTCTTAGTCCCTCCAACATTTGTCATTTCATTTTTTTTAGTGTTTGCCAATCTGATGGGCATGAGGTGGAAGCCCAGATTTCTTTAATTATTACTGATTTGAAGAATCTTTATATGGTAGTTGATCAACTCTTTTCTTCATTAGGCTAAACATGCTTAGTTCCCTAAAACCAACCTTAGTATGGCATGAGTTCCAGTTCCCTAACCAACTTGAATTTTCTCTTCTGGATGTGTTCCATTTCGTCTATGCTCTTCCAAGATGGGGCACCAAAAACTAAATATAACAATGCTTCAAATGTTCTCTGGTCAGGAGATAATATAGACCTATTACTCCTTAGTTCTGGAAACCAGGCAACCTAAGATCATATCTCTTTCCTATGCCCATTACTCAATACACATATGGCAATTTAGATCATAGATCATATAAGTTAGAGCTGGAGCAAATTTTAGAGATCATCTAGTTCAATAATCTCATTTTATATATTAGAAAAGTGAGGTCCAGAAAAGTAAAGTGAATTGCTGCAAGTCATACAGATAACCAAGGAGTATAATCTTCTGATTTCAGATGTCAATAGCAATACCCATTGATATTTGTAGGGCTATCACATGGAATAATAACCTGAGCAGTAGAGAGCTGGACAAAGCTATAACTAAGACTTTTTGGGGGGGAGCAGGGGGGGAAGGCAGGGCAATTGGGGTTAAGTGACTTGCCCAAGGTCACACAGCTAGTAAATGTGTCAAGTATCTGAAGCCGGATTTGAACTCAGGTCCTCCTGACTGCAGGGCTGGTGCTCCACTCACTACACCACCTAGCTGCCCCCGACTAAGACTTTTGCTAGGGGAAGCACAGGGGGAACCCTCAGTAAAAGGCATTGGTAGATTAGGGAGAGCAGAGTGGAGACCACAGGAAATATGGCAGTTTCCTATTTTAATTCATTATTTTTGGTAACTAGGGGCTAAGCTCTGTAGTTTTTATGTTGCCTAAGGCTGTAAATGTGGTCAATGCCCTCTGAATTCCAAAGGACCTGGAGAGAGCAGGCCTACCTAATTTACTATAATGATTAGGAATGAGAAAGTTTTGGGTTGACTATATGTGTATGAACCCCAGGCTTTTTTTTTAGCACCAATAGTTAGAATTGCCTACCTGAGCCATTGCCCATTCAGAGAAAGGGAGTGACTGAGGTGGATAAAGGAGGATGATGTTTGTTCATCCTCAATACTAGTGCTCCTAAGGATCCCTCTAAATTTCTCTGCTCTTGAGAAAATGCTAATTATTGAGAAGTAAAGAGAAGTTTCTAGCACTTCTCCTGAGGGAGGTAAAGCCAATATTCATCTGTTACTCTAGTCTATGAAGATTTTACTATGTTATACAGTCCCAATATAATTATTAATTTCTAAGCACCTGCACAATGGATTTTAGGCAGTAAAAAATGAAAAAAATCACAAAAGAGACTATCAATACAGATCAATAAAATCTGAACAAATGGCTTCAAATGAGAATTTCTTCACTTAAAAGATTACAGAATCACAAATTTTCAAAGGGACGTTCAAGGCCATCAAGTCCAACCTCTTAGCTGATAAGAATTTTCTCTATAACATCTGCAACAAAAGATCATTCAGCTTTTTGTAAAGAACACTAGTAAGAAGGAATCCATTACTTCTCAAAGCAGGCCATTTCACTCTTATGTAGCTCTAACGATTCAGAAGTTTTAGCTTACATTGAGTCTTTGCATACCTCTCTGCAAGTTCCACCCATTGCTTCTAGTTCAGCCTTCTGAGACCAAGTAGAAAAAGTCAAATCCTTTCCTCCATAATAGGACTTCAAATAGAGGAAGACCATTATCAGGTGCTCACTGGGTGTGCTTTTCTGGGCTAAGTTTTCCCGGTTTTCAAATCCTTCCCACCATCTCAGCTGAAGAGCTTGTCTCCACTTAACTGAAAAAATTGCTGTCATTCACTGAGAGATCCCTCTTCTCCCCTCCTCATGTCACCTCATTCAGAGCTCTGCCCCAACTATCTCCTTCTTTGCCCCTGTCTCACTTGAAAAAGGTGGTCTTTCTTTTTGTTAAGGCCATCTCCCCTAGAGGCACCTTTGATCCCATACTATCCCATCTTCTGCAGCAGATCTCCTGCTCCATTATTTCCATCCTCTAATCCTCTATCTCTCCGTATTGGCTACCTACAAACTTGTCCGTGTTTCCCCCGTTGTTAAAAAACCTGATTTGATTTTGCCATTTTGACTAACCATCATCCTATAGCCTTCTTCCTTTTCATGGCTAAACTCCTTGGGAAAACTATCTGCAATCAGCACCTCCACTTCCTCTTAATAAAACAAGGGATACAGGCACTTATAAAAGATAAAATAGACAATGCTGATTATATGGAATTTAAGAGTTTTTGCACAAATGAAATTAATCCATTGAAAATAAGAAGGGAAGAAGCTGACTGGGGGGAAATCTTTGTATCAAATTTCTTAGATAATATTTTGGTACCCAAGACATATAAATAACTAACATAATTGTATAAGACCAAAGCCATTTATTTCCCAATGGACAAGTATTTAAAAGGGATATTAACAAACAACTCTCAGAAAATTACAAACTGTTCTTTTTGTGGTGGCAAAGAATTGGAAATTGAGGGGATGCCCATCAATTGGGGAATGACTGAACAAGTTGTGGTATATGAATGTAATGGAATACTATTGTGCTATAAGAAATGATGAGCAGGTGGAGTTCAGAAAACCCTGGAAAGATTTAAATGTGCTGATGCTGAGTGAAATGAGCAGAACCAGGTGAACATTGTACACAATAACACCAACATTGCACAATGATCAACTATGAGAGACTTTGCTCTTCTCAGCAATACAACGATCCAAAACAATTACAAAGGACTCATGATTGGAAATGCTATTAACATCCAAAGGAAAAAACCAGAGTCTGAATACAGATTGAAGTATATTATTTTCACTTCTTTTGTGTGTGGTTTTTCCCTTTCATTCTGTTTCTTCTTTCACAACAATGACTAATGCGGAAATACGTTCAACATGATTGCACATATATAACCTATATCAGATTGTTGGCCATGTTGAGGAGGAGGGAAAAGGAAGAAAGCAGGAAGGGGAAAAAACTGGGAACTCAAAATCTTACAAAAAAAGAATGTGAAAACTATCTTTACATATAATTGGAAAAAAAATAAAATGCTACTTACAAAAAACCAAAAAAGTGCAAACTGCTAATGTCTTATGAAAGAATCTTTCAAATCCCTAGTAATAATAAGAGAAATGAAAATCAAACAACCCTAAGATCTCACTCAGGTTAATCAAATAGGCAAAGATGACAAAGAAAGGAATAGTTAATGTTGGGTAGGGACAGCCACACTAATGCATTTTTGGTGGAGTTGTGAAATTCGTAGAAAATTAGTTGTTTCTATTTATATTGACTATTTTTTAAACCACAGTTATACTTCCTTTTCCTGTGGTAGGAACATTTGCTATCTTAGAATTGACATTAAAAAAGAGTTGATAGGATAGAATTTTAGAGCTAGAAGGGATTTTCTAACCCACATATTTTATAGATGAGTTTTGATTGCTCATTAGTTGTGAACAAGGCCAGGCTACCTCTCGAGGTGTGACAGGAAGTCTATTTGGATTAGCTAATAGATTTAGTCATGCCCTTTAGGGCCTATTTAAATCTGTAAAAAAAAAAAACTAGTTCTAATCTAGAAGCAAGGAAGAGAGAATGTTTCAGTTAAATCCTTGAGAAGGAATTGATTGGAAAGAGAAAGACAGAACCTCAGGCCTTGACTTTGGTTTCCATATCTTCTCCTCCTCGTCTAGACAAGAAAAGGACCTCATTAACCTCAGAAGTCTGGAAGATTTTGGATTTCCCATCAGCATCTTTGCAGCATTTCTGGAACAGCTGATAGCCATATTTGCATCAAATGCCAAAGACAGCCTGGAAGTAGATTCAAAACTCTTATCTAGGGAGAACATCTTGCAGCAGAAGGACTTCCAGGATCTGTGAGTTAATCCTTTGCTACGTGTTCTGTCTAGGCGTGAGCCTACTTTCCCCTGGACTCTCTATATTCGCGAGGAAGTAGGAGCTGCTAAGTGTTACAGTGGATAGAATGCTGGGCCTGGAGTCAAGAAGATTCCTTTTCCTGAATTCGAATCTGGCCTCAGACAATTACTAGCTGTGTGACCTTGAGCAAGTCACTAACCTGTTTTGTGTCAGTTTCCTCATCTGCAAAATGAGCAGGAAAAGGAAATGGCAAATAACTCCAGTATCTTTGCCAAGAAAATCCCAAATAGAGTCAAGAAGAGGAGATGGCTGAACAACAAGTGTCACAAACATTTGGAAGGATATGTTTTATACTTATTGTTCTTAACATACAGCCTTAGGAAATACTAAAATGTTCTGTTTTTCTAAAAGTTAATTAAGTCTGGCTAAATAATTGACATCAAATGACCATATGTCAGGAAGTAGCATTTGAAGAACAAGCCCTAACTCCTCATGGCTATTAGTTATCTATATCCAAATAACATTTGAATAAAGATCTATTCAATGAGAAAGAAGTAGTATTATGGAAATGTGCCATATACCACTTGAACAGAAGAAAGAAACAGGTGAGAAGTTTGGAGGAAAGAACAAAATCCTAGTACAGAAGCAAGACAGAGTAGTAAAGGAAAAGTTGATTTATCCAGAAATGTGCTGGTGCTTCCTCTCAGCCAAAAGCAGAAAGGCTGATAAATTCTTAGCTTGCCTTAGTGATAGTTTCCATCTTCAAAGGGTAAAGAAAACAACAAAGGGAATTACTATTCTAGATCTTATTCTGCCCAGAAAAGAAGGTATTTGAGGCTTAAGGAGAAACATTGGGAACTTTAGGTTTCTGAGTGGTTTTTAAGACCACTCATCTTAGAATTCATAAGAGAGCAGGAGAGGAAAGCTGGGCATATTCTGACATGTACCTTAGATTAGGGCCAAGAGAATTTCAAAAAGTTGACAGGAAAGGAAAGGTAGGACTCCATGGGCTACAGGGAAAGTCAGTCTAGGAGGAATGGGAAGCTGTAAAGACACAAACAGAAAATTCTGATGATGAGAAAAGGGGGAACTATCTAGATACCAGCATGAACATGCAATGGTTCCCTACTGCCTCCAAAATAAACTATAAAATCCTCTGCTTGTCTTGAAGGTCCTTCATAATTTGGCCCTCTCCTACCTTTCTAGTTTTCTTACACCTTATTCTACCCCCACCCCTCCAAGTAGTACTCTGTTGTGATCCAGTGACACTTGCCTCCCTTCCTATTTCTCAACACAATACTCCATCTCCCAACTAGACGTATTTTCATTGGTTGTCCCCTGTCCCTGAAATTCTCTTCCTCCTCCTTCTGGCTTCTCTAGCAATCATGTGTCACCTTCTTCCAGATGCCTTTCCTAGTCCTCTTTAATAATAATTTCTTCCCTTTGTTGACCATCTCCAATTTATACCATACATATCTTATATGTATATGGTTGTTGGCGTGTTGCCTCTCTCATTAGACTTTAAGCTCCCTGAGAGCAAGGAGTGTCTTTTTGCCTTTCATTATAACCCAGAGCTTAGCATAGTGCCTGGCATATAGTAGGTACTTAATAAATGCTTGTTGACTTTGACTTAAAAGTTATTTATAAAATGTGAAAACAAACATAAATAATGGATTAGGAATACAAAATCATGGCACAATTCTGTAATAATAGTGTCAGGAGTGCTGAAAATTGGAAAGAATTGAAGTAGAAAGTTATCAATAAGCATTTATTAAACACTATTCAGGCAGTGACTGTGCTAAATACAAGGAATATAAATACATGCAAGTCAAAAAAACAGTCCCTGCCCTCAAGGAGCTTACCTTCTTTGAAGGGAAGATAATACATAAAAGGAAACTGAAAAACAAAGAGGAGATATGGAAAGGTACCTTGGGGAGTCTGGAGTGGAGCTGAGAAGAATAAAAAAATGAACATTTCTGGCCTGAGCACTCTCTTAAAATGGAGGAAAAAGAAGGCAAAACTTCTCCTTTGATTTTATTTCTTATCTTTTTTTTTCTGCCAAGGAGAATAATCTTTGGATTACAGGAAATGAGAGAAGTAGAATGGCTAAAGATAGATAGCTGAAACCAAGGATGTGCTGGTAAATGTTTGACCACTGGCTATCCAGGTGGAAAAATGTACTCACTATATACTTTTAAATTTAATCTGCATCATTAACATTTTCTCTATCATTTTCTTAAGTCTAAAAAATTCTCAAAACAATAAACCAAGCCCCAATTTGTAGCATTTGCTGATTTCCAAGGTGTAAATGCTCATGCTGAAATTTTAACAATCAATTCACCTAAGCCCATTTGCGTTGGCTCCCTGACTATAAGCAAGTGAACCTGACTTCAATTTCTGACAAAATTCTAGATCATATTACTAAATGGATGGTTAGTGAATATATAAAAAAGGAAGCCAAGATGACAAAAAGCCAGCATAACTTTATTAAGAATAGATTGTTCTAGGCAAACTGTATTTTCTTCTTTTGACAGTGTAACTAGACTAGTAAAGAAGATGGCTGGGATGTCATAAGGGGGATGTATGATCAAAAATGGAGATGGGCTCATCACATAGTGAGAGCGAGAGATAGAGAATTGGTGGATGCCTTGTGGGATCCTTACAATGTTAGCAGGAAGTGAGGAAGGCCCCCAAAATTTTGCATGCCCTCTCTATGGTAAACTTATGAGATGACATGGGATGAAGATTGCCAGATGGGTAGATGGATAGGTGGCACTACAAGAGTTGTAATCTACATTACGGGGGGGGGACATCTACACAAATAAGATCACAGATCTACCATTTGAGTATTTTAGTATTAAATCCCGACAATACAAGGCCTTATTTGTAGAAGGCAGCTAAGTGTTGCAGTGGATAGAGTAGAGCACTAAGCCTGTTGCCAGAAAGACCTGAATTCAAATCCAGCCTCAGACACTTACTGGTTGTGTCACCTTGGACAAGTCACTTAACCTCAGTAGGAGGTTAAGGAAACCTTGTTTCCTTTTTCTTCCCCCATACATGAAATCCTTCAAGAACAATCCAGTATATTATTTAAGAGCTAATAAGAAAAAAAAGAGCCAATGTGATGCAACAGACCTAGCACTGGATATAGAGGTAGAGACTTGGGTTTGAATCCTAGTGCTATTACTGTGTGATCTTAGGCAAGTCACTTAACCTTTCTTGGCCTCAGTTTCCTTCACTATAAATAAGAGTGGAAGGTTGGAGTAGGTGGTCTCTGAAGTCTCTTAGATCTAGGATCCCGTGATCCTTTTTAGCTGTAAATTGATGACACTGTGACACTATGGTCCATGATCTAATCAATTATTATATCATATGGTTCATCCCATTAATACTCAAACGGGCAAGAGGAAACTACATGTTGGATACTTTACAGATGAAGATTGAAAATGGAGAAAAATAGGTATGAAATTAGAGAGTAGAGTAATTTTTAGTCAACATACCATTCATCTCGATAACTAAGCAGTCTCTTCTCTCGAAGAGCTTAAGTTTGTCGAGGGTGCATGAGAGAGAGGAGAAATATACAATTAGTCTCTCTGAATGATGTAGTGGAAAGAGCAGTGGATTTGGAAACTAAGCACTTAAACTTGAATCCTGGCTCTGTAGCATCTTTGGATAAGACAATTTACTTCCCTTCCATCACGGAGAGAGGTTAAACTGAATAATCTCTGAGCTTCCTTTCAGATTTTACAAGTCAGTATGAAACATGTACAAAATAAATGCAAAGGCATGTCAAGGAGGGAGACAGCCCTAACAAATGGCCCTAACAAAAGACTTCTTATAAAATGGGACATTGGAGTTGGGCCTTGAAGGGAGAAAGGGGTTCCTAGAAACAGAGATGAGGGACAAAGAACTTTCCAGGCATAGAGGATAGCCAACCTGTGCCAAGTTCCAGAGAAGGGAGATGGAGTGGTATGTTGTAGGAACAGAAAGTAGGCAAATTTGGCAAGAATGTGGAGTACATGAAGAGATTTATGGATAATATGCCTGGAAAGGTAAGCTGGAAGCAGATAATGGAATGGAAGGAAGAAAACAAAGAAGCATTTATTAAGTACGTACAGTGTACCAAGCGTTTAACAGATATCATCTCATATGATTTTTACAACAATCCTGGGAGGTGCATACTATTATTATCCCTCAGGCAGACAGAGCTTAAATGATTTACCCAGTGACACACAGCCAGTTGGGTTTTTTTGTTGTTGTTTTTGTCCTTTGTTTTTGAAGAGAACCGATGACATCACAGGGTGAAGTCTTGACTCCTTTGTGTGTACTTAAGTGAGGCAGAATTGCACAAAGTTATCAGTCTCACTCTCTCTTTCAGAGTCATGTTCCAGTGGCAAGACAAAAGGCAAGATGATGGGATGCACTGGATGACCCTGGCAACTTGGATGTCTGACCAAGCTCTAAGCACTCCACAGCACCTTCTTCAGCCACCTTCATGGCCATTGGAACAAATTGTTCTCATCCACCCATTCTGCCAGGGGAAGTATTCACATACTTGGGGTAGACACACCCTAACTCACTGATAGATTTGAGGCCAGTCGTTTACTCTCAGCCTGGTTTAGTGACAATTTAATGGAATATCGCTGCTGCACGTGCTACAGCTTCTTGGAGACACAAGTGAGAGCTGAGTGCCAGGTAGACACCCAGCATAAATGAGCAACCCTGCAGAGAGCTCAGCAAGTCCTCACACCAGAGGTGCTAGTCTTCCTTGAATACCTCATACTCCCTACATACACACAGGCAGTAAGTGTCTCAGGACAGATTTGAAATCCAGACTTCCTGACACTAGGTCCAGCAACTGCACCCCTAGAGGCTTCTGGGGGCAAATGTTAGAGGTTGTATTGATCCAAAAGGCAATGTGGACTGACCAAAACTTCTTGAGTAGAGATACTACATGGTGAGACCTATACTTTTCCAAGTATCAGTTCATCTGCATTGTGGAAGATGGATAGAAGAAGGGAGAGGCTGGATATAAGGAGACCTCTTAGGAGATTTAAAGATTTAAAAGATGAGAAGTTAGGTAACCCTGAAGTATTTTCTTTGAAGAATTTTTCTAATTAAACAGTAAGTCTAAAGTTTATTTTATTTTCTAAGGCAGGGATTTTTAAATCTTTTGTGTCATGACCCCTTTGGCAATCTAGTGAGGCCTATGGACCACTTCTCAGAATAACGCTTTTATATGAATAAAATAAAATAAATAGGATTACAAAAGAACCCAATTACATTGAAATGGAGTTATCAAAATACTTTTATAAACAAGTTCATGGACCCCAGGTTTAAAAAACCTTATCTAAGGTGTTTTTTTCTATAAACAGTTCAGTACTAGAAAACCAGAGTTCCTTACTCTAATTTATACATATTATTAATATGTTTGGAAAGTATGGTATAGGTAAACATAATTTTGAAATCTGATAAAATTAAAATGAATTTCCTTTTGTTCAGTTACGCACACATATCATAGTTTTACATATCTTCATAGTTATAGAAATCATAGGCTTACAAATCGTGAGCGCCTAATTGCTAGTTTGCCCAGAAAAATACAGAAAGTCAAAGGGAGTTTGGCAATTTTGTTAACGAACACATGTTCTTTGGGGGTTCATGGGGGACGTGTTATTTTATTAGGTGTTTAAGATACTTGAAGAAGAATTGTGCCTTCCCTTGAAGAGCTTTCCATCTAATCAGGAAGACAAAAGAATATAAATATTTAATACAACTAGTACCATAGTGAGCCTAGTATGGGCAAAGAACTTGGTAGGTGAGTTCACTAATATGTAGAATTAGGGAAAATTTCCTATTTGAAGTTAACCTTGAGTTGCTGGAACTGCTTAAAAATTTAAAAAAACCAACAATTATCCTAAAATCCAAAATTAGCCTAAAAATTATTGTACATCAAAATGAGGTGGTATGGGTGATAGAATGCGGGGCCTGAAGTCAGGAAGACTTATCTTCCTGAATTTAAATCTGGCTTCATGCACTTTCTACCTGTCTGTGTGACCTGAGCAAGTCACTTAACCCTCTTTGCCTCAGTTTCCTCATCTATAAAATGAGCTGGAGAAGAAAATGGCAAATCACTCCAGTATCTCTGCCAAGAAAACTCCAAATGGGGTCAAGAAGAGTCAGATACAACAAGAACAACAAAGGTCGAAATACTCCAAAATGCTAAATAGTGCTGTCTGTACATAGGATTATATTTAATTAGATTATGATGTTTGACTTTTAGGCAGCAAGTTTTACAGAATTTCCCAATGAATCCTCCAGATACTTCAGTGGAATCCATGCGTTGCCTTGCTCCTGTGCACAGCAATCTTCCCCTGCTCTGGGGAGGAGTAAAGCTAGGCATGAATTGGGATGTTTATGCACTCACTAATCATAGATTTGTTTTTCCTCTAAGCACAGTTCCCTCTGCTAGGAATAGCTTAAGATGACAATCACTCTCATGTTCTCAGTCAAACAAAGACTCCGGAAGAAAATGAAAGAGAAGAACAAAGCCAAAGAATCTAGGAGAAGAAAAGAAGTAGAAAACAGCAACAACAACAAAAAAAGAAAGAAAATATTTTGTTCTCCCTACCTTCACAACCACCTACAGCCTCGATCTGTGTACTGCCAAGGCAGTTGGTGCAGCCAGTAGAAGGCCAAGCTTGAAGTCCAGAAAACCTGACTAGGCTCATGCAGGAAAAGCAGAAAAGCCCAGACTCACCCTCAATTTCCTCATCTGTAAAATGAGGATAATAATAACCATAGCACATATCTCACAAGGTTGTTGTACAAGTCAAATAAAATATTATATGCGTCTATATTACATATAATATATATTTAATATAAATTACTATGAAAGATCAAGTAAGTTATATTTCATCCCCCTCCCAGGGTTCTCTAGTACTCTTAACAGGCTTTTGGGTGTATATCTAGACTCTCTGAAAATGGATCAAGTCCTTGCCAATGGTGTTCCCTGAACTGTAGGGGTATAGTCCCCTGTACTCCATTAGTCACTAACAGATTGACTTTTACATATAAATATTTACTTCAAAAGGTATAATCACAAATAGGCAAGCTTATTCCTCCAACACATGGGTGGCATAATCTTCCTCAGTCTTGTATCACCTCAGTCTCTGGGAAGGGAGAGGAGGTTAGGTTCATAGCTTTTCCCATAGAAGATAGTCTCAATTCCAAGTCCCAAACCCCACCTCAGTTTCAAATTCCAGGCATTTTGGTTTCAGACTGGTGGGTTGCACCATCTTGCCTCAATCATGACTCCAAGTTTTCCATGATTTGAACCCCTAGGTCCCTTGGGATCCCATGTCTGCTTCAGCACCTAAAACTGAGAACAAACAACACAGAACAGAAACAAATACCTTCAGGCTCATTTTATGGAATGTAGGGTAAAAGAGTGGTAGAAGATGAAGTTAAGTCCTTTCCATCTCACCAGTTCAGCTCAGGGTGTATGTGGTGGGAGCAGAATAGAGAGAGTAGCCAAAATAGTGTGGCCGCTCAGTTTCATCAGTCTTAGAGAAGAAGGCAACCAATCAAAGGAGGCTACCCCCAACCATGTGGTAGGGCATAAAGAGGCCTCCATGTTAGACAATTTTGACATACTCCAAAGGCCCCTCAAGAGTGCTTCCATATTAGGCGAACCGGGGATGCTCAGATATGTCTGGGTTACATTTATAATACAGTATAAGTAAGTTATTTTTCATCTTTAAGTATTAGGTACTTAGGGGCAGATTTTTAAACTGAAGCAAAATAAGGAGGACCAAATATTCTTTTTTAAACTCTATTCCACCAAAGCCATTCAAATGTTTTAAAATACCTTTTAATTTTTTAAAGTTCAGTTTGAAAATGAACTCACAACTAGTGACTGCTCCAGCTGCCCTTACTTCAATATCTGCTCTCCTATATCTTCATGTCAAACTGGACACTCATCATTAGGATCATTGATGTTCATAAATAAACAGTTGTTTGATTGTTATGAAGAACCCTCAAGCTTTTAGATACAAGTGGCAAACATTCCAGAGAAACAGGACCTACCCATGTTTCACTTCACTGCCCACTCCCCAAACGACTTCTTGAAATTCTCATCCACTGCCATTTTATCAGACCAGCCACTATGCCTTGTGGGGGTTTCATCATTTCATTTGTACAACTTCTGCCCTGTGACCTCGTGTCCTAATTGGTGACTGCCTCACTTGACCACTATTTCAGGGAGACCCTAAATATGCTTTATTTCACTCTCTTTTCCCCAGCCATCTCCTTGACAGCCTTTCCAGATACCTACTATCCTCCTTTCCCACCTCCAGTTCTGGAATCATGCTCACATCAGCTCTGTCATTGTTCCAGTAAGGGTAGAAGTTGGTGAGTCAATAAACATTTATTGTGTATTGATCTAACCTTACAACTTTCTAAGCCAAAGTGTTCTGCCCTCCCCACTGTTTGGGGCTTCCCCATTAGAACATAAACGCTGCATAGGAAAGGAGGGACTGTCTCTGCTTTTGTATTTGTATCTCCAGCACAGTGGTTGGCAAAACATCTAATAATTTTGTTTTTATTCATTCATTCATTCAAAAGGGAATCAGGATTCTAAGAACTGAAAACAATGCTTGCACAAGGTACTGTCTAGTTGCATTAATCACCTATGAAGGTAGCCGAGTGTTCTAGGGCTTGGAATGCTGTCTCTCCGAAAGATATCGGGAAGGAAAAGTGCTAATGTTGAAAGGCAAAGATTATGAAGAGGCACCATCAGCCTAGAAGGTCCTGCCTGACCACCTCATGAGGGGACCATTTGATCTTTCAGTGGTTGCATTTTGAAAGAATTCTTGCTCTCTGTGATGGTATCAGTAGAAAACCACCTTTGCAGCCTTATCTCCCACTATTTCTCCATATGAATTACCCATTCCACCCAAACTGGTCTACTTCTTACTTTCTTAAAAAATGAAGTTCCTTCAGTGTAGTGACCATCATGTATATCTCGGTGCTTTGATAGAGTGGGTGTACTTATTCATTAATGGATTTAAATGAACATATCATTCAGGGTCCTCCATCAGAACAAACATTTTTCACAGGAACACATGCTATTGGGTTGTTTGGTTGGAGTTTTGTGGTTTTTTTTTTGAGTGGTACAGAGATGGCATGGGTTGTGTGATGGGTTTATTTCAAAATTTTCAAAGTGAACAGAGCAATGTATCTTATAAAAATGATAAAAAAAATTTCTGCCAGACCATAAATATTTTTCACATCTACCCTCCCAATCAATTGAAGCAGACAAAAAAAGATAAGCCAGTTGGGTGTTATATATATCATAGAAAATAGATTATGGAATGGCCAAACTGATCAATATGATTTTATAGCGGTCATCTTAATGGCCAATCAGGATGGCTAAATAGTACAATTTTGTGGTAGTGCATCTTGACAGACCAAGAGGGGCTGGTCAGTATAAATCATGCCTAGGCTTCTATATTTAAGGATCACAGAGATAGTCTAAATGACATCAGTGTTCCTAATTACTATGCTGTCCAACAACAACTTAGCCTGGAGAGGATGAGTGGTCATTTTATGTATTCAGGAAATTTCTCATCTCACATTTGATGGTGCAAATTAAATCCCCAAGCTAAAGGAGATTGAAAAGGTGTCTTTTATGACTTTTTTTAGAGGAAAAGAAAGAAGGAAATAAGTTTTTGTAAGCATGGCTATTCTCGCTTCAGTGTCTGGACAGGTGTGAGTGAATCAGCCTCAAAAGAACCATTTGTAATGTTTAGTTCCCCAGAGGGTATCTTCATGACCCACACCTGATAAGATGAGTATTTCTGAGCTCATGGCTGCACTCTGCCACTGTATATGCAGGCTGATTGAATCAGCAAATAGCAAATATTACAGTTTATATAGACTAGGCCAGTAACTCGCAAGAAAACACAATTAAAAAAGAATGTCTCCTCTCTGAGCTCTATCACCTCATAATTCCAGGTATACCACTCTTATTAAAGCTGACTCATCGGTCAAGTGTGTGTGTGTGTGTGTGTGTGTGTGTGTGTGTGTGTGTGTGTGTGTGTGTGTGTGTGTGTGTGTGTAGTTTAGGGTTAAATGTGACGTGACCTCACACTGCTCCATCCCTGGTTGATGGCCCAAGCAGAAAGGTTCTGATTTTCCATTGTGCAATCACATCAGCAGATATGTTTGAATCTGTAGAACTAACCTCTTGTCATACTGACGATTTTCTGTAGTTATAATTTTTATTGTGCCTCCCAGCTGAGGGATGATAGGGCTTATTCATAGACTTTACACTCTAGTGGTTTGATAAATATATAACATCTTGAAAAGGAGTTTCTTGGTGAAGTAAATGCTATTCATCAGGTCTTAGTTTTCCTTACATTTGCTTTGGGGGGGCTGAGGGGGTGTCATGGTGGTGTTTTGTTTTGCTTTGTTCATATTTGATTTTTTTTTGGCCGACTTCCTTGATCTTCTCCCTAACACAATCCACAAAAAAATAACAGCGCTTGAGACAAGCAAGCCCATACAGAGTGTAGGGGAAAAGAATGTTTATATATTTTTCCTATATTATCTTTTCTTCACTTTCTGAAAGCTGTAGAAGGCAAAATGTGGTCAAGTGCTATTTTATAGCAAGTTTAATGCTTATCAGTAATTTTTTTCCTTTGACCTTCTGCCTCAGACAATTAATTTTCTTGAACTGCTCACATACTAGAACATTAGGGGGGAAAATAATGTTAGCACTAGTGAATAGAATCTTGGAAGAAAAGCCGTGCAATTATTCAAAGGCCTAATCTTATCTCTTGTTTCATTTTTATATCACAAGTCTACATTTAAAAGTATTAGATATACTGTTCGGCTGTCCTACACCTTCAAACCACAGTAAATAAATGCTGCTAAGTGCCACCAAGAGTGAAAGAGGTTATAATGAGAAGTGTGAGGAGATATGTGCTCCATTCATCATTCTGTTCAGTCCAATATCGAGGCTCTTTTTATCAGCACTATTGCTAGCAGTGTCATCACCACTGGTATAAATCTTCTGTCACTGGCTGTTGGACTGATGCCCTATTAAAACCTTGCTCTCACATAATCACAGAATGACCTTTAGTTGTCTTTAATTAACCTTTGACCTGAACCATGCCAAAGTCTTGTTGGTAGGTAAATCTATGGCATGACGTTTGCTTATGACACTACATTTGTCTTGGTTTAATAATCCTACCTTTCAGATTATAGCCAGAATGAAATACAGTTGGGATCATAGCTAATAGTTGGATTAATTTTTAAAAGGTTAGAACATAATATTTTCCTCTGAGCTCCCAATGATATCATTGCAGGCATTTTTCCATAGGGATTTGGGATTCCCCCATTAAAAGTCAATTAAGGAAAGAAGTCAATTTCACCAATGATGCAGTCCTTCCTGACCCAAGGTTATTCCTTTTGAACATTTTGAGTTGGTGGGAGAGTGGGGAGGGGGCACTGCTTCTTGATGCTTTCAACTAGTCAATGCCTGCCAAATGAAAACTATATTTATCTAAGATAAATCTCATTTATCCAAGATAATGGAAGAGAGTGGTAATACAAATAATCCTAAAACTATTTATTTTTTACTTTGGAACACACTTTTCTCCTTTTCTATATGCGTGTGTCTGGCATCCTGGGAATTTTATAGTGTATCAAAATCTCATTGATTAGAAATGAAGAAATCAGGGATCAGGGGAGGGAGAGTTGTACTGTTTGTCACTTCCTGACTACTTAGGCCATCATTCCAACCTCCTCCCCAAAGGAACCTTGTATTCCACCGCTAGAACCACTATGGGCTCTCGTAGGTGGGCTTTCACCTTATTTTGTTCACCTGGGCAACCATTTTCTTCTCCCCAACCAGCTCCAAGCCATGCCAAAGTATCCACTAAAATGCTTTTAAAGAAATTTAGTTTTATTACATTAATGTATTGACATTAAATAAGACAATTTAAAAACAAATAAACTAAAATAAGACAGATTGTATGACGTACTAGCTAGATTTGCTACACTTGAAATCAGAAAGACCTGAGTTCAAATTCTACTTCTGAAAGTTACTGTTTGAACACGGGCAAATCACTTAAACTCTCAGAGCCTCAATTTTTTTAGCTATAAAATGGGGATAATACCCACAATATCTACTACAAAGGATTGTTGTGAAAAAATATATTTGGGGTATTGCATACTTTAAAGTATTATGTAAATGTTAATTGTTATTATTTTAAATTAGAAACCACATTAGGCCTATAATTGTTGATGAGTTGAATGAGTTACCTCAAAATTCCAAGTGGGCCCACTAGTATAGAGACTTTTACTCATAAGAACTATCCATGTAATGAGATGTTTGGACTACATATTCTCCAAAGCTTCTCTCATTTGAATGTAACCCCAGTCCCAAAGCTCTCCTTATTGGTGGAGATCAATGCCCCTCACCTGTGAGAAGGATGGGATGGAGCTGGCAAGAATGGGAGAGAATCTGATACCAATGGGGTTTACAGCTAGGGTTACATAAAAATGTTCCTCTATTTCCAAGTCTAAATATTCTTTTCTCACAAAGCTGTACTCTTAATTTTTCTGCCTTGCCACAGACATCTATTCATCCCAGAAGATCATATCAGTCCTAGAATTCACATCTTGGAAGCACCCCTTTGGTCTCTCCTTTTGATTGGATGGGTCCCCTGAAAACCTTTCCATTAAAGAAAGATACCCAGGGCAACCATTTCTTCTGACTTCTCCTTTCTCTTCCTCCACCTTTTCAGCTTCTTTTTCTGTGTTGTCTTCCCACATTAGAACTTAAGCTCTTGAGGGCGGGGACTGTCTTTTTGCTTGTACTTATATTCTCAGAGTGCCTAGCACATAGTAAGTGCTTAATAAATGTTTATTGAGGAATTGGCTGACTAAATATATATTCTCAATTTAAAGGTGAATTAAGGAAATTTTAACTGTTCTCAAAATATTAAAGCAAATGCTTGTTCTTAAAGCCCTAGAGTCTAAGGAAGGAAACTAGATGGCGCTATGAATAGAACACCAGGCCTAGAGTCAAGAAGACCTGAGTTCAAGTCTTGCCTCATACACTTACTAGCTGTGTGACCTTGGGCAACTCATTTAACTGCTATCTGCCTTAGTTTACTCAGTTATAAAAAGAATAATAATACCACCTACCTTAAAGGGTGGTTGTAAAGATCAAATGAAATAAGATTTATAAAGTTGCTTAGCCTTATTCCTGACATATAATAGGCCTTTCATTAATGTTTGTTCCCTCCCTCCCTGAAGGATGAATAGTAGATTTGATATTACTAATCATATGTTTTATTAAAAATTACGTAAAAGACATTATTGGGCAGCTAAGTGGTATAATGGATAGAGTACCAGGCCTAGGGTCTAGAAGATCCTTCTTCCTCAGTTCAAATCTGGCCTCAGATACTTACTAGCTGTGTGACCCTGGGCAAGTCACTTAACCCTCTTTGCCTCAGTTTCCTCATCTGTAAAATGAGTTGGAGAAGGAATTGACAAACCACTTTAT
The DNA here is from genome assembly GCA_028646595.1 of Phalanger gymnotis. Lineage (NCBI taxonomy): Eukaryota > Metazoa > Chordata > Mammalia > Diprotodontia > Phalangeridae > Phalanger > Phalanger gymnotis. Next base: position 570,434,416 of record CM053622.1, read on the forward strand.
TGTCCTTTCCAAGAAAACCCCAAATGGGATCATGAAAAGTCATACATGACTGAAACTGAACAACAAAACCTCTTGCAGAGTTTGATCTATATAAGTGAACCACAAATAAGCAAAAGATAGTGAATAAGGTCTATAAATGGTTTTCTCACTGTTTTAATTATGTTAATGGATAGAGGGTACCAGAAGATGTCCCCATATCGGGACAATTTGAGTCAGTCAATTAATCATTCAGTATGCATTCAATAAGCAGCTATTGTGTGTGTCAGGCACTATGCTAGGTACTGGGCATTCAGAGATCATAATGAAAAAGACCTTACCCTCAAGGATCTTACATTCTATTAGGGGAAACAACATCTACAAATATTGTTTCAAAATATATGCAAGTTAAACTCTGAGTAATTTGATTGGAGGAGGTGCCAATAGTTGGGAAGATAAGAAAAGACCTCATGTAGAAGGTAGTGTGTGAACTGTGCTTTTAAGGCAACTAGAGATTCTAAAATGTGAGGCCGGGTAGGGCATTTCAGGAATGGGAAACAGCCTATACAAATGCATAGAGATGGGAAATAGAAAATCCCCATGAGAGCAGTGAGTAGATCAGTCTGGCTTCTCCTAACAGAGGAGTAAGGTATAACAATATAATGATAGGCTGCAATGAGATTGTAAAAGGCTTTAAATGACAAAGAAGTTTGTCTCTGATCCTGGTGATAACAGGGAATCACTGGTAGTATTTAAGTAGAATAACAAAGTCACGCCTATGCTTCAGAAATATCAGTTTGGCAGCTGTATGGAGGGATGGATTGAAGAGGGAAGAGAATGGAGGCAGGGAGATCATTTGGGGATGTTGCAATAGTGCCAGTGAGAGGTGAGGAGGCCAAAATTAGGTTAGTCGCAGTGTGAATTAAGATCTGAGACAGATGTGAAAGATATTGGTGACGTAGTATACATTAAACTTGGCAGCTGTTTGGCTATGTTGGGTGAGGGAGTGCGGAGGCAAAGGTGACTCTGAGGTTGGGAACCTGGATGCCTGGAAGGATGGCGGTGACCTTGACAAAAATTGGTAAGCTTAGAACAGGAATACAAGTTTAGAGGGAAAGATGAGTCACTTTGGGTTAGTGATTTAAGTTGCACAAAACTTTTTGGGGCAGTGCTAGTGTGCTTATCCTTTTAGGCTAAGAAACCCAGATAAATTGACTTCCTTTTCTTAGGCACCAAGAATGGTAAAAGAACAGACCCCCCTTTCCCATATTTCAAACAAAACTCTCTCTAAGCTATAGATTGATGGAATGGAACACAATGTCGAATGAAAAGACATTATGTAGCCCTTTGAATGTATTACCGTATGCTTGTACTCTGCTTAAACGCTGCCTTGAGCTGATGCAATATCATCAGAAAACATGTGATGACCCCACAATAGGCCAATGCTGTATTGCTGTGTTCCCTGTCTTACATTACTGGCAGCAGCATGCCCTTTAATTGGAGGGTTGCCTGCCAAGCTAACCACCTAGCCTCATTAAAAACCCACTAGTTATTATACTGATGGATTTAGGCTACCATCCAATGAGTGATGAAACCAGCCTCCACCCTTTGAGTCCACACTGACACAGGATGTAAGAAAGCCAGCTGCTGGTGGTTAAGCAGCTCAAAACAGGACCTGTTCTATACTTAGGTGATTGATCGCCTCTGTGGTATGACTTGAGGGAGATGCTGGGAAGGTCCCTCCCCACCTCTGCCTCTCAAAAAAATAACTTCTCTGCTGGTTCTTGAAATTTTGTTATTAGTGATTCATTCAATTACATTATGTATTGTCTTCTTCCCAGAATTTTCTTTATAAAATACAAATACCCCTGGATGCACATGTGGCTCCTAAAACCTGATTGGCTTGCCAATCATATGGTTCAGTGCAAAGAGCAGCCCTGGAGGTAGTAAAAAGAATACTGGACTGGGAGCCAGGAGACTATTTCTAGTCTAATTTCTGCCACTCAGTAGCTGTGTGACTTTGAACAAGTCACTTGACCTCTTTGGGCCCCAATATCTTCATTTATAAAATGGTGTAAAAATACCAGTATAGGGTTCTTATGAATATTAAAGGAAGTAATGTATGTAAAGGGCTTTGTAAACTAGAGTTATGTCAATATTAGCTACTATATGTGTTGTGCGGTGGGGTAGATGATCACTAAGGTTTCTTTCAGCTATATGATCCTTCAAGACTCATCTCAAAACCTACCTTCTGCAAGAGGCCTTTCTGCAGGTGCCTTCCCTTTGCAGATGACCTTCCATCTGCTTTGGATAAATCTTATATGTACATAGTTGTTTCCATGTTGTCTCCTCCTTTAGAATGTGAGCTCTTTGAGGGCAAAGACTGCAGTTTTGCCTTTCTTTGTATCCCCAGCACTTAGCACAGTGCCTGGCACATAGTATCTGTTAAATGCTTGTTGACTTTATAAAGGTTTCTCCTATGACAAGAAAGATGCAGGTATTACGAGAGCTGTGTTAAGGGTATAAACTTGACCTACTTCACAATTTGCCTGGTCTAAACGTTCCCACTATCGTCAGATATAACCAATGGTCTTGGTGCCTGCCATGCGAATGATTATTTTTCCCTTCCTCCACTTTCTTTGAAAACAAAACTACCGTCTGAGAGACAAGTCTGGACACATGGGAAATTTCTCAAGGCTTCTTCAAGGTATTAAGGTAATATAGTGAAAGATGGGCACACCCACCCAGGGCCTAACCTATTGTTTTTCTTGGTTTGCCCAGCCTGGCATAACAAGGGCCCAGGTGGAATGGGGGCAGAAAGAAAGGAAAACAAAAGCTGGGAGATTTCTTAGCATTTTGACATACGATATTTAACAAATGATATATAACATCACATATAAGGGTCTGTCATAGCATTTACTTATTCATAGGAAGAAAGGGAGGGGCAGGTAGGAAGCGATAAATTGTTTAGAAAAAGAAAGATCTACAAAAACATAGCAGCTCTTTTTGTGATGGCAAAGAATTGGAAATCAAGGGGATGCCCATCAATTGGGGAATGGCTAAACAAATTGTGGTCTATGAATGTTATGGAATACTACTGTGCTATAAGAACTGAGGAACAGACATCCAGAGAAAGAACTGTGGGGTCTGAATGCAGATTGAGGCAAACTATTTGCTCTCTTTTTTTTCCTCTTCTTTTTTGGTTTTGTTTCTTCTCTCTCGTGATTCATTCCATTGGTCATAATTCTTCTTTGCAACTTGACTACTGTGTAAATAAGTTTAATGCAAAGATTTATGTAGAATCTATATTGGACTGCATGCCATTTTGGGGGGAAGGGGAGAGAAGGGAAGAAAATTTGAAACTCAAGAACATGTAGAACTAAGTGTTGTAAATTAAAAATAAAAAATCGAATAAAAAAAAGAAAAAGAAATGAGGAGCAGACAGACTTCATAATAACCTGGAAAGACTTACATGATCTGATGCTGAGTCAGGGGAGTAGAACATTATACATGATTACAGACAAACGGTATCTGTGATGACTAACTTTGATAGACTTGGCTCCTCTCAGCATTAAGACAGCTCCAAAGGACTCATGATGGAAAGAGCTGTTCACATCCAGAGAAAGAACTATGGAGCCTGAATGCAAATTGAGGCAAACTATTTGCTCTCTCTCTATTTTCTCGTTCTCTCTCTCTTTTTTGGTTTTGTTTCTTCTTTCTCATGGTTCATTCCATTTGTTATAGTTCTTCTTTACAACCTGACTATAGTGAAAATAAGTTTAATGTGTGTGTACAACCTATATCAGAAGGCATGCTGTTTCGGGGTGGGAGAGGAGAAGGAGGGGGAGAAAATTCGGAACTCAAAAACTCGTGGAACTTAGTGCTGTAAACTAAAAATAAAAAAGAAATTTAAAAAAAGATAAAGAAAGATCTTGAAAAAAGCAAGAGAGAATGGAATTCACTTCCATGCTTCTTTATGTGGGCTACTTAGTATTTTCCTTAGTGTATGGTAGGAACACAAATTCTTATTATCTAACTATAGCATATAAGTTATGGTGCTCAACAGTGTGTTTTTGGTAGCAGCCTTATGGTTCAGGACCAGATCCAAACATATGGGGAAGATGATTTTGACCAATGGATGAAGTCTTCCTTTTGCTGAGATGGTAAAATAGGAAATACAAGGTCACTGAGTGGCCACTGTTGTTAGTTTCATACCTTCAATGAAAAGAGCCCCACAGCTTCAACAAAAGAGCATTTTGAGTTATCCCACAAAACCTTTCCAAATTAATATACACAAAATTATCATCTTAGGAGGGAACTAGCAATATCATTTTTTTCCATTGTCTTGCTTTTTGTCAGAACCAAAATCACGGAATTCCAGAAATGGAGAGTTCTTGTGGTCCAACCACCTGCCCGATGCACAAATCTCTTCCAAAATATCCCTGACAAGTGACTGCCTAGCTTCTGCTTGAAAATCTCCAATTACAGGGAATTTACTCTCTCATGGGAAAGGTCATTCCATCTCTGGGTAACATATTGTCAGGAAGTTCTTTATTTTGTGCTAAAATCTGCCTGTCAGAGTATCCTGAGGCAGCCCCAGACAGATAAGAATTTATTCAATCTATTCAGTATGGTCTTATTGCCAACTTGTAGATTAGGCAGAGAGAATTGACTCCCTTAGACAGTCAGAGATTTTGACACCTGCTTACACTGGCACTGGTTAAAAAAATAGTGAAGGTGGTCAATGGACAGACTAGACAAGCAAGATGGAGAAACAATAGAATTCAGTAGTTCAGTGTTCAACAAGCCCAAGAACACAAACCACTGGGGGAAGAACTCTCTATTTGATAAGAACTTCTGGAAAACTGGAAAGAAGTTTGGCAGAAAATAGGTTTGGATCAGCATCTTATACCATATAGCACTTCACAATCCCCTCCAAAGAGAAAAGTGATCTAAAACTAAAATGTCACGCCACTAAAAAAACAATAGAAGAAAACAGAAGAATGCTCTTTCCAGAGATATGATTAGGGAGGGTGGGACATTTTGACTATAAAAATATTAAAACTTTTTATCCAAACAAAACAAATGGCTTTAAGAAGATTATATAAGGGGAAAATCTTTACATCAAGTATATTTGATAACAATCACATACTGCTGATATTTAGAGAGCTAACACAAATAATCAAGAGCCATTTTTGCCAGTAGATAAATAGAAAAAGAATATAAATAATTTTCAAGGAAGCAAATGCAAAATATGAACAACCAGATTTTTAAATGTTCCAAATTATTAGTAACAAATGAAATATAAATTAAAACACATCTGAGATTTTATCTCATGCCCATTACTTTTGTTGAAGACTATAATATACCAGAGAGAAATGGAGGCCATAGGAGTAGAATGTTATTAGACTTGGTCACTTTATTAGTCAGCTATGCTTAACTATTTTTCTTTAAAAAGGGCTGTGGGAAGACAGGCACATTAACACAACATTTATAGAGCTACGAATTAATTCAACCATTCTGGAAAACAATTTGGAAATTTGGGAGAAAAGTCACTAAACTATTCACAACCTTTCTCCCAGCAATTGTACTACCGTGCAAATGCCCCAAGGAGGTCAATGATGGCTTGAATAATCCCATATATACCAGAATATTCATAGTAACACAATTTATGGCAACAACAATCTGGAACAAAGTTGGTGCCAATGATTTTGTTGTTGTAGAGAATACCAGGGAGGAAATTCTATCATTAAGGTTGACACCTGTTCTGAAATTTGGTTTCAGAGAGTTGCCTAGTGCGGCGGGAGGCCAAGTGAATTGTGCAGTGTCACATTGCCAGTATATAACAAACTCAGTACTTGCACCTGGATATTACTAACTCTGAAGCCAGTCTCTGTCCACTCTATAACACTTTCTGTCATGTTTTTCTTTGTTAAAAGCAAATACAGAATGCATCTTGGTAAATGAACTAAGGAGAGCATAGCTATCAAGGAAAGTCTATTGCCAGAAAGGGGAAAAAAAGAATTTTATCATTCCAAAAGACAAAAAACATTTTTTGTCATTTAAATTATCAACTATTTTAGACTGTCACTGAGCCAATCTATTATTATAGATATTTAATTATAAATTGATCACATATTAATGAATTTAGGGACATCAGCCTTTCCCAGAGTGATCACAATAGTTACTGCTTTTCCCAACTATTCAGAGCTTCGAGTTGGAGAAGCAGTACACAATTATTACACTGATAGACTGTGGGAAAGTCATAGCCCACATACTTCCCCATCCCCAAAGTTCAAAATAGCTCTGGGAAAAGATTCTGGTTCTATATGTCTAGACTAGGAGATCTTTCAGAGCCTGCTTCTACCTCAGTCTTGACTTGAGAAATTAAAGGTCTCCCAAAGATTTCAATGGCTATAAACCTCAGAGATGCCTACCTTAGAGCATCTTAGCTCTTGGAAGCATCAGGGCAGGCAACTGTGAAGTAGAAGAATTCTGTATGTGGCTTTTTTTAGTAATACTTCTCTACCCTGGCGCCAGTGCTCTCACCTGGCCTCCTGGGTGCCCTAGGTCCCTCAACCACAGTTTCACCTAGGTGGACCTTTCTCAAGACAATGCAAGACAAGGTAAGGCAAGGCAGTAAGTATTTATTAAGCTTCTCAGCAAACAATTCTGTTTCCAATCTTTTTCCCTTCCCATTTAATGGGTGCTTAGGTGTTAGTATAATATGCTACAACCCAGGTTTCCAGACAAGCCTGGAGCACTTTACAAGATGCTAACTGGAGGAGAAAATGCTAAGCAACACTGGATGCCTGCATGAGGGGCAGATTTGGTAGGAGAGCTTTGGAGAGAGGAAATATTCTTTGATTTTTCTTCAAGAGTTATTCATAGATGCAGGCTGTCTTTGGGGTTGACTCTAGGGAAGAGAAACAGAAAAACTCTCTGCTGCTGAGGAAGCTGCTTCCTCAACATGCTCCTGATTTCCAACTTGCCCCTCTAAAGATTTGGGGGAATTTACCATTAGGTGAGATTGAGGCAGGGGTGTGTTGATAAATATTTAACAACTGACTCTCCAGGGGAAAGATAAATAAATACATATATGTATATATGTGTATATATATGCATATATAAATATGTGTGTATGTATAAGCATCATACACTTTTAAGTTTAATCCGCTTTATTGACATTTTATACATCACTTTTTTAACCTGGAAAGTCCATAAAACAATAAATCAAGCTCTGATTTATAACATTTGTCAGTCTCCAAGATGTAAATGTTCACCCTAAAAATTTGACAATCAGTTCTCAGAGTCAGTTTGAGCTGACTCTGAGCAGTTTGAACATAGCCCATAACATGCTCCCAGCAGGGGATCTCATTCACTCTATTTCTGGCATATTCTAGTCTGGAACTTTTCTGATTTCTATTTTCTGTTTGCTTGTATAGATAGATATATTGGCTATTTGTGATGGTGTTTTGTGTAATCAGCATTTGGTTGGAAAAGACCAAGCTGGTGGATGTAAGTTAAGAGCTATTTTCCCCATCTTTGATAGACAGTGGCCATGAAAACCGCTTTTTCTGAACCAATTATGATTCCAGATCAGTAGTATCGGAAGGGGGAAAGGGATGGATGCAATTTTAATCTGGTACTCCTTAGAGAAGAACAGAGGCCAGCCTCATGGCCTGCCCATCTCGAGGAAGGGAATCACAGTCTCCCTTAGAGAGGTTTGGGGAATTGTCCAGAGATACCTATCAATGCCTCCCCTCAAACTTCCCTATTGATTTGGACATCCCTTGAGGACATATACATCTTACATGGGTAGCATGGGCAGCAATCCCTTTGCAAAGGTAATCGTCTATCCCATGTAATTGTACTCTTCTAAAGGAAGTGTGATGTAGTGACTAGAGTGGAACCTCGAAGTCAGGAAGATCTGAATTCAAGTCTGACATTGGCTACCTACTGACCATATGATTTTGGGCAAGTCCTTTAATTTCTTAGTGCCCTAGGCAGCTCTCTAAGTTTATAAATGGCGGAGAAGAAGGTACTGACCAGTCACGTCCCAAAGCAATCGACTTTCATTGTAGACTTTCATTTCAGATAAAGTAAGAGAGAAGGGACACACTATGACAAGCCAGTAAGGGAGACTTTTTCTTGGGGAAAATCTCTCCATAAGATTAGTTTTCTATGTCCTCTATGATTTCAGGAGACTCTGTCTATAAGAATGGAATGTCTATCAGGTCTCCACAGAGTTGTGAAAGAGGATTCTACTTTACATGGACTTATTCTCTCATTCCCAAGGGCTCCTTAATATATTTTGTGGACACCCCCTTGTTCTTGGGCCTTAGGGCTATTTAAGTAAAAGGGGAAATTTTAGGATTTTAATCATCCATAAATGTAAATCTAAAGAAGGGATTTGATAGACCAGATGAGGCAGAAGTTTAATGAATTTATTTTCTCTTTTCATTTTTGGAGAGTTGGGAGGGGGTTTTGGGGGACATGGGACTGGTGCAGAGGATCAGCTGCATACAAACCCAGAAACCACAGCCATACTTAAAATTTCTAAAAGGTATTCATGGCCTCAACAGAAAGAGTGGGATAATTTATAGGTTAACATTTTCTTTTAATGTGGATAGCATTTTCCTCATTTATAGTTAATTAGGTTAAGCATGCATGGGGAGCAAGGGAGAAAGGCTTTTAGTGATGCTCTAAATGATTAGTAATTTGAATAAAGTGAAGAACCTCTAAAAAGAAGTGGCCCTGGCATATATTAAACAGGCTTTCGTGAGGAGTGCTGGGATCAGCGCTCTGTTTTGGAAGATATCGTGTTAATTAAAGTGCCAGAATTAAAAAAAAATGCAGAGTGTGCTAAATAATTTAGAATTTTATTTCAAAGCCACTCTAATGCTAGGTTTGAATGATATCAAAACTGGGCGGGAAATCAGTCAAACTAACTATTTGGTGTAATGACAATAGAATACAAACTCACCACCCTATCAACAGTTGAATCAATCCAACACTTTTTTAAAAAATCACTTAGTTTGTTTTTACAGAGAAAGCCAGGGAGACCAGGGTTCGAGGATTACTTCTGATACTCACTGATCACAAGACCCTGGGCAAATCCCTTAAGGACTCAATGTCACAGACAACTCTCTGAGACTGTAAGTTGCAGAAAAGTTGTTTATCTAAAAAAACTGTGTTATGAATGATGAAAAACTGAAGTGAGTCCAAAAGAAGGTTGCTAGGATAGTGAGGAAGAAAAAGACCATGTCACATGAGAAACAGTCGAGGGAACTAGGGTGTTTAAGCTGTATGATGGGAGGAGTGGCCAATGAAATCCCAGGCCTTCAAGCATACTCTGATTTGACCTGCATAGTGGGTTACTTAGAGCACGCCTAATTTCAAACCAATATGTAGAACTTTGAGGAACCTGTTTCTGTTCATGCATGATTATGGAGCTGGTACTGTACAATGGCAAAAAGGATTCTAACTGACTGACAGCTAGGACTGATGACAGGATGCATTGAGCTAGCATGTTAATGCTAAAATACAAAAGGGCCTGTACTGATCTCTTTTCCTTCCTTGTGGTGAATGATGCAGACATACTGTGAGCTGCTAGGTGGGAGATGCCCTCTCTCCCACTGAGTCACCATGTATCTTTGTCATCTCTGTTTCATCTCTGTTTGTTCTCTCCTGATCTTAGGTGAACAAGTATTCTAAAAGAAGAGTACCCAGGCAACTAGAGCCATCAGAGGTATCAGAAGTAGCCAGAGTCAAAAGGAGAGTCCACCAGAGAAGTACTGACTGATGACAGAAGTGTTTGCAGACAGAGAGGGAAAGCTAATCACCCAAAGTTGTTGGCAACTTTGGGGATCATGACCCTTCACAATGGAAAGAAATGATGGCTCTTGAGCCGAATTTATAGGAATACTAGTGAGCCAAATTTATAGGAATACTAGTCATTCCACAATTGAGAAATGGTCAAAGGATATGAACAGGCAGTTTTCAGAGGAAGAAATTAAAGATACCTATAGGCATATGAAAAAAATACTCAAAATCACTACTGATTAGAGAAATGCAAATCAAAACAACTGTTAGGCACCACATCTATCCTGTCAGATTGGCTAAAATGACAAAACAGGAAAATGATAAATGCTGGAAAGGATGTGGGAAAATTGGAACATTGTTCCATTGCTGGTGGAATTGTGAACTGATCCAGCCATTCTGGAGAGCAATTTGGAACTATGCCCAAAGGGCTATAAAAATGTTCATACCCTTTGACCCCACAATACCACTTCCAGGGTTGTATCCCAAAGAGATCACACAAGTGGGAAAAGGACCCATATGTACAAAAATATTTATAGCGGCTCTTTTTGTGGTAGCAAAAAATTGGAAATCAAAGGGATGCCCATCAATTGGGGAATGGCAGAACAAGTTGTGGTATATGAAGGTAATGGAATACTATTGTGCTATAAGAAATGGGGATGATACAGACTTCATAATAACCTGGAAAAACCTACAAAACATAATGCTGAGCAAGTAGAACAGAACCAGGAGAACATTATGCACAACCACAGATACATGGATTCTGTGATGACTAACCCTGATAGACTTTGCTCTTCTCAGCAACACAAGATGCAAAAACAACTCCAAAGGACTCATGATGGAGAATGCTATCTACATCCAGAGAAAGAACTATGGAGTCCAAATGCAGATTGAGGCACACCTTATGCTGGCCCTTTTTTTCTCCTTTGCTTTTTTTTTCCTTTTTTTCCCTTTTGTTTTTGTTTTGGGGGTTTTTTTTGTTCTGTTTCTTCTTTCTCATGATTCATTCCGTTGGTCATAATTCTTCTCTACAACTCCACTATTGTGTAAATAAGTTCAATGCGAAGTTGTATGTAGAAGATATATTGGATTCCATGCTGTCTTGGGGAGGGAGAGGGGGTGAGGGGGGAAGAAAATCTGGAACTCAAAATTATGTACAGCCGAGTGTTGTAAACTGTAAATAAAAAAATCTCAAAAAAATAAAAAAAGAAATGCTGGCTCTCAACTCTAGAAAGATATCAGTCAGACTAGAGCTGAATAGAAAATTTCATTTTCAAACACAAGAATCAAGAGAAACATGGAAAGGTAAACAAGAAAGAGAAATCATAAGGGACTTACTAAAGTCAAACTATTTTGCTTGCATTCCTACATGGAAAGATGATGTATGTAATTCATGAGACCTTTCTCAGTATTAGGGTAGTTGAAGGGAATATACATATACATAGACAAAGGGCACAAGATGAGTTGAATATGAAGGGATGATATCTAAAAAAATAAAATCAAATTAAGGGATAAGAGGAATATATTGAGAAAGAGAAAGATAGAATGAGATAAATTATCTCACTTAAAAGTGGCAAGAAAAAGCAGTTCATTGGAACAGAAGAGGGGCCAGGTGAGGGGAAATGAGTGAATCTTGCTCTCATTGGATTTGACTTGAAGAGGGAATAACATATACACTCAATGGGGTATCTTACCCCACATGAAAGTAGGGGGATGGGAATAAAAAAGGGGGGATGATAGAAGGGAGGGAAGATGGGGGAAGAAGTAATCAAAAGCAAACACTTTTGAAAAGGGACAGGGTCAAGGGAGAAAATTTAATAAAGGGGGACAGGATAGTAAGGAAAGAAATATAGTTAGTCTTTCACAACATGACTATTTATGGGAGTGTTTTGCATAATGATACATGTGTGGCCTATGTTGAATTGCTTGCCTTCTTAGGGAGGGTGGATGGGAAAGGAAGAGGGGAGAGAATTTGGAACTCAAAGTTTTAAAAGCAGATGCTCAAGAAAAAAGTTGTTTTTGCATGCAACTGGGAAATAAGATATGCAGGCAATTGGGCATAGAAATCTATCTTGCCCTACAAGAAAGTAAGGGGAAAAGGGGTGGGGGAGGGGTGACAGGAGGGAGGGCTGACTGGGGAATGGGGCAATCAGAATATATGCCATCTTGGAGTTGCGGAAAACTAAAAAATATCAAATAAAAAAATCATTAAATCTAGAAAGACACCAGTCCTTAGAAGCCATAAGAAAGCTACAGCTAAAGGGAACCTCATGAGAGAATACTTCTGGGGCCAGGGGTCAGGAAGTACCTCCTTGGTACCACATGTTCTATATACATGTGTCTGACCACCTACACTTTTAAGTTTGAGTCATTTCTTGGACACTCCTACATATGGGGGAGAGTTCGCCCCATTGGAACTTAGGGGAAAATTGTTTTTGTCAGTCCTGTTCTTGCTATACCTTCTCAGTAAACCTCTTTTCTAAGAACTAATAGACTTCTGTTAGTTAATTGATAATGGAGAGCATACCAGAGAGAGGCTCATAATTAACAGTATTAGAAACTTGCCCTAACATTCCTAGTCAATAATTACCTTCTTCCAACTCCAGCTATCAATGAGTTCCTTGTTTTACCTCTCTTATATGCCTAAAATGCATTATTTTTAATTATTTATTTTTGTGTACATATCAAAACCCCTTACTAAACTGTAAATCTCATGAGAGTGACAATAATACCATATTTAAAAAGTTTTAACTTCATCACCATCAGTGCCTAACACAGTGTCCTGTAAAGACTAGGTCCTTAATAAATGCTGTATGAACTTAATTGCATTGAATTGACTTTACAATAAGGAGATCAAATTTGAGGCCTTTTGAAGTCTCATAGCATTTAGTGTTGTTCAAATATTTTAGGGAGAAAAGCCATTTTTTTTCCTGATGAATCCTGGCTGTCAAGAGGGATAATAGATCCCTTGCCTCTCTTCTTCCTTCCCTCACTCTCTCTACCTTCCTTATGAATGAGAACCTAAATGTCTGGGAAACATAGACATGGAGTAGACGATTTAAGCAGCCAGCACTCACTGGCAAGAAGGGGCTATTAGCTAATTCCCAACTCCTTTCTTCTCCCTATCCCACACTGCCCTCTTGGGCAGCTGTCCTGGATGAATAGCAAGTGATTTATTTTTTCCTTATTGTAATTTTATTTTAATTAAATACAAGACTAGAGATGCCTAAAATGGACTATTTTAAACAATAAATATCCTTGGGGAGTGTACCCCAAGATCTCTCTCCTATGATAACTTATTCTTATCAACAGAGCTAGTTCTATTTATTGTATCTGTCTACCCCCCACTAAAGTGCTACTCACAGGCCCACTGCAGTTGCTGATGACTAGCAAATTACTCAAGTGTGGACTGTTTCACTGTCTGTCACTTTGCTCATTAGGCAAATGAGAAAATATATCTATGACTTTGTCACACTTCCCTCGTTAGCTTAGCAGCACATTTTACTCTCCTTATCTGTTTTAAAGATGGATGCATAAGAAAAAGTAGTATTTGGTCTGTATCCCCTTAACACTCTCAGTCTAATTTTAAGAAGCAAAAGCCTAAATCATCTTACTCTCTGCCCAACAATTGTGCTGTTCAGGCCATACAGAGAGATTTAGCTCTCTCTATTGCTCTACCAGCCAGGGAATACATACAAAACTGTTCAGTGGTAAGAAAAAAAATAAGGGCTTAAGAACTGGAGTGGTGTTGGTGCAAGATGACAATGCATTCAGGAAGGAAGGAAAGGAGTAGAAAGATATTTCAATAAGGTCAGCTAAATAAGGTAATGGACCCATGCACTGAGAACACTGTTTAATATCCTTATGTGTTTAAATACTCATACGTGGCAATTAAAGTCTTATTGTCTTCAGCCTTATGCTTGGTGTCCCATTCACCATTTATAGCTGGAGGCTTACCAAAGGTTGGGCTTTCTTTTTTAAGCTCTATTTTCAGAGGATTCTGCCTCTCCCCACCCCCAACTCGCCTAGTCTTTCAAGAAAAAGTCCTTATAATTTTCGCCATCTCTAGTCAGATCCACTGTGATAAAGGAACTGAGACTGCCCAGTAGCATTCATGAGTTTGACATCCTGGCTTTCCTGTCAATAGAAATATGCTAGACGATTTCTTGTTTGCCACATCTGACTTAGACTGTTTATGATCTGTTTTTGTTCTGCCACATAAACGTGCTTTCGTTAGTATTTGTGTAGTGCCCTGGTGATACACTGTGTCTGATTAGGTTCAGAGAGGATGTATGTTCCCCTGAGGCAAGAAGAAGAAAAATTTTGTTTTTTTTCTCACTTCAAGTTCATGGTAGAGTAGGAATTACACATTTACATAATTCATCATATAGTCTGTGAGTATTTGTGATTTGAAGATATAAGTGAATAAGGTTGAAAATGGCAGGTACCTAAACATATTGTTTTTCTTTTATATTTCATTTTTAAGTCTGAAGTCCTAAGATGCCAAGAAGTATGGAGAACAAAGCGTCCTGCTTTTTTCAAAGCTTAATTTTCTTAGTACAACCACAGAAGCCACAATGTATAAGCCTCATCTCTAGTAGCTGTTTTCCTGCTCACAGAGAAATAAGAATGTTCATAAAAACCTGTAAGGAAAATACAGTGCATTATGATAATGTGCCTTGGCCTAAGTAGCTAATCACTTTTTATTAACACTTTTAGGTCCAGGGAGTTGGGATTTCTCCAAGCTGACTGTCAGGGCAGGGATTCTGGGACTCCGTATTAGTAATTAGCTTTATAAGATCTTGACTCCTGCGGTGATTCGAATTAAAACAAAATAAAAGCACAAATTTCTAAAAAGCTTGGAAGGCTATATCTGTTATTAAATTTTTGTTATTAAAAACTCTTTCCAATATGTGTCAAGAGTCCAAAACAGAAGGTTTTTCTTAAATATCATCTGTGCAACGTGTCTCAGATACCTTTAAGGTTAAATAAAACAGCACAGGAAGAAAGATCAAAAGGATTTTCCATACACACAAACAATGCCTTGGCAGTAAAGTTTTTCACCAAACCAAATCCCCACAAAGTAATATTAGTTTCATGGTCACAGTTGCTTTTGGACTTTTCCTGCATCCATTTGGCAGCTATCTTCAGAGGATCCAAAGATACGTTGGTAAGATCAATCATTCATTTCATAACCAGGCACTAAGAGCCAACAGGAGGGCTTTTGGCATCTTGCCAGCCCTGGTCCCTGCAACCCCTTCCAAGAAAGAAAAAAAAAGAGTAATGGTAAAACATAAAGACATTATGGATAACTCGTCTTGGAATAGAGTCCTACTAATGCGTAAATAACCTGCTTTATATAACCACATCTTTAGCAGACTAAGTGGTTAATTGTTATTGATCAGCTCTGCCCACTGTTCCAATATCAGTCATTATTGAAAATAATCTCAGTACCCTTCATTAAACATGCATCTGTTTCCATGGGAATGCATTTTTAAACAAGAAGTGCTATTTGAGTCTTATTGGTTTCACTGGTTGTTCAGTCACTTAGTGTTATGGCTGCCCAATCTGTCATAGTTAATCAACTCTCATCTCTTAACACTGGCTGCAGTTATCAATGAGGTGAGGATTAATATTCTGGGCGAAACAGATGATAAATCATTTGTATATAATTAGTGTACAGCAAGGTTACAGCTGACATGAATTTTTATCTTAATTATGAGAGAAATTTGTTCCATTAATTTAATTTAGTTTGCATGAGTGGCTAGACACCTAACAAAGTTAATCTTACACCTGTCATTACAACATTAAGGAACACCTCATATGCAGGCAGTAGGCTCAGATTCTCCAGCATATAAGGATAATGTTGTTCCTCCATGATGTGAAAATAGATGATCATAGACAGAAGATGTAAAGTCTACTCTTTTTAAACTCATCCCAGAGGATTTATGTGAGAATATTGAAGAGATTCAACTCAAGTGGCTATGTTCTGAATGCAATAGTTTTCTTTTAAAATGACCCCTCTCCCCTGCAAATCACGTGGGAGATACCAGACACATGAAAAGATTTCTTTTTTAAAGTACACATGAATATGTATTTCACTGAAGAGCTTTTGGCCAAATAAGCACTGTCTCACAATAAGCTATTTAAGGAGCCCTTTGTATCAGAAGCAATGAATGAAGAAATGTGCATGACTTAGTTTGTCTATTCTAAGCTCTTCATGTTTATATTGTAATTGAGTGGAATAATTCATATAATTTGCTCGACTGTACAAATGGCAATTGTACAGACATCCTAAAGGCTTCAAAACACTGAGTAAACCTAAACCTTGTACTAATTATCCAAGTAATTATAAAGTCTGGAATATCACATGTGATTGATAGATAAGGTGGGGCTGTTTATATAGCCAAATATGGTGTTACCTATTTATTTCTTTAGTAATTAGTTACACATTTACATGTGGGGAAAGGGGGGCTCTGTTTATGGCATGGCTCATGAAAATGATTGTTATATTACCTATTTTTCAATGATTTTCTCATGGAAGCTTGACTTTTGAGGGATGAGAGAAAATCTTTAAGGGGAGAGTGGCAAAAACTCTTAAAAATACTACATACAAAGTGACTAGAGAATGAGTTCTAGTAATACTGAAATATTACCAAAGATGGAGTCATGGAATCACACATGTCTGAAACCATATATTTGTAGCTCAAGCCATATAGTCTGGAAAGGAGACTGCATTTACATTTAGGAGCCTCCAAAATAAGCCTGGAACCAAAGTGTTAATTGTACAAGTAACTCAGATTAATGTTTTGTCATATTAGTTCACAATTACCATTCTGAAAGAGGGTCAAGAAGTATATAGTTGGATATTCACAAGAAATGACTGATTTAAAAACAAAGGGCTCTAATGGAATTCAATAGTGCTTTTCAGTCATTCTGCTTGGCATCTCTATTACCTGAAATGATTCACAGTCCATTATGGGAGCTTCCATGCTAATAGAATGTCTATCTTCTGTAATACAGACACATCAGAGCACTAACTGGGAATCTGTCACAATGAATTTCATCTAGATTTCGCTTCATCTCTTCATGGACTGTAAAATTTGCTCTTGTACAATGCCTAAATTTACTGTGGGTAATTGAGAGAGATCTATAGATGCAGCAGCTCTCGGTAAAGAGCAGTTTTCCAAAGATCTATTGTAAATTGTGCAGCTTTGGTTCAGCTGGGGAAAGATTACAGAGAGCTAAGTCTTGGCCTTTACTAATGAGACATTTTGGTGGGCTCTTAAGAAAAAAGTAAAATGAAATGAAACAACGACAACAAACCCAAAGCCCCAAACACTGTTTTGTTGCACTGTGCCACAGAGGGGAAAGCGAAGACAAGGAGAGGACCTATCTTTCATTCTCGGGAAGGCAGTGCAAAGGAAGACAAAAAATCAGTTTGGCCATAGGCTTCATTAACTGCCCATGGAAATAGAAATCAGTCCTCCCTTAGAGGTACTATTTTCCAAATCTTCCTGCATTTACTTGACTGAAAAAGAATGTGTCATGCACAGCTTAACCTTCCTGTAGTGTGCATGAGTCTCCTATTAGAGCTATAGGTAGCACAAATTTGGTGTCTCATTTGCTAAACCTTCTGTTTCACAGACTGTTAATCCTAACTAAAATATTTGGTATTAAGCTATATGCATGAATTGTTGATAAAGAATTAAGATAACACTTGAGCTATTAAATATAATGTGTGCTCATATTTTCTCAATGGATACTTGGGTTACTGCTCATAAAGTATACACACTAACCTTTTTTCAAGCCGTTTCCCTTTTTTTATTTTACTTATTCCCATCAAAAGCTAAACAGAATCACTGGGTGCCCTTAACAATCATAGGGTTTAATATTTGTTAGCCAATTAGAATGGTGATAGATTCTATAGCTTTTTTCCTAAGCCAGGAACTGAATAATAGCATCATGCTTCACTGGCAGTGAAGTGAGCTCAGCCTTTACATTAGGAGAAAATCAGAATGGTATGACTGCAGTTCATTACTGAAATAGGTAACTGATGAACTGAAAAGACAAAGGGCATTGTTAAATGAAATGTCATTATTAGAGCTGCTCATGTTTAACAAATGTACTGTAAGTTAATTCAGTAGTGTTTTCTATAAAGTTCTCTGCTGAATGTTCACTGTTCATTTTTACTGTCTCTGCATGCCCAACATCTCCTTAAATTTCTTTAAGGCAACAATGTCAACCCTCAGACTAAACCAAGTAATTAAAACAGGGCAAGGAAGCGAATTTGGGAGGTCAGATGTTTTTGTCACTTTCACTTGAGAATCTCCCTACTACATCTGCACCCATCTACAATGGCATTCATATTTTTGGATGCACTGCCAATATACTAAGACGTTTATCTTGTTAAACGCAAAATGCCCCACTCATTTGCCGATGGGTTAACACAAATGCTATCTTCAGCTTAAAGGGGGAAAATGCAACCCCTTTAGCATCTGTGCAAAACTGTTTGCTTTGCTCTGGAGGTGATAAAAATAATTTATGAACCTCTACATTTTTAGCAAGAGGAAATGACCTCAGCTTTTGGCAATTTGATATAGTTAGTGGAGCCTCTCTACTACTTTTATGGATTTCCTTGAGCTACATATTCTTTGACCTGCATTTCAGATTTATTGGCAGATACATAAGCCACATTAAGGAATATAAAAAGCAGTGAATGCATCAAACGACTCAGCAGGGGTTGATTGACAGCTGACGAAAGGCTGCTTCTTCAGGGAGAAATCTAACCAAAGCTGATACTTGTTTATGCATTTCGCTAACCATGCTGCAAATATTTGTTTTAAATAGAGACATTATTTTGAAACTAAACAAAAGCCTGCTGAATGGAGGATATGCGGTGCAGACAAGGCAGAGGTTGTTTGTCTAGCATGAAATTCACACAAACCATAAGGATTTAGAGTTCGGATCCCAGTTTTGTCGTGGGACTGGGAGAGCATTACTTCCCAATTCAAAGAAAGGGGCAATTATTGCTCAATGATATTTTGAGGAATGAGACACAGATGGGCCAGTGTTGTGCCCTGGAAACAATAACAAAATACTGAGGACAAGCACATATTGTATTTTGCTAAACCTAAGTATGTGAAACAGGGATTAAGGGAAGAACCATAAGCTTCGTCTTAAAGAGCCCTAAAGACAAGGTCGTAGGCTTGTGCAGAGAGAAAAAGATGAGCCTCAGGAAAACTGAGGGAGTTTTAATATTGACTTTGATACTGTGTTACCATGGATAAATCACATAACCTCTCTGAGACGCCATTTGCTATTCTGATATGATGGGATGATAATATTTACCCTACATAGCTCAGAGAGTAGTGAGGAAAATCTTAAATCAGTCAAAAAGCATTTATTAAGCCCTTATTGTATGCTAAGTACTGTTTTGAGCATTGAGGTTACAAAGAAAGGCAAAAACAAGCTCTTTGTAAATGTTTAATTATGATGATGGTGATAATTAAAATCACATGCTGTAGGGATAAATCAATGAAGAGGGTATCCGTGGCAGCAAACATGCATTTATTTAGCACTTATTATGTGCCAGGCAACATTCTAAGTCCTTTACAAATATTATCTCACATCTAATGTTTTGTCATTTTATTGCAATAGGAAGAGCTGTGCCTTCTCTAGTCTGGGAACCAGCCCTTATCATAAAGCAGAGTAGGAGACTAGACGGCATTCTGGTTTTATGGAGATGGACAAGTTATGTCTTCCCATGACTTTAACACTTTATAAATTGTTGCTTAATTTTAAAATGACCATTATAAGACTTGTCTTAAGACCGATCCGAACTGTGAAACCTTTCCTGATTATTGCAGCCTTTACTGATCTTTCCTCCTTCAAATTCCCACAACATCTCTTTCTAGACTGCTCGGTTTATCATCTTCTATAATTCCACACTGCCACTTCTTGTGTCTTCCCAGTAAGATTTCAAGCTCCTTGAGGCCAGGGACTGAGCTAGATGCTTAAACACTTTTTTTGCATCACTCATAGAGCCAGTCCTGGTACTGAAAATCCTTTACCCTAGTGTAAAGCAGAATACAAAAGATAAGGGGTTTAAGTGCTCAATAAATACATGCTGATAGAAACAGCGGAAGGACAAGAAGGAATAATGATGGAACTTAGAAAAAAACAGACTTGCTTATGGCGAGCTAAGGTGAGGTGTTTGTGAGCAGAAAGGATCACAAAAATGCCATAAAATCAGACAGATCAACTTCCTGCCATGTCATATAACTGCATCCTGCTGGTAGAAAACAGTGTACAGAACCTAGGGATAGGGCAGCCTCACGGAATCTGCAAATAGCTACATGCAGAGGCTACAGTGCAAAGTCAAAAGTCAATACTTATGTGAAAAGAAGTGTTGGATACCCACCACCAGTCATTTCAGGCGTAAATACAACTAGCAATTATCCTTAGCAGTCTACTGTTGAACCCAAAGAACAGTAGAATAAAGTTTTTAATGCCTGTTTTCCATTAGATAATATTTAATTTGGTTATTAAATCACAACCTTATTTGATGGCCCTCTGATCATACCCTTCAGGCAAGATGTGTAGCAAGACCAATGCATATCACCAACTATGTTTGCCACTTCATGAAGCACACAACCCTGTGGAAGAGGGATTTTATTCAGAGCATGAGGTCATTGAGATACAGATAACATTGTGCTGGTTGCAAAAGACCCTCAGACTAATAATAACATTAATAATAGTAGCTGACATTTACATAGTGTTTACTATATGCCAGGCACTATGCTAAGCAATCTATGATTGCTATTTCATCTGGTCCTCACAACAATCCTGAGGTCGTTGCTATTATTATCCCCATTTTATAGATGAAGAAACTGAGGCCAACAGCAGTTAAGCAATTTGCCTAGGATCACACAGCTAATAAGTGTTTGAGGAGAGATTTGACCTCAGGTCTTCCTGACATAAGACCCAGAACTTTATTTACTGAGCCACCTAGCTGCCCCCCACAAGTTTGACTTACCCATTCACACAAGAAAGACCAACTGGATAAAGAATATCTATCTTCTAGATCAGAGGTGTCCAACCTTAGGTTTTTATTGAAACAATAGACAATATATTTTGATTTGCCATTTTAGTGAGAGCTCTGCAGTAGCTCAGTTTCGTTTACTAAAGCATTTATGTGAATTTCTATGCTTGTAGGCGGGCCACATAAATCATACTGCGGCCTTTGGACAGCCCTGTTCTAGATTGTGACACTGTTGGATAGACAATAAAGCTGGTCTGTCATTTTATATATGTGTATGTGTGTGTGTGTGTGTGTGTGTGTGTGTGTGTGTGTGTGTATACATATGTTGGATAGACAATACAAATGAATAAAAGCTTGGCTTAGGCTTAAATAGAAGGATTATCTTTGGAAAATCACAAAGATCTTTTAATGACACAAAACTCCTAGAAATGAAGGTTGATCTTTTTAGCAATATTCTACTAATGTTGTCATATATCTGGGAATCAAGGAAGATTATAGCTTCTGAGGAATTAAAATTGAGTGCCTCTTGGAAGACAACAGAGTCACATGATGCATATGAACAGGTTACAATTTATAACATTTAAGGAACTTCAAAGAACTCAAATGTATGATCAAAATTGGAGGTAGGCTGGTAACAGAGAGTGAAAAATACCTAACTGATGGATGCCCTGTGGTATCCTCACAATGTTATGTTAGGAGGAAGTGAGGAAGGCCTCTAACATTTTGCATGCCCTCTCTATGGTGAACTTATGAGATGACATGACACAGGGATTGCCAGATGGATAGGGTAGATGAGTTGCAATCTACATCACAGGAGAGAACATCTATGTAGGTAAGATCACAGATCCACTATTTGAATATTTTAGTTTGCGGGTCCAACAATACAAGGCCTTATTTGTAAGAGGAAGTTTTCAGTGGGACAGTGGATAGAATGCTGGGCCCATGTCAGGAAGGCCTAAGATAAAATCTAGTCTTAGACACTTACTAGCTGTGTGACCCTGGGCAAGTCACTTAACTTCTTTTTGCCTCAGTTTCCTCATCTGTAAAATGAATAAAAATAGCACCTACCTCTCAGAGTTGTTGTGAGGGTCAAATGAGACATAGTAAGTGCTATATAAATATTAGCTTTTGTTATTATTATTATTAATTCCCAGGTGATAACAATAGGGCAAATTTAATTTCCTATGTCATCATCACTGCAAGCAGGCTGGAGGCAGTCCCATTCTGGGCACAACAGAGAGTTGCAGAGAGGTGAGAACAGCCAGTGAGTGCACCTGTAAGGAATTAAACTTGGATGGCTTGGTAATTACTCCAAGAGTTTATGAGATGTCCAGCAGCAGGAGGTTTGGGGTAATAGAATAGCCTACTGCGATTCTGCCAGGGCATAATAGAGACAGGTTGCACTGGTATGAGAGTGACAGTACAGAGCAGTCAGTGACTCTGTAGCGGACTTCAGGACTGATATGCCTCGATCAAGTGATGGGGCGATTGAGAAATCGAATGCAGTTTTAGGGTGTATTAGAAGTGGTATAGTGGCCAGAACTCAGGGTTGGGGGAGCACTGCTATCCTCTGCCCTAGTCAAGCTACATGCAGATGATTATGCTCCTCCCTGGGAACTTTATTAGAGGAGGGCATCCAAAGCGGGTAACTAGGCTGGAGAAGAGCCTCAAGTTCATACTATGTGGTGATTGGTTGATTGAAGGAAATAGGTCCTTATCTATTTAGGTGGCACTAAGCATAGAGTGCTGGATGCAGAGAGAGGAAGTCTTGAGTTCAAAAACTTCCTCAGACACTTAATGGTTGTATGATCCTGGCCTATTGACTTAACTTCTCTTGGCCTCACTTTTCTCATCTGTAAATGGGGATAATAATACCTACCTCACCCTGTTATTATAAAGATCAAATGAAATAGCATATGTAAAGCTCTTTACAAATCTTGAGATACTTCACAAATGCTAGCTATTATTATCATTATTATTAGCTGGAAACAGGAGTTATGAGGGCTGTGATAACTGTCTTCAAGTATTTGAAACACTATCACATGGTGGGGGGGAGGGAAGCGTGTGGAAGTTGCAGAGAAATAAATTTAGGCTGTAAGGAGGAACTTCCTAAAAATTAAAGCTGTGGAAGAATGGAATAAGGCTGCCTGGGGAAATAAAATAGTCAATGAATTTGGTGCAGTGGATAGAGTGCTGGGTGAGATCTGAGTTCAAATCTAGCCTCAAATAGTTCCTAGCTGTTTGACCCTGGACAAGTCGCTTAAGCTCTTTCTGCCTCAGTTTCCTCAACTGTAAAATGGGGATAATAGTAGCACCAGAGTTGTTGTGAAGATAAATTGAGATATTTGTAAAGTGTTTAGCACAGTGTCTGGCACATGGTAAGTACCTAGCAAATGCTTGTTTCCTTCCTTCTCTTAGTGGAGATCTTCGAGCAAAGGTTGTATGACCAATGCTATGAGAAATTGTTTCGTACTAGTTAAACTAAAAGGACTTGGAGATTTCTTTTACCTCTGTGATTCAGTGGCCCAATGCAGCTCACAGTAATGTAAGGGAATTCTAGCTCCTAATCTTATTTTGTGAGATTTTATACATCCCCCAGGACTCAGCTGGTTTGCTATATAGTATACCAAGGAGCTCTGTCCTATGTTTGTCTTCCTCTAAGAGAGTGGGCTCTGTGCATTCCAGAATTGTGACTGTCCAGGGCTAAGAGAGCCATGAAGGAGAGATTAGGGTAAGGTTATCACTAGGAAAGGTTGAAAAGAGATGCTCTTTAGGTCCAGCTGCTGATTTCATAACTGAAATACCCTTACCGAAGCATTTTCCTTCCTCTAAGGTGCTAATCATGACAGAAGACCTTTGAATTCTCACACCCTGGGAAATCATCAGCATTGATTGGGGGAGTTAGGTCTGGGGAAATCCAGCCTAGTAAAAATAGAGGGAGCCAAAGAATGGAGGATTCATCAGGGAAAGTGGCCGGTACCATTTATAAAATTCGACTTGAAAGTTGAATTATACGGGTGCAATTTGAGTGAGCAAGGAGGGAGAAAGAAAGGCTGGAAGGAGGATAAAATAAAGGAGAAGAAGGATCAAATGTGTTAATAAGGGGCCAATTTAGGAGGCCAAATTATCAGAAGAGAAAGGAGATCCCAATCTAATATCTTTCTGCCTAGTCAACAGAGGAAGTCTGGGCTCCTTAGTCTGGGCTGCTTTCAACCTCTCTGTGGAAGGGTGTGCTGGAGTCAGCTCCTACCAGCTCTAAAAAGCCACTTTCATCTTGGAAATTGACGACCACTACAAATCAGGTCTTGATTTACTGTTTTGTTGATTGTCCAGCCTCAGGAAAGTGATTTACAGAATGTTAATAATGCAGATTAAATTTAAAAGTATGTCTAGAGTATACTTCCTCCTTGACAGCCGATTGTTAATATTTACCAGCACATCTCTGTCTGTGGCCCAATTTCTAAAAATGTCCCCTGAAAGAGTTGGGTTATTGCCCTCTCTATTTTCTTGTGCATCCTGCTGACAAAAATAATACGTTGGAAACTCCTTAGAGCAGGGGCTATGTCTCAATTATGTTAAGACCTCCAACCTACCTACCCTCACACCTAATATGAGTTCATTGCATATAGCTGATGTTTAACAAATGTTTGCTGAATTACAAGAGGCAGGAAGAATGTTTGAGACCAAAAGCTGCTGTGCGCAGATACCCTTACCTAATGTAGGGGTTAAAAGGCTTTCTAATTCAGGTCTATAAGAGGTAAGTTAAAGATAGGATTGACTTATAAGCACTATTTTTAATAATCAAGAAAAAAATACCCTTTCACTTCAAATGATAATAACAGCAATGTTTATATAGCTCTTTAAGGTTTAAGCTCTTTACGTACGTTAACTCATTGGATCCTCACAACAACGCTATGAGACAGGTACTGTTATGATTCCCATTTTACGGATGAGGAAAGTTTGGCACTAAAGTTTAGGTGGCTGACCCAGGGCCACACAGCTAGCACATTTCTAAGGCAGAATTCAAACTCAGATCTTCCTAACTCTGGATCTTACACTCTATCCACTATGTCACCTAACTCCGCAAACACATGTCTGAAGCAAAAATGATAAAGAAGACTTGGTTGTTTGAATTAGCAATATAACTGTCTTAATTCTCTGCTTTCCTTTGTTGGGTGTACCTGGCATGAGTGTACCACTTAAATAAACTGCTATAACCTTCTCTAACAGAAAGTACAGGTAAAAATGTTGAATATTGCTTAAGTGGTTTCCTCCCAGAAGAAGGGATTATAACCTTAAAACATGAAGCAATTCAATACTACTTGAAATATGAAATGAACATAAAAATAATTTTAAGCAATTCATTTGCTTTCCAGTCTTAATTTTATGTATGAGAATCAAGATCTAAGCGAGTCCAAGGAAGTAGGTTAATTGGGTGTAGAGAGGGTTAGAGAGGGCTAAAAAAGTCCCACAAATTAAGAACTTTTTCTTTTACCCTTGTATACATAATTTCAAATGATTTTGAGTAATAATCTGTTTTTTAAACTATTATTTCTAAAATAATATCTTTTTGAGCAAAAGGACACTGGTGTCTGTTTATAAATCCAAATAAATATAGCATTATAACGATAATGCATTCCAAAAGAAGATGCCACAATATTTTTACAATGATAAAATGAGATTTGTTTTGCATTTATTCACTTTGGAAACATTTTATGATTACAAACATGTAGCTATTCTAATTATTACTGTAAATAATTAATCATTTCCTTTACAATCACTTATTAGTTGGCTGTCATAACACTGCTGCGAGTTAGGTGGAAGAGAAGTATTCAATATATATTCACTTATTAACACCTAATTAAAATATTCATTGTTTTCCACATGTTCCTCGCTTTGCTTGTTCAGACTTTGTGGCTGAATATTTCTATGCAATAAACAGTTACTCCATTTGCTTAGCTACAGCGCCACCTGTTGTTAGCCAAGAGAGATGAACATTTCTGGCTCAAACAATAGCTTAATCCTTACACCTTGGCTTTTCAAATGGAGTGAAATAACATGATTGAAGCTGTTCTGTTCATGATTTACCCTCCTTGAAGTGCACTTATTCAGCCACCATTTGTATGGAGTCACCTCCTGCTCTCTCCCCTTCCCCCAAGTCAACCACATTTTCCAAAGAGTAGAATAAGTAAGGTCATTTGAAACTGGAGAGATCTAACTACATTACTGTATGTAATGTAAAATGTAGAAAATGAGATGGTTAATTCAGGGCAGATAAAGCTATTGTTGAGGAAAACATGGGACCAAATGAACCGTATTCACCAAAGATTTGCTCAACATTCTAATGTTTTTTTTTTGTTTAGATATACATTCAAAGTTTGACTCATTCCTCCCCCCCAAGTCCCCACCCACCACCCAAAAAATTAATTCTTAGAGCAAATTTGTCACTTAGGATACACATTATTTATAGAACAGAACTGTAGGATTTTAAGGCTGAAAGTATTTTAGCTATTATCTCATCCAACCTCCTCATTTTATAGAAATCCAGAGAATTTAAGAGATTTGCTCAAGTTTAGATAGAATGCCGGGCCTGGAGTTGGGAAGACCTGCTTCCATATCAGCCTCAGATGCTTGATAGCTCTGTGGCCCTGAGCAAGTCATATAACCTTTGTTTGCCTCAGTTTCCTTATCTGTAAAATTAGGTAAAATAATATGGGTATATATAATAATATGATAACACCTCTCAGGGTTGTTGCCATGATCAAATGAGATAATAATCATAAAGTACTTAGAACAGTGCCTGGTTAATATAGGAAGCACTCTATAAGTGTTAGCTATCATAACCATCATTATTAAACTGCAACTTAATTGCTATACTAAGACCGGAACCCATTCATGCACTCTCATCATAATGTCCTCATCAGGTTCCTGTATGGGTTCAATGACAGTGTCTATGCATTAGACTCCCAGATCTACATGTCCAGCCCTGGTCTCACAAATCCCAATCCCACATCCTCAACGGCCTACTGGATATTGGATATTCTATCAGATATTGTGTACTTATCGCAAACTCAACACATCCAAAACAGAACTTATGATCTTCTCCCCCAAACCTTACCCATCTTCCAAACTTCCCCATTTCTCTCAATTGCACCATCACTATCCTTCCAGTCATCTACATTCACAACCTGGGAGTTATCCTTGGCTCTTCATTCTCCCTCAGCTTGTTTGTACATCCAGTTGCCAAATTTTGTCAGTTTTATTTCCACAACATTCTAGAATCTCTTCCCTTCTGTGTAGTTCCAACCCTCATCATCTCTCATCTATACTTTCACAATAACCTCCTAATTGATTTCCTTTTCTAGTTCTTTTCCTTTGCAATCTATCCTTCTCATTGGTCCAACCATGTCATCCCCCTGCTCAATAAGTTCCAGGGCTTCTCTGTTGCCTCTAGGATCAAATATAAATTCATCTATTTGACATTTATAGTCTTTCACAACCTGCTTCAACTTACCTTTCCTGGCTACATTTTCCTACATTTCTACTCTTCACATCATGGTGCTGTCACACTGACTGTTATTCTCCACCTAAAGGCAGTGGGGTGGTATAGTCATGGATAAAGCAATGAAAGAACCTTAAGAAAGCCTGAGTTCAAATCGAGCCTCAGATGCTCACTAGCTGTTTGACCCTCAGTTTTTTCAACAATAAAATGAGAATGTTTGTTTTGTTATTGTTCAGTCATTTCAGAAGGCATGTGTGACCCTATTTGTGACCCTATTTGGGATTTTCTTAGCAAAGATATTGGAGTGGTTTCCCATTTTCTTCTCCAGTTCATCTGACAGATGAGAAACTGAGGCAAACAGGGTTAAGTGACTTGCCCAGGGTCACACAGCTAGTAAGTGTCTAAGGCCAGATTTGAACTCAGGTCTTTCTGAAACAAAGAAAAGAATGAAACCTGCCCTCAGTAATTTCTTCTATAGGGAGGGGAGGAAGGAGAGAGCTTGTACAAAAGTAAATGCACAATATATGGAAATGTCATGTTATTTTATAGTGTTATCTTCTAGATGGGGAAAAGAAGAACTTTTCTGTGGCAGTTTCTTTGTATAATTGATCCTTCTCTTACATTTCATCGTGGGCTTTGGAAGACAAAAATATCTTTACCTCGATCAATTGCTCATAAAAGTCTTAGATCCCGAGCTAAAAGAATCTCAAAGAACATCAATCCCAACATTCCCATTTTATAGAAAACTGAGGCTCGGAACAATAACCTGCCCAATTCACACAAATTTTAAGTCCAAACTGCCAAATTTGAGCTCAGATCTTCTTATTCTAGAGCCAGTATCCATCCACTGTACCACATTTCTTCCAGGTTATCAGCTTAGAAAGTAGAAATCAGGACCTTGAGGAAACGGGATACCAAATAAGTATATTTTGACCATTGGGCAAAAGGTCTAAAAATGCCGGTGTTGAGCCACCACTCAAGTACATTGTGGTCAGTAGTATGCTGGTGTCAGCTCATTCTGGTTGATGAGAACCAATAGTCAAATTTTTAGTGTGAACATTTACGCAGAAATTATATCCAGAAATGCTAAAAGTCAGGGCTTGATTTATTGTTATGTTCATTGTTTACACTTGAAAGCTTTCTTACTTAGTATATACTAGATCTTAGAGTCTTCTGGCATAGGCTTTAAGAACTCAGGATCATCAAAGCCATGGCACAATGAGACATCAGAGTAAAACACGTACATTTTTTAAAAAATACATTTATTTAATATTGTATATTTTCCCAATTACATGTAAAACAATTTTTATCATTTTTTAAATGCTGACCTCCAAATTCTGTTCCTTCTCTCTTACCTCATTGAGAAGGGAAACAATTTGATATTGGTTATATATGTGATGCCATGCAAAACGTTTCGATATTAGTCATGCCGTGAAAGAAAACACAGACCAAAAACAAAAT